>CAKAJE020001012.1:0-146038 GCA_916610135.2 Macropis europaea | reverse complement strand
TTACGTCGCTACTATTTCAGATAGCGTATTGGGCTAAGCGGCATCTCAAAGGGCATTAAATGGCGACTAAAATGCACTGTTAAACTTCTAGGGTAGGGCAAACAGAGACCCGATTAGATCATTTCATATTATGGTTTATTTAAGAATTCAGAAAAATTCTATCACATCTGTTCAATTTACGTCGCTGATATTTCAGATAGCGTATTGGGCTAAGCGGCATCTCAAAGCGCAAGAAATGGCGAGTAAAATGCACTATTAAACTTCTAGGGTATGGCAAACAGAGACCCGATAACATCATTTTATATTATGGTTAATTTAAGAATTCAGCGAAACTCTATCACATTTGTTCAATTTATGTCGCTCCTATTTCAGATGGCGTATTGGGCTAAGCGGCATCTCAATGCGCATGAAATGGCGAGTAAAATGCACTTTTAAACTTCTAGGATAAGGCAAACGGAGACCCGATTAGATCATTTTATATTACGGTTAATATAAGAATTCAGCGTAATTCTATCACATTTGTTCAACTTACGTCGCTCCTATTTCAGATAGCATACTGGGCTAGGCGGCATCTTAAAGCGCGTGGAATGGCGAGTAAAATGCACTATTAAACTTCTAGGGTAGGGCAATCAGAGACCCGATTAGATCATTTTATATTTTGGTTAATATAAGAATTCAGCGTAATTCTATCGCATTTGTTCAATTTACGTCGCTCCTATATCAGATAGCATATTGGGCTAAGCGGCATCTCAAAGCGCATGAAATGGCGAGTAATATGCACTATTAAACTTCTAGGGTAAGGCAAACAGAGACCCGATTAGATCATTTTATATTACGGTTAATATAAGAATTCATCGAAATTCTATCACATTTGTTCAATTTACGTCGCTCCTATTTCAGATAGCGTACTGGGCTAGGCGGAAACTTAAAGCGCGTGGAATGGCGAGTAACATGCACTATTAAACTTCTATGATAGGGCAATCAGAGACCCGATTAGATCATTTCATATTTTGGTTAATATAAGAATTCAGCGAAATTCTGTGACATTTGTTCAACTTACGTAGCTCCTATTTCGGATAGCGTGCTGGGCTAGGCGGCAACTTAAAGCGCGTGGAATGGCGAGTAAAATGCACTATTAAACTTCTATGATAGGACAATCAGAGACCCGATTAGATCATTTTATATTTTGGTTAATATAAGAATTCAGCGAAATTCTATCACATTTGTTCAATTTACGTCGCTCCTATTTCAGATAGCGTATTGGGCTAAGCGGCATCTTAAAGCGCGCGGAATGGCGAGTAAAATGCACTATTAAACTTCTAGGGTAGGGCAAACAGAGACTCGATTAGATCATTTTATATTATGGTTAATTTATCAATTCAGCGAAATTCTATCACATTTGTTCAATTTACGTCGCTCCTATTTCAGATAGCTTATTGGGCTAAGCGGCATCGCAAAGCGCATGAATTGACGAGTAAAATGCACTATTAAACTTCTAGGATGAGGCAAACAGAGACCCGATTAGATCATTTTATATTACGATTAATATAAGAATTCAGCGTAATTCTGTGACATTTGTTCAACTTACGTAGCTCCTATTTCAGATAGCGTACTGGGCTAGGCCGCAACTTAAAGCGCGTGGAATGGCGAGTAAAATGCACTATTAAGCTTCTATGATAGGGCAATCAGAGACCCGCTTAGATCATTTTATATTTTGGTTAATATAAGAATTCAGCGAAATTCTATCACATTTGTTCAATTTACGTCGCTCCTATTTCAGATAGCGTATTGGGATAAGCGGCATCTCAAGGCGCATGAAATGGTGAGTAAAATGGACTACTAAACTTCTAGGGTAGGGCAATCAGAGACCCGATTAGATCATTTAACATTATGGTTAATAAAAGGATTCAGCGAAATTCTATCACATTTGTTCAACTTACGTCGCTCGTATTTCAGATAGCGTACTGGGCTGGGCGGCATCTTAAATCGCGTGGAAGGGCGAGTAAAATGCACTACTAAACTTCTATGATAGGGCAATCAGAGAGCCGATTAGATCATTTTATATTTTGGTTAATACAAGAATTTAGCGAAATTCTATAACATTTGTTCAATTTACGTCGCTCCAATTTCAGATAGCATACTGGGCTAGGTGGCATCTTAAAGCGCGTGGAATGGCGAGTAAAATGCACTATTAAACTTCTATGATAGGGCTATCAGAGACCCGATTAGATCATTTCATATGTTGGTTAATATAAGAATTCAGCGAAATTCTATCACATTTGTTCAATTTACATCGCTCCTATTTCAGATAGCGACTTGTGCTAAGGGTCATCTCAAAGCGCAAGAAATGGCGAGTAAAATGCACTATTAAACTTCTAGGATAAGGCAAACAGAAACCCGATTAGATCATTTTATATTACGGTTAATATAAGAATTCAGCGTAATTCTGTGACATTTGTTCAACTTACGTAGCTCCTATTTCAGATAGCGTACTGGGCTAGGCGGCAACTTAAAGCGCGTGGAATGGCGACTAAAATGCACTATTAAACTTCTATGATAGGGCAATCAGAGACCCGATTATATCATTTTATATTTTGGTTAATATAAGAATCCAGCGAAATTCTATCACATCTGTTCAATTTACGTCGCTCCTATTTCAGATAGCGTATTGGGCTAAGCGGCATCTCAAAGCGCACGAAAGAGCGAGTAAAATGCACTATTAAACTTCTAGGGTAAGGCAATCAGAGACCCGATAAGATCATTTTATATTTTGGTTAATATAAGAATTCAGCGAAATTCTATCACATTTGTTCAATTTACGTCGCTCCTATTTCAGATAGCGTATTGGGCTAAGCGGCATCTCAAGGCGCATGGAATGGCGAGTGAAATGCACTATTAAACTTATAGGGTAGGGCGAACAGAGACCCGAATAGATCATTTTATATTACGGTTAATATAAGAATTCAGCGTAATTCTATCACATTTGTTCAACTAACGTCGCTCCTATTTCAGATAGCGTACTGCGCTAGGCGGCATCTTAAAGCGCGTGGAAGGGCGAGTAATATGCACTACTAAACTTTTATGATAGGGCAATCAGAGTTCCGAATAGATCATTTTATATTTTGTTTACTATAACATTTCAGGAAAATTCTATCACATTTGTTCAATGTACGTCGCTCCTATTTCAGATAGCCTATTGGGCTAAGCGGCATCTCAAAGCGCAGGAAATGGCGAGTAAAGTGCACTGTTAAGCTTCTAGGGTTGGGCACATAGAGACCCGATTAGATCATTTTATATTATGGTTAATTTAAGAATTCAGCGAAATCCTATCACATTTGTTCATTTTACGTCGCTCCTATTTCAGATAGCGTATTGGGCTAAGCGGCATCTCAAAGCGCATGGAATGGCGAGTAAAATGCACTATTAAACTTCTAGGGCAGGGCGAACAGAGACCCGATTAGATCATTTTACATTAAGGTTAATATAAGTATTCAGGGAACTTCTATCACATTTGTTCAATTTACGTCGCTCCTATTTCAGATAGCATACTGGGCTAGGCGGCATCTTAAAGCGCGTGGAATGGCGAGTAAAATGCACTATTAATCTTCTATGATAGGGCAATCAGAGACCCGATTAGATCATTTTATATTTTGGTTAATATAAGAATTCAGCGTAATTCTATCACATTTGTTCAATTTACGTCGCTCCTATATCAGATAGCATATTGGGCTAAGCGGCATCTCAAAGCGCATGAAATGGCGAGTAAAATGCACTATTAAACTTCTAGGGTAAGGCAAACAGAGACCCGATTAGATGATTTTATATTACGGTTAATATAAGAACTCAGCGAAATTCTATCACATTTGTTCAATTTACGTCGCTCCTACTTCTGATAGCGAATTGGGCTAACCGGCATCTCAAACCGCACGAAAGGGCGAGTAAAATGCACTATTAAACTTCTAGGGTAGGGCAATCAGAGACCCGATTAGATCATTTTACATGAAGGTTAAGATAAGAATTCAGCGAAATTCTATCACATTTGTTCAATTTACGTCGCTCCTATTTCAGATAGCGTACTGCGCTAGGCGGCATCTTAAAGCGCGTGGAAGGGCGAGTAAAATGCACTACTAAACTTCTATGATAGGGCAATCAGAGTCCCGTTTAGATCATTTTATATTTTCTTTAATATAAGATTTCAGGGAAATTCTATCACATTTGTTCAATTTACGTCGCTCCTATTTCAGATAGCTATTGGGCTAAGCGGCATCTCAAAGCGCATGAAATGGCGAGTAAAATGCACTATTAAACTTCTAGGATAAGGCAAACAGAGACCCGATTAGATCATTTTATATTACGGTTAACATAAGAATTCAGCGTAATTCTGTGACATTTGTTCAACTTACGTAGCTCCTATTTCAGATAGCGTACTGGGATAGGCGGCAACTTAAAGCGCGTGGAATGTCCAGTAAAATGCTCTATTAAACTTCTATGATAGGGCAATCAGAGACCCGATTAGATCATTTTATATTTTGGTTAATATAAGAATTCAGCGAAATTCTATCACATTTGTTCAATTTACGTCGCTCCTATATCAGATAGCATATTGGGCTAAGCGGCATCTCAAAGCGCATGAAATGGCGAGTAAAATGCACTATTAAACTTCTAGGGTAAGGCAAACAGAGACCCGATTATATCATTTTATATTACGGTTAATATAAGAATTCAGCGAAATTCTATCACATTTGTTCAATTTACGTCGCCCCTATTTCAGATAGCGTATTGGGCTAAGCGGCATCTCAAAGCGCATTAAATGACGAGAGAAATGCACTATTAAACTTCTTGGGTAGGGCGAACAGAGACCCGATTACATCATTTTATATTATGGTTAATTTAAGAATTCAGCAAAATTCTATCACATTTGTTCAATTTACGTCGCTCCTATTTCAGATAGCGTGCTGGGCTACGCGGTATCTTAAAGCGCGTGGAAGGGCGAGTAAAATGCACTACTAAACTTCTATGATAGGGCAATCAGAGTCCCGTTTAGATCATTTTATATTTTGTTTAATATAAGATTTCGGGGAAATTCTATCACATTTGTTCAACTTACGTCGCTCCTATTTCAGATGGCGTACTGCGCTAGGCGGCATCTCAAAGCGGGTGGAATGGCGAGTAAAATGCACTCTTAAACATCTATGATAGGGCAATCAGAGACCCGATTAGATCATTTTATATTTTGGTTAATATAAGAATTCAGCGAAATTCTATCACATTTGTTCAATTTAGGTCGCTCCTATTTCAGATAGCGTATTGGGCTAAGCTGCATCTCAAAGCGCACGAAAGGGCGAGTAAAATGCACTATTAAACTTCTAGGGTGGGGTAAGCAGAGACCCGATGAGATCATTTTAAATTACGGTTAATATAAGAATTCAGCGTTATTCTATCACATTTGTTCAACTTACGTCGCTCCTATTTCAGATAGCGTACTCGGATAGGCGGCATCTTAAAGCGCGAGGAATGGCGAGTAAAATGCACTATTAAACTTCTATGATAGGGCAATCAGAGACCCGATTACATCATTTTATATTTTGGTTAATATAAGAATTCAGCGAAATTCTATCACATTTGTTTAATTTACGTCGCTCCTATTTCAGATAGCTATTGGGCTAAGCGGCATCTCAAAGCGCATGGAATGACGAGAGAAATGCACTATTAAACTTCTTGGGTAGGGCGAACAGAGACCCGATTACATCATTTTATATTATGGTTAATACAAGAATTCAGCGAAATTCTATGACATTTGTTCAATTTGCGTCGCTCCTATTTCAGATAGCGTATTGGGCTAAGCTGCATCTCAAAGCGCGTCGAAGGGCGAGTAAAATGCACTACTAAACTTATATGGTAGGGCAATCAGAGTCCCGTTTAGATCATTTTATGTATTGTTTAATATAAGATTTCAGGGAAATTCTATCACATTTGTTCAATTTACGTCGCTCCTATTTCAGATAGCGTATTGGGCTAAGCGGCATCTCAAAGCGTATGAAATGACGAGAGAAATGCACTATTAAACTTCTTGGGTAGGGCGAACAGAAACCCGATTAGGTCATTTCATATTATGGTTAATTTAAGAATTCAGCGAAATTCTATCACATTTGTTCAATTTACATCGCTCCTATTTCAAATAGCGTATTGGGCTAAGCGGCATCTCCATGCGCATGCAATGGCGAGTAAAATGCACTATTAAACTTCTAGGATAAGGCAAATGGAGACCCGATTAGACCATTTTATATTACGGTTAATATAAGAATTCAGCGTTATTCTATCACATTTGTTCAACTTACGTCGCTGCTATTTCAGATAGCGTATGGGGCTAAGCGGCATCTCAATGCGCATGAAATGGCCAGTAAAATGCACTATTAAACTTCTAGGATAAGGCAAACGGAGACCCGATTAGACCATTTCATATTACGGTTAATATAAGAATTCAGCGTTATTCTATCACATTTGTTCAACTTACGTCGCTCCTATTTCAGATAGCGTACTGGGCTAGGCGGCATCTTAAAGCGCGTGGAATGGCGAGCAAAATGCACTCTTAATCTTCTATGATAGGGCAATCAGAGACCCGATTAGATCATTTTATATTACGGTTAATATAAGAATTCAGCGTAATTCTATCACATTTGTTCAACATACGTCGCTCCTGTTTCAGATAGTGTACTGGGCTAGGCGGCATCTTAAAGCGCGTGGAAGGGCGAGTAAAATGCACTACAAAACTTCTATGATAGGGCAATCAGAGTCCCGTTTAGATCATTTTATATTATGGTTAATATAAGAATTCAGCGAAATTCTATCACATTTGTTCAATTTACGTTGCTCCTATTTCAGATAGCGTACTGGGCTAGGCGGCATCTTAAAGCGCGTGGAATGACGAGTAAAATGCACTATTAAACTTCTATGATAGGGCAATCAGAGACCCGATTAGATCATCTTATATTTTGGTTAATATAAGAATTCAGCGAAATTCTATCACATTTGTTCAATTTACGTCGTTCCTATTTCAGATAGCGTACTGGGCTAAGCGGCATCGCAAAGCGCATGAATTGACGAGTGAAATGCACTATTAAACTTCTTGGGTAGGGCGAACAAAGACCCGATTAGATCATTTTACATTAAGTTTAATATAAGAATTCAGCGAAATTCTATCACATTTGTTCAATTTACATCGCTCCTATTTCAGATAGCGACTTGTGCTAAGCAGCATTTCAAAGCGCAGGAAATGGCGAGTAAAATGCACCATTAAACTTCTAGGGTAGGGCAAACAGAGACCCCATTAGATCATTTTATATTATGGTTAATTTAAGAATCAGCGAAATTCTATCACATATGTTTAATTTACGTCGCTCCTATTTCAGATAGCGTATTGGGATAAGCGGCATCTCAAAGCGCATGAAATGCTGAGTAAAATGCGCTATTAAACTTCTAGGGTAGGGCAATCAGAGACCCGATTAGATCATTTTATATTATGGTTAACTTAAGGATTCAGCAAAATTCTATCACATTTGTTCAGTTTACGTCGTTCCTATTTCAGATAGCATACTGGGCTAGGCGGCAACTTAAAGCGCGCGGAATGGCGAGTAAAATGCACTATTAAAGTTCTATGATAGGGCAATCTGAGACCCGATTAGATCATTTTATATTTTGGTTAATATAAGAATTCAGCGAAATTCTATCACATTTGTTCAATTTACGTCGTTCCTATTTCAGATAGATTACTGGGCTAGGCGGCATCTTAAAGCGTGTGTAATGGCGAGTAAAATGCACTATTAAACTTCTATGACAGGGCAATCAGAGACCCGATTAGATCATTTCATATTTTGGTTAATATAAGAATTCAGCGAAATTCTATCACATTTGTTCAATTTACGTCGCTCGTATTTCAGATAGCGTACTGGGCTACGCGGTATCTTAAAGCGCGTGGAATGGCGAGTAAAATGCACTATTAAGCTTCTAGGGTTGGGCACATAGAGACCCGATTAGATCATTTTATATTATGGTTAATTTAAGAATTCAGCGAAATCCTATCACATTTGTTCATTTTACGTCGCTCCTATTTCAGATAGCGTATTGGGCTAAGCGGCATCTCAAACCGCAAGAAATGGCGAGTAAAATGCACTATTAAACTTCTAGGGTAGGGCAAAGAGAGACCCCATTAGATCATTTTATATTTTGGTTAATATAAGAATTCAGCGAAATTCTATCACATTTGTTCATTTTACGTCGCTCCTATTTCAGATAGCGTATTGGGCTAAGCGGCATCTCAAAGCGCAAGAAATGGCGAGTAAAATGCACTACTAAACTTCTAGGGTAAGTCAAACAGAGACCCGATTAGATCATTTTATGTTACGGTTAATATAAGAATTCAGCGTAATTCTATCACATTTGTTCAACATACGTCTCTCCTATTTCAGATAGTGTTCTGGGCTAGGCGGCATCTTAAAGCGCGTCGAAGGGCGAGTAAAATGCACTACTAAACTTCTATGGTAGGGCAATCAGAGTCCCGTTTAGATCATTTTATGTATTGTTTAATATAAGATTCAGGGAAATTCTATCACATTTGTTCAATTTACGTCGCTCCTATTTCAGATAGCGTATTGGGCTAAGCGGCATCTCAAAGCGTATGAAATGACGAGAGAAATGCACTATTAAACTTCTTGGGTAGGGCGAACAGAAACCCGATTAGGTCATTTCATATTATGGTTAATTTAAGAATTCAGCGAAATTCTATCACATTTGTTCAATTTACATCGCTCCTATTTCAGATAGCGTATTGGGTTAAGCGGCATCTCCATGCGCATGAAATGGCGAGTAAAATGCACTATTAAACTTCTAGGATAAGGCAAATGGAGACCCGATTAGACCATTTTATATTACGGTTAATATAAGAATTCAGCGTTATTCTATCACATTTGTTCAACTTACGTCGCTCCTATTTCAGATAGCGTACCCGGACAGGCGGCATCTTAAAGCGCGAGGAATGGCGAGTAAAATGCACTATTAAACTTCTATGATAGGGCAATCAGAGACCCGATTAGATCATTTTATATTTTGGTTAATATAAGAATTCAGCGAAATTCTATCACATTTGTTTAATTTACGTCGCTCCTATTTCAGATAGCGTATTGGGCTAAGCGGCATCTGAATGCGCAGGAAATGGCCAGTAAAATGCACTATTAAACTTCTAGGATAAGGCAAACGGAGACCCGATTAGACCAGTTCATATTACGGTTAATATAAGAATTCAGCGTTATTCTATCACATTTGTTCAACTTACGTCGCTCCTATTTCAGATAGCGGACTGGGCTAGGCGGCATCTTAAAGCGCGTGGAATGGCGAGCAAAATGCACTCTTAATCTTCTATGATAGGGCAATCAGAGACCCGATTAGATCATTTTATATTACGGTTAATATAAGAATTCAGCGTAATTCTATCACATTTGTTCAACATACGTCGCTCCTATTTCAGATAGTGTACTGGGCTAGGCGGCATCTTAAGGCGCGTGGAAGGGCGAGTAAAATGCACTACTAAACTTCTATGATAGGGCAATCAGAGTCCCGTTTAGATCATTTAAATTATGGTTAATATAAGAATTCAGCGTGATTCTATCACATTTGTTCAACTTACGTCGCTCCTATTTCAGATAGCGTACTGGGCTAGGCGGCATCTTAAAGCGCGTGGAATGGCGGGCAAAATGCACTCTTAATCTTCTATGATAGGGCAATCAGAGACCCGATTAGATCATTTTATATTTTGGTTAATATAAGAATTCAGCGTAATTCTATCACATTTGTTCAATTTACGTCGCTCCTATATCAGATAGCATATTGGGCTAAGCGGCATCTCAAAGCGCATGAAATGGCGAGTAAAATGCACTATTAAACTTCTAGGGTAAGGCAAACAGAGACCCGATTAGATGATTTTATATTACGGTTAATATAAGAACTCAGCGAAATTCTATCACATTTGTTCAATTTACGTCGCTCCTACTTCTGATAGCGAATTGGGCTAACCGGCATCTCAAACCGCACGAAAGGGCGAGTAAAATGCACTATTAAACTTCTAGGGTAGGGCAATCAGAGACCCGATTGGATCATTTTACATGAAGGTTAAGATAAGAATTCAGCGAAATTCTATCACATTTGTTCAATTTACGTCGCTCCTATTTCAGATAGCGTACTGCGCTAGGCGGCATCTTAAAGCGCGTGGAAGGGCGAGTAAAATGCACTACTAAACTTCTATGATAGGGCAATCAGAGTCCCGTTTAGATCATTTTATATTTTCTTTAATATAAGATTTCAGGGAAATTCTATCAGATTTGTTCAATTTACGTCGCTCCTATTTCAGATAGCTATTGGGCTAAGCGGCATCTCAAAGCGCATGAAATGGCGAGTAAAATGCACTATTAAACTTCTAGGATAAGGCAAACAGAGACCCGATTAGATCATTTTATATTACGGTTAACGTAAGAATTCAGCGTAATTCTGTGACATTTGTTCAACTTACGTAGCTCCTATTTCAGATAGCGTACTGGGATAGGCGGCAACTTAAAGCGCGTGGAATGTCCAGTAAAATGCACTATTAAACTTCTATGATAGGGCAATCAGAGTCCCGATTAGATCATTTTATATTTTGGTTAATATAAGAATTCAGCGAAATTCTATCACATTTGTTCAATTTACGTCGCTCCTATATCAGATAGCATATTGGGCTAAGCGGCATCTCAAAGCGCATGAAATGGCGAGTAAAATGCACTATTAAACTTCTAGGGTAAGGCAAACAGAGACCCGATTATATCATTTTATATTACGGTTAATATAAGAATTCAGCGAAATTCTATCACATTTGTTCAATTTACGTCGCCCCTATTTCAGATAGCGTATTGGGCTAAGCGGCATCTCAAAGCGCATTAAATGACGAGAGAAATGCACTATTAAACTTCTTGGGTAGGGCGAACAGAGACCCGATTACATCATTTTATATTATGGTTAATTTAAGAATTCAGCAAAATTCTATCACATTTGTTCAATTTACGTCGCTCCTATTTCAGATAGCGTGCTGGGCTACGCGGTATCTTAAAGCGCGTGGAAGGGCGAGTAAAATGCACTACTAAACTTCTATGATAGGGCAATCAGAGTCCCGTTTAGATCATTTTATATTTTCTTTAATATAAGATTTCGGGGAAATTCTATCACATTTGTTCAACTTACGTCGCTCCTATTTCAGATGGCGTACTGCGCTAGGCGGCATCTCAAAGCGGGTGGAATGGCGAGTAAAATGCACTCTTAAACATCTATGATAGGGCAATCAGAGACCCGATTAGATCATTTTATATTTTGGTTAATATAAGAATTCAGCGAAATTCTATCACATTTGTTCAATTTAGGTCGCTCCTATTTCAGATAGCGTATTGGGCTAAGCTGCATCTCAAAGCGCACGAAAGGGCGAGTAAAATGCACTATTAAAGTTCTATGATAGGGCAATCAGAGACCCGATTAGATCATTTTATATTTTGGTTAATATAAGAATTCAGCGAAATTCTATCACATTTGTTCAATTTACGTCGTTCCTATTTCAGATAGATTACTGGGCTAGGCGGCATCTTAAAGCGTGTGTAATGGCGAGTAAAATGCACTATTAAACTTCTATGACAGGGCAATCAGAGACCCGATTAGATCATTTCATATTTTGGTTAATATAAGAATTCAGCGAAATTCTATCACATTTGTTCAATTTACGTCGCTCCTATTTCAGATAGCGTACTGGGCTACGCGGTATCTTAAAGCGCGTGGAATGGCGAGTAAAATGCACTATTAAGCTTCTAGGGTTGGGCACATAGAGACCCGATTAGATCATTTTATATTATGGTTAATTTAAGAATTCAGCGAAATTCTATCACACTTGTTCAATTTACGTCGCTCCTATTTCAGATAGCGTATTGGGCTAAGCGGCATCTCAAAGCGCAAGAAATGGCGAGTAAAATGCACTACTAAACTTCTAGGGTAAGTCAAACAGAGACCCGATTAGATCATTTTATGTTACGGTTAATATAAGAATTCAGCGTAATTCTATCACATTTGTTCAACATACGTCTCTCCTACTTCAGATAGTGTACTGGGCTAGGCGGCATCTTAAAGCGCGTCGAAGGGCGAGTAAAATGCACTACTAAACTTCTATGGTAGGGCAATCAGAGTCCCGTTTAGATCATTTTATGTATTGTTTAATATAAGATTTCAGGGAAATTCTATCACATTTGTTCAATTTACGTCGCTCCAATTTCAGATAGCGTATTGGGCTAAGCGGCATCTCAAAGCGTATGAAATGACGAGAGAAATGCACTATTAAACTTCTTGGGTAGGGCGAACAGAAACCCGATTAGGTCATTTCATATTATGGTTAATTTAAGAATTCAGCGAAATTCTATCACATTTGTTCAATTTACATCGCTCCTATTTCAAATAGCGTATTGGGTTAAGCGGCATCTCCATGCGCATGAAATGGCGAGTAAAATGCACTATTAAACTTCTAGGATAAGGCAAATGGAGACCCGATTAGACCATTTTATATTACGGTTAATATAAGAATTCAGCGTTATTCTATCACATTTGTTCAACTTACGTCGCTCCTATTTCAGATAGCGTACTGGGCTAGGCGGCATCTTAAAGCGCGTGGAATGGCGAGCAAAATGCACTCTTAATCTTCTATGATAGGGCAATCAGAGACCCGATTAGATCATTTTATATTACGGTTAATATAAGAATTCAGCGTAATTCTATCACATTTGTTCAACATACGTCGCTCCTATTTCAGATAGTGTACTGGGCTAGGCGGCATCTTAAGGCGCGTGGAAGGGCGAGTAAAATGCACTACTAAACTTCTATGATAGGGCAATCAGAGTCCCGTTTAGATCATTTAAATTATGGTTAATATAAGAATTCAGCGTGATTCTATCACATTTGTTCAACTTACGTCGCTCCTATTTCAGATAGCGTACTGGGCTAGGCGGCATCTTAAAGCGCGTGGAATGGCGGGCAAAATGCACTCTTAATCTTCTATGATAGGGCAATCAGAGACCCGGTTAGATCATTTTATATTTTGGTTAATATAAGAATTCAGCGTAATTCTATCACATTTGTTCAATTTACGTCGCTCCTATATCAGATAGCATATTGGGCTAAGCGGCATCTCAAAGCGCATGAAATGGCGAGTAAAATGCACTATTAAACTTCTAGGGTAAGGCAAACAGAGACCCGATTAGATGATTTTATATTACGGTTAATATAAGAACTCAGCGAAATTCTATCACATTTGTTCAATTTACGTCGCTCCTACTTCTGATAGCGAATTGGGCTAACCGGCATCTCAAACCGCACGAAAGGGCGAGTAAAATGCACTATTAAACTTCTAGGGTAGGGCAATCAGAGACCCGATTAGATCATTTTACATGAAGGTTAAGATAAGAATTCAGCGAAATTCTATCACATTTGTTCAATTTACGTCGCTCCTATTTCAGATAGCGTACTGCGCTAGGCGGCATCTTAAAGCGCGTGGAAGGGCGAGTAAAATGCACTACTAAACTTCTATGATAGGGCAATCAGAGTCCCGTTTAGATCATTTTATATTTTCTTTAATATAAGATTTCAGGGAAATTCTATCACATTTGTTCAATTTACGTCGCTCCTATTTCAGATAGCTATTGGGCTAAGCGGCATCTCAAAGCGCATGAAATGGCGAGTAAAATGCACTATTAAACTTCTAGGATAAGGCAAACAGAGACCCGATTAGATCATTTTATATTACGGTTAACGTAAGAATTCAGCGTAATTCTGTGACATTTGTTCAACTTACGTAGCTCCTATTTCAGATAGCGTACTGGGATAGGCGGCAACTTAAAGCGCGTGGAATGTCCAGTAAAATGCACTATTAAACTTCTATGATAGGGCAATCAGAGACCCGATTAGATCATTTTATATTTTGGTTAATATAAGAATTCAGCGTAATTCTATCACATTTGTTCAATTTACGTCGCTCCTATATCAGATAGCATATTGGGCTAAGCGGCATCTCAAAGCGCATGAAATGGCGAGTAAAATGCACTATTAAACTTCTAGGGTAAGGCAAACAGAGACCCGATTATATCATTTTATATTACGGTTAATATAAGAATTCAGCGAAATTCTATCACATTTGTTCAATTTACGTCGCCCCTATTTCAGATAGCGTATTGGGCTAAGCGGCATCTCAAAGCGCATTAAATGACGAGAGAAATGCACTATTAAACTTCTTGGGTAGGGCGAACAGAGACCCGATTACATCATTTTATATTATGGTTAATTTAAGAATTCAGCAAAATTCTATCACATTTGTTCAATTTACGTCGCTCCTATTTCAGATAGCGTGCTGGGCTACGCGGTATCTTAAAGCGCGTGGAAGGGCGAGTAAAATGCACTACTAAACTTCTATGATAGGGCAATCAGAGTCCCGTTTAGATCATTTTATATTTTCTTTAATATAAGATTTCGGGGAAATTCTATCACATTTGTTCAACTTACGTCGCTCCTATTTCAGATGGCGTACTGCGCTAGGCGGCATCTCAAAGCGGGTGGAATGGCGAGTAAAATGCACTCTTAAACATCTATGATAGGGCAATCAGAGACCCGATTAGATCATTTTATATTTTGGTTAATATAAGAATTCAGCGAAATTCTATCACATTTGTTCAATTTAGGTCGCTCCTATTTCAGATAGCGTATTGGGCTAAGCTGCATCTCAAAGCGCACGAAAGGGCGAGTAAAATGCACTATTAAACTTCTAGGGTGGGGTAAGCAGAGACCCGATGAGATCATTTTAAATTACGGTTAATATAAGAATTCAGCGTTATTCTATCACATTTGTTCAACTTACGTCGCTCCTATTTCAGATAGCGTACTCGGATAGGCGGCATCTTAAAGCGCGAGGAATGGCGAGTAAAATGCACTATTAAACTTCTATGATAGGGCAATCAGAGACCCGATTACATCATTTTATATTTTGGTTAATATAAGAATTCAGCGAAATTCTATCACATTTGTTTAATTTACGTCGCTCCTATTTCAGATAGCTATTGGGCTAAGCGGCATCTCAAAGCGCATGGAATGACGAGAGAAATGCACTATTAAACTTCTTGGGTAGGGCGAACAGAGACCCGATTACATCATTTTATATTATGGTTAATATAAGAATTCAGCGAAATTCTATGACATTTGTTCAATTTGCGTCGCTCCTATTTCAGATAGCGTATTGGGCTAAGCTGCATCTCAAAGCGCGTCGAAGGGCGAGTAAAATGCACTACTAAACTTCTATGGTAGGGCAATCAGAGTCCCGTTTAGATCATTTTATGTATTGTTTAATATAAGATTTCAGGGAAATTCTATCACATTTGTTCAATTTACGTCGCTCCTATTTCAGATAGCGTATTGGGCTAAGCGGCATCTCAAAGCGCATTAAATGACGAGAGAAATGCACTATTAAACTTCTTGGGTAGGGCGAACAGAAACCCGATTAGGTCATTTCATATTATGGTTAATTTAAGAATTCAGCGAAATTCTATCACATTTGTTCAATTTACATCGCTCCTATTTCAAATAGCGTATTGGGCTAAGCGGCATCTCCATGCGCATGCAATGGCGAGTAAAATGCACTATTAAACTTCTAGGATAAGGCAAATGGAGACCCGATTAGACCATTTTATATTACGGTTAATATAAGAATTCAGCGTTATTCTATCACATTTGTTCAACTTACGTCGCTCCTATTTCAGATAGCGTATGGGGCTAAGCGGCATCTCAATGCGCATGAAATGGCCAGTAAAATGCACTATTAAACTTCTAGGATAAGGCAAACGGAGACCCGATTAGACCATTTCATATTACGGTTAATATAAGAATTCAGCGTTATTCTATCACATTTGTTCAACTTACGTCGCTCCTATTTCAGATAGCGTACTGGGCTAGGCGGCATCTTAAAGCGCGTGGAATGGCGAGCAAAATGCACTCTTAATCTTCTATGATAGGGCAATCAGAGACCCGATTAGATCATTTTATATTACGGTTAATATAAGAATTCAGCGTAATTCTATCACATTTGTTCAACATACGTCGCTCCTGTTTCAGATAGTGTACTGGGCTAGGCGGCATCTTAAAGCGCGTGGAAGGGCGAGTAAAATGCACTACAAAACTTCTATGATAGGGCAATCAGAGTCCCGTTTAGATCATTTTATATTATGGTTAATATAAGAATTCAGCGAAATTCTATCACATTTGTTCAATTTACGTTGCTCCTATTTCAGATAGCGTACTGGGCTAGGCGGCATCTTAAAGCGCGTGGAATGACGAGTAAAATGCACTATTAAACTTCTATGATAGGGCAATCAGAGACCCGATTAGATCATCTTATATTTTGGTTAATATAAGAATTCAGCGAAATTCTATCACATTTGTTCAATTTACGTCGTTCCTATTTCAGATAGCGTACTGGGCTAAGCGGCATCGCAAAGCGCATGAATTGACGAGTGAAATGCACTATTAAACTTCTTGGGTAGGGCGAACAAAGACCCGATTAGATCATTTTACATTAAGTTTAATATAAGAATTCAGCGAAATTCTATCACATTTGTTCAATTTACATCGCTCCTATTTCAGATAGCGACTTGTGCTAAGCAGCATCTCAAAGCGCAGGAAATGGCGAGTAAAATGCACCATTAAACTTCTAGGGTAGGGCAAACAGAGACCCCATTAGATCATTTTATATTATGGTTAATTTAAGAATTCAGCGAAATTCTATCACATATGTTTAATTTACGTCGCTCCTATTTCAGATAGCGTATTGGGATAAGCGGCATCTCAAAGCGCATGAAATGCTGAGTAAAATGCGCTATTAAACTTCTAGGGTAGGGCAATCAGAGACCCGATTAGATCATTTTATATTATGGTTAACTTAAGGATTCAGCAAAATTCTATCACATTTGTTCAATTTACGTCGTTCCTATTTCAGATAGCATACTGGGCTAGGCGGCAACTTAAAGCGCGCGGAATGGCGAGTAAAATGCACTATTAAAGTTCTATGATAGGGCAATCAGAGACCCGATTAGATCATTTTATATTTTGGTTAATATAAGAATTCAGCGAAATTCTATCACATTTGTTCAATTTACGTCGTTCCTATTTCAGATAGATTACTGGGCTAGGCGGCATCTTAAAGCGTGTGTAATGGCGAGCAAAATGCACTATTAAACTTCTATGATAGGGCAATCAGAGACCCGATTACATCATTTTATATTATGGTTAATTTAAGAATTCAGCAAAATTCTATCACATTTGTTCAATTTACGTCGCTCCTATTTCAGATAGCGTACTGGGCTACGCGGTATCTTAAAGCGCGTGGAATGGCGAGTAAAATGCACTATTAAGCTTCTAGGGTTGGGCACATAGAGACCCGATTAGATCATTTTATATTATGGTTAATTTAAGAATTCAGCGAAATCCTATCACATTTGTTCATTTTACGTCGCTCCTATTTCAGATAGCGTATTGGGCTAAGCGGCATCTCAAACCGCAAGAAATGGCGAGTAAAATGCACTATTAAACTTCTAGGGTAGGGCAAAGAGAGACCCCATTAGATCATTTTATATTTTGGTTAATATAAGAATTCAGCGAAATTCTATCACATTTTTTCAATTTACGTCGCTCCTATTTCAGATAGTGTACTGGGCTAGGCGGCATCTTAAAGCGCGTGGAAGGGCGAGTAAAATGCACTACTAAACGTCTATGATAGGGCAATCAGAGTCCCGTTTAGATCATTTTATATTTCCTTTAATATAAGATTTCAGGGAAATTCTATCACACTTGTTCAATTTACGTCGCTCCTATTTCAGATAGCGTATTGGGCTAAGCGGCATCTCAAAGCGCAAGAAATGGCGAGTAAAATGCACTACTAAACATCTAGGGTAAGTCAAACAGAGACCCGATTAGATCATTTTATGTTACGGTTAATATAAGAATTCAGCGTAATTCTATCACATTTGTTCAACATACGTCTCTCCTATTTCAGATAGTGTACTGGGCTAGGCGGCATCTTAAAGCGCGTCGAAGGGCGAGTAAAATGCACTACTAAACTTCTATGGTAGGGCAATCAGAGTCCCGTTTAGATCATTTTATGTATTGTTTAATATAAGATTTCAGGGAAATTCTATCACATTTGTTCAATTTACGTCGCTCCTATTTCAGATAGCGTATTGGGCTAAGCGGCATCTCAAAGCGTATGAAATGACGAGAGAAATGCACTATTAAACTTCTTGGGTAGGGCGAACAGAAACCCGATTAGGTCATTTCATATTATGGTTAATTTAAGAATTCAGCGAAATTCTATCACATTTGTTCAATTTACATCGCTCCTATTTCAAATAGCGTATTGGGTTAAGCGGCATCTCCATGCGCATGAAATGGCGAGTAAAATGCACTATTAAACTTCTAGGATAAGGCAAATGGAGACCCGATTAGACCATTTTATATTACGGTTAATATAAGAATTCAGCGTTATTCTATCACATTTGTTCAACTTACGTCGCTCCTATTTCAGATAGCGTACTCGGACAGACGGCATCTTAAAGCGCGAGGAATGGCGAGTAAAATGCACTATTAAACTTCTATGATAGGGCAATCAGAGACCCGATTAGATCATTTTATATTTTGGTTAATATAAGAATTCAGCGAAATTCTATCACATTTGTTTAATTTACGTCGCTCCTATTTCAGATAGCGTATTGGGCTAAGCGGCATCTCAATGCGCAGGAAATGGCCAGTAAAATGCACTATTAAACTTCTAGGATAAGGCAAACGGAGACCCGATTAGACCAGTTCATATTACGGTTAATATAAGAATTCAGCGTTATTCTATCACATTTGTTCAACTTACGTCGCTCCTATTTCAGATAGCGTACTGGGCTAGGCGGCATCTTAAAGCGCGTGGAATGGCGAGCAAAATGCACTCTTAATCTTCTATGATAGGGCAATCAGAGACCCGATTAGATCATTTTATATTTTGGTTAATATAAGAATTCAGCGAAATTCTATCACATTTGTTCAACTTACGTAGCTCCTATTTCAGATACCATACTGGACTAGGCGGCAACTTAAAGCGCGTGGAATGTCGAGTAAAATGCACTATTAAACTTCTATGATAGGGCAATCAGTGACCCGATTAGATCATTTCATATTATAGTTAATTTAAGAATTCAGCGAAATTCTATCACATTTGTTCAGTTTACGTCGCTCCTATTTCAGATAGCGTATTTGGATAAGCGGCATCTCAAAGCGCATGACATGGCGAGTAAAATGCAATACTAAACTTCTAGGATAAGGCAAACAGAGACCCGATTAGATCATTTTATATTTTGGTTAATATAAGAATCCAGCGTAATTCTATCACATTTGTTCAACATACGTCGCTCATATTTCAGATAGTGTTCTGGGCTAGGCGGCATCTTAAAGCGCGTGGAAGGGCGAGTAAAATGCACTACTAAACTTCTATGATAGGGCAATCAGAGTCCCGTTTAGATCATTTTATATTATGGTTAATATAAGAATTCAGCGTGATTCTATCACATTTGTTCAACTTACGTCGCTCCTATTTCTGATAGCGTATTGGGCTAAGCGGCATCTCAAAGCGCAAGAAATGGCGAGTAAAATGCACTATTAAACTTCTAGGGTAGGGCAAACAGAGACCCCATTAGATCATTTTATATTATGGTTAATTAAGAATTCAGCGAAATTCTATCACATTTGTTCAATTTACGTCGCTCCAATTTCAGATAGCTTATTGGGCTAAGCGGCATCGCAAAGCGCATGAATTGACGAGTGAAATGCACTATTAAACTTCTTGGGTAGGGCGAACAAAGACCCGATTAGACCATTTTACATTAAGGTTAATATAAGAATTCAGCGAAATTCTATCACATTTGTTCAATTTACATCGCTCCTATTTCAGATAGCGACTTGTGCTAAGCGGCATCTCAAAGCGCAAGAAATGGCGAGTAAAATGCACTATTAAACTTCTAGGGTAGGGCAAACAGAGACCACATTAGATCATTTTATATTATGGTTAATTTAAGAATTCAGCGAAATTCTCTCACATTTGTTCAATTTACGTCGCTGATATTTCAGATAGCGTATTGGGCTAAGCGGCATCTCAAAGCGCAAGAAATGGCGAGTAAAATGCACTATTAAACTTCTAGGGTAGGGCAAACAGAGACCCGATTAGGTCATTTCATATTATGGTTAATTTAAGAATTCAGCAAAATTCTATCACATTTGTTCAATTTACGTCGCTCCTATTTCAGATAGCGTACTGGGCTAGGAGGCAACTTAAAGGCCGCGTGGAATGGCGAGTAAAATTGCACTATTAAACTACTATGATAGGGCAATCAGAGTCCCGTTTAGATCATTTTATATTTTCTTTAATATAAGATTTCGGGGAAATTCTATCACATTTGTTCAACTTACGTCGCTCCTATTTCAGATAGCGTACTGCGCTAGGCGGCATCTCAAAGCGGGTGGAATGGCGAGTAAAATGCACTCTTAAACATCTATGATAGGGCAATCAGAGACCCGATTAGATCATTTTATATTTTGGTTAATATAAGAATTCAGCGAAATTCTATCACATTTGTTCAATTTAGGTCGCTCCTATTTCAGATAGCGTATTGGGCTAAGCTGGCATCTCAAAAGCGCACGAAAGGGCGAGTAAACTGCACTATTAAACTTCTAGGGTGGGGTAAGCAGAGACCCGATGAGATCATTTTAAATTACGGTTAATATAAGAATTCAGCGTTATTCTATCACATTTGTTCAACTTACGTCGCTCCTATTTCAGATAGCGTACTCGGATAGGCGGCATCTTAAAGCGCGAGGAATGGCGTGTAAAATGCACTATTAAACTTCTATGATAGGGCAATCAGAGACCCGATTACATCATTTTATATTTTGGTTAATATAAGAATTCAGCGAAATTCTATCACATTTGTTTAATTTACGTCGCTCCTATTTCAGATAGCTATTGGGCTAAGCGGCCTCTCAAAGCGCATGAAATGTCGAGTAAAATGCACTATTAAACTTCTAGGGTAGGGCGAACACAGAACCGATTAGATCATTTTACATTAAGGTTAATACAAGAATTCAGGGAAATTCTATCACGTTTGTTCAATATACGTCGCTACTATTTCAGATAGCCTATTGGGCTAAGCGGCATCTCAAAGCGCATGAAATGACGAGTGAAAGGCACTATTAAACTTCTAGGGTAGGGCGAACAGGGAACCGATTAGATCATTTTACATTAAGGTTAATATAAGAATTCAGGGAAATCCTATCACGTTTGTTCAATTTACGTCGCTCCTATTTCAGATAGCGTATTGGGCTAAGCGGCATCTCAAAGCGCATGAAATGGCGAGCAAAATGCACTGTTAAACTTCTAGGGTAGGGCAAACAGAGACCCGATTAGATCATTTCATATTATGGTTTATTTAAGAATTCAGAAAAATTCTATCACATTTGTTATAATTTACGTCGCTCCTATTTCAGATAGCTTATTGGGCTAAGCGGCATCTCAAAGCGCATGAAATTACGAGTGAAATGCACTACTAAACTTCTAGGATAGGGCAAACAGAGACCCGATCAGATCATTTTATATTACGGTTAATATAAGAATTCAGCGTAATTCTATCACATTTGTTCAATTTGCGTCGCTGATATTTCAGATAGCGTGTTGGGCTAAGCGGCATCTCAAAGCGCTAGAAATGGCGAGTAAAATGCACTATTAAACTTCTAGGGTAGGGCAAACAGAGACCCGATAAGATCATTTTATATTATGGTTAATTTAAGAATTCAGCGAAACTCTATCACATTTGTTCAATTTATGTCGCTCCCTATTTCAGATGGCGTATTGGGCTAAGCGGCATCTCAATGCGCATGAAATGGCGAGTAAAATGCACTATTAAACTTCTAGGATAAGGCAAATAGAGACCCGATTAGATCATTTTATATTACGGTAAATACAAGAATTCAGCGTAATTCTATCACATTTGTTCAAACTACGTCGCTCCTATTTCAGACAGCATACTGGGCTGGGCGGCATCTTAAAGCGCGTGGAATGGCGAGTAAAATGCACTATTAAACTTCTATGATAGGGCTATCAGAGACCCGATTAGATCATTTTATATTTTGGTTAATATAAGAATTCAGCGAAATTCTATCACATTTGTTTAATTTACGTCGCTCCTATTTCAGAGAGCGTCCTGGGCTAGGCGGCATCTTAAAGCGCGTGGAAGGGCGAGTAAAATGCACTATTAAACGTCTAGGCTAGGGCGAAGAGAGACCCGATTAGATCATTTAACATTATGGTTAATAAAACAATTCAGCGAAATTCTATCACATTTGTTCAATTTACATTTCTCCCATTTCAGATAGCGTATTGGGCTAAGCGGCATCTCAAAGCGCATGAAATGACGAATAAAATGCGGTATTAAGCTTCTAACGCTAGGGCGAACAGAGACCCGATTAGATCATTTTATATTTTGGTTAATATAAGAATTCAGCGAAATTCTATCACATTTGTTCAATTTACGTCGCTCCTATTTCAGATTGCGTATTGGGCTAAGCGGCATCTCAAAGCGCATGAAATGACGAGTAAAAGGCACTATTAAACTTCTATGGTAGGGCGAACAGAGAACCGATTAGATCATTTTACATTAAGGTTAATATAAGAATTCAGGGAAATTCTATCACGTTTGTTCAATTTACGTCGCTACTATTTCAGATAGCGTATTGGGCTAAGCGGCATCTCAAAGCGCATGAAATGGCGACTAAAATGCACTGTTAAACTTCTAGGGTAGGGCAAACAGAGGCCCGATTAGATCATTTCATATTGTGGTTTATTTAAGAATTCAGAAAAAGTCTATCACATTTGTTCAATTTACGTCGCTCCTATTTCAGATAGCGTACTGGGCTAGGCGGCAACTTAAAGCGCGTAGAATGGCGAGTAAAATGCACTATTAAACTTCTAGGGTAGGGCAATCAGAGACCCGATTAGATCATTTTATATTACGGTTAATATAAGAATTCAGCGTAATTCTGTGACAGTTGTTCAACTTACGTAGCTCCTATTTCAGATAGCGTACTGGGCTAGGCGGTAACTTAAAGCGCGTGGAATGGCGAGTAAAATGCACTATTAAGCTTCTATGATAGGGCAATCAGAGACCCGCTTAGATCATTTTATATTTTGGTTAATATAAGAATTCAGCGAAATTCTATCACATTTGTTCAATTTACGTCGCTCCTATTTCAGATAGCGTATTGGGCTAAGCGGCATCTCAAGCGCATGAAATGGGGAGTAAAATGCACTATTAAACTTCTAGGGTAGGGCAATCAGAGACCCGATTAGATCATTTTATATTTTGGTTAATATAAGAATTCAGCGAATTCTATCACATTTGTTCAATTTACGTCGCTCCTATTTCAGATAGCGTATTGGGCTAAGCGGCATCTCAAAGCGCATGAAATGGCGTGTAAAATGCACTATTAAGCTTCTACGCTAGGGCGAAGAGAGACCCGATTAGATCATTTAACATTATGGTTAATAAATGAATTCAGCGAAATTCTATCACATTTGTTCAACTTACGTCGCTCCTATTTCAGATAGCGTACTGGGCTGGGCGGCATCTTAAATCGCGTGGAAGGGCGAGTAAAATGCACTACTAAACTTCTATGATAGGGCAATCAGAGAGCCGATTAGATCATTTTATATTTTGGTTAATATAAGAATTCAGCGAAATTCTATCACATTTGTTCAATTTACGTCGCTACTATTTCAGATAGCGTATTGGGCTAAGCGGCATCTCAAAGGGCATGAAATGGCGACTAAAATGCACTGTTAAACTTCTAGGGTAGGGCAAACAGAGACCCGATTAGATCATTTTATATTATGGTTTATTTAAGAATTCAGCAAGATTCTATCACATTTGTTCAATTTACGTCGCTGATATTTCAGATAGCGTATTGGGCTAAGCGGCATCTCAAAGCGCCAGAAATGGCGAGTAAAATGCACTATTAAACTTCTAGGGTAGGGCAAACAGAGACCCGATAACATCATTTTATATTATGGTTAATTTAAGAATTCAGCGAAACTCTATCACATTTGTTCAATTTATGTCGCTCCTATTTCAGATGGCGTATTGGGCTAAGCGGCATCTCAATGCGCATGAAATGGCGAGTAAAATGCACTATTAAACTTCTAGGATAAGGCAAACGGAGACCCGATTAGATCATTTTATATTACGGTTAATATAAGAATCAGCGTAATTCTATCACATTTGTTCAACTTACGTCGCTCCTATTTCAGATAGCATACTGGGCTAGGCGGCATCTTAAAGCGCGTGGAATGGCGAGTAAAATGCACTATTAAACTTCTAGGTAGGGCAATCAGAGACCCGATTAGATCATTTTATATTTTGGTTAATATAAGAATTCAGCGTAATTCTATCGCATTTGTTCAATTTACGTCGCTCCTATATCAGATAGCATATTGGGCTAAGCGGCATCTCAAAGCGCATGAAATGGCGAGTAATATGCACTATTAAACTTCTAGGGTAAGGCAAAACAGAGACCCGATTAGATCATTTTATATTACGGTTAATATAAGAATTCAGCGAAATTCTATCACATTTGTTCAAATTACGTCGCTCCTATTTCAGATAGCGTACTGGGCTAGGGCGGAAACTTAAAGCGCGTGGAATGGCGAGTAACATGCACTATTAAACTTCTATGATAGGGCAATCAGAGAGCCGATTAGATCATTTTATATTTTGGTTAATATAAGAATTTAGCGAAATTCTATCACATCTGTTCAATTTACGTCGCTCCAATTTCAGATAGCATAACTGGGCTAGGTGGCATCTAAAGCGCGTGGAATGGCGAGTAAAATGCACTATTAAACTTCTATGATAGGGCTATCAGACACCCGATTAGATCATTTCATATGTTGGTTAATATAAGAATTCAGCGAAATTCTATCACATTTGTTCAATTTACATCGCTCCTATTTCAGATAGCGACTTGTGCTAAGCGTCATCTCAAAGCGCAAGAAATGGCGAGTAAAATGCACTATTAAACTTCTAGGATAAGGCAAACAGAAACCCGATTAGATCATTTTATATTACGGTTAATATAAGAATTCAGCGTAATTCTGTGACATTTGTTCAACTTACGTAGCTCCTATTTCAGATAGCGTACTGGGCTAGGCGGCAACTTAAAGCGCGTGGAATGGCGACTAAAATGCACTATTAAACTTCTATGATAGGGGCAATCAGGGACCCGATTATATCATTTTATATTTTGGTTAATATAAGAATCCAGCGAAATTCTATCACATCTGTTCAATTTACGTCGCTTCTATTTCAGATAGCGTATTGGGCAAAGCGGCATCTCAAAGCGAATGAAATGACGAGTAAAATGCACTATTACACTTCTATGATAGGGCAATCAGAGACCCGATTAGATCATTTTATATTTTGGTTAATATAAGAATTCAGCGAAATTCTATCACATTTGTTCAATTTACGTCGCTCCTATTTCAGATAGCTTATTGGGCTAAGCGGCACCTCAAAGCGCATGAAATGACGAGTGAAATGCACTATTAAACTTCTAGGGTAGGCTAAGAGAGACTCGATTAGATCAGTTTACATTAATGTTAATATGAGAATTCAGCGAAATTCTATCACATTTGTTCAATTTACGTCGCTCCTATTTCAGATAGCTTATTGGGCTAAGCGGCATCTCAAAGCGCATGAAATGTCGAGTGAAATGCACTATTAAACTTTTAGGGTAGGGCTAACAGAGACTCGATTAGATCATTTTATATTATGGTTAATTTAAGAATTCAGCGAAATTCTATCACATTTGTTCAATTTACGTCGCTCCCCATTTCAGATAGCGTATTGGGCTACGCGGCATCTCAAAACGCATGAAATGGCGAGTACAATGCACTATTAAACTTCTAGGGTAAGGCAAACAGCGACCCGGTTAGATCATTTTATATTACGGTTAATATAAGAATTCAGCGTAATTCTATCACATTTGTTCAACTTACGTCGCTCCTATTTCAGGTAGCGTACTGGGCTAGACGGCATCTTAAAGCGCGTGGAAGGGGCGAGTAAAATGCACTATTAAACTTGGATGATAGGGCAATCAGAGACCCGATTAGATCATTTTATATTTTGGTTAATATAAGAATTCAGCGAAATCCTATCACGTTTGTACAATTTACGTCGCTCCTATTCCAGATAGCGTATTGGGCTTAGCGGCATCTTAAAGCGCGTGGAATGGCGAGTAAAATGCTCTACTAAACTTCTATGGTAGGGCAATCAGAGACCCGATTAGATCATTTTATATTTGTTTAATATAAGATTTCAGGGAAATTGTATCACATTTGTTCAATTTACGTCGCTCCTATTTCAGATAGCGTATTCGGCTAAGCGGCATCTCAAAGCGCATGAAGTGGCGAATACAATTCACTATTAAACTTCTAGGCTAGGGCGAACAGAGACCCGATCAGATCATTTTACATTATGGTTAATAAAATAATTCAGCGATATTCTATCACATTTGTTCAACTTACGTCGCTCCTATTTCAGATAGCGTACTGGGCTAAGCGGCATCTCAAAGCGCATGAAATGGCGAGTGAAATGCACCATTAGACTTCTATGGTAAGGCGAACACAGACCCGATTAGATCATTTCACATTAAGGTTAATATAAGAATTCACGGAAATTCTATTACATTTGTTCAATTTACGTCGCTCCTATTTCAGATAGCGTATTGGGCTATGCGGCATCTCAAAGCGCATGAAATGGCGAGTAAAATGCACTATTAAACGTCTAGGCTAGGGCGAACAGAGACCCGATTAGATCATTGTATATTTTGGTTAATTTAAGAATTCAACGAAATTCTATCACATTTGTTCGATTTACGTCGCTCCTATTTCAGATAGCGTATTGGGCTAAGCGGCATCTCAAAGCGGATGAAATGGCGAGTAAAATGCACTATTAAACTTCTAGGGTAAGGCAAACAGAGACCCGATTAGATCATATTACATTATGGTTAATAAAAGAATTAAGAGTAATTCTATCACATTTGTTCAATTTACGTCGCTCCTATTTCAGAGAGCGTATTGGGCTAAGCGGCATCTCAAAGCGCATTAATGGCGAGCAAAATGCACTATCAAACATCTAGGGTATTGCAAACAGAGACCCGATTAGATCATTTTATATTATGGTTAATTTAAGAATTCAACGAAATTCTATCACACTTGTTCAATTTACGTCGCTCCTATTTCAGATAGCGTATTGGGCTAAGAGGCATCTCAAAGCGCATGAAATGTCGAGTAAAATGCACTATTAAACTTCTAGGGTAGGGCGAACACAGAACCGATTAGATCATTTTTACATTAAGGTTAATATAAGAATTCAGGGAAATTCTATCACGTTTGTTCAATATACGTCGCTACTATTTCAGATAGCGTATTGGGCTAAGCGGCATCTCAAAGCGCATGAAATGACGAGTGAAAGGCACTATTAAACTTCTAGGGTAGGGCGAACAGGGAACCGATTAGATCATTTTACATTAAGGTTAATATAAGAATTCAGGGAAATCCTATCACGTTTGTTCAATTTACGTCGCTCCTATTTCAGATAGCGTATTGGTCTAAGCGGCATCTCAAAGCGCATGAAATGGCGAGCAAAATGCACTGTTAAACTTCTAGGGTAGGGCAAACAGAGACCCGATTAGATCATTTCATATTATGGTTTATTTAAGAATTCAGAAAAATTCTATCACATTTGTTATAATTTACGTCGCTCCTATTTCAGATAGCTTATTGGCTAAGCGGCATCTCAAAGCGCATGAAATTACGAGTGAAATGCACTACTAAACTTCTAGGATAGGGCAAACAGAGACCCGATCAGATCATTTTATATTACGGTTAATATAAGAATTCAGCGTAATTCTATCACATTTGTTCAATTTGCGTCGCTGATATTCAGATAGCGTGTTGGGCTAAGCGGCATCTCAAAGCGCAAGAAATGGCGAGTAAAATGCACTATTAAACTTCTAGGGTAGGGCAAACAGAGACCCGATAAGATCATTTTATATTATGGTTAATTTAAGAATTCAGCGAAACTCTATCACATTTGTTCAATTTATGTCGCTCCTATTTCAGATGGCGTATTGGGCTAAGCGGCTCTCAATGCGCATGAAATGGCGAGTAAAATGCACTATTAAACTTCTAGGATAAGGCAAATAGAGACCCGATTAGATCATTTTATATTACGGTAAATACAAGAATTCAGCGTAATTCTATCACATTTGTTCAACTACGTCGCTCCTATTTCAGACAGCATACTGGGCTGGGCGGCATCTTAAAGCGCGTGGAATGGCGAGTAAAATGCACTATTAAACTTCTATGATAGGGCTATCAGAGACCCGATTAGATCATTTTATATTTTGGTTAATATAAGAATTCAGCGAAATTCTATCACATTTGTTTAATTTACGTCGCTCCGATTTCAGAGAGCGTACTGGGCTAGGCGGCATCTTAAAGCGCGTGGATTGGCGAGTAAAATGCACTATTAAACTTCTAGGGTATGGCAAACAGAGACCCGATTAGATAATTTTATATTATGGTTAATTTATCAATTCAGCGAAATTCTATCACATTTGTTCAATTTACGTCGCTTCTATTTCAGATAGCTTATTGGGCTAGGCGGCATCTTAAAGCGCGTGGAAGGGCGAGTAAAATGCACTATTAAACGTCTAGGCTAGGGCGAAGAGAGACCCGATTAGATCATTTAACATTATGGTTAATAAAACAATTCAGCGAAATTCTATCACATTTGTTCAATTTACATTTCTCCCATTTCAGATAGCGTATTGGGCTAAGCGGCATCTCAAAGCGCATGAAATGACGAATAAAATGCGCTATTAAGCTTCTACGCTAGGGCGAACAGAGACCCGATTAGATCATTTTATATTTTGGTTAATATAAGAATTCAGCGAAATTCTATCACATTTGTTCAATTTACGTCGCTCCTATTTCAGATTGCGTATTGGGCTAAGCGGCATCTCAAAGCGCATGAAATGACGAGTAAAAGGCACTATTAAACTTCTATGGTAGGGCGAACAGAGAACCGATTAGATCATTTTACATTAAGGTTAATATAAGAATTCAGGGAAATTCTATCACGTTTGTTCAATTTACGTCGCTACTATTTCAGATAGCGTATTGGGCTAAGCGGCATCTCAAAGCGCATGAAATGGCGACTAAAATGCACTGTTAAACTTCTAGGGTAGGGCAAACAGAGGCCCGATTAGATCATTTCATATTGTGGTTTATTTAAGAATTCAGAAAAAGTCTATCACATTTGTTCAATTTACGTCGCTCCTATTTCAGATAGCGTACTGGGCTAGGCGGCAACTTAAAGCGCGTAGAATGGCGAGTAAAATGCACTATTAAACTTCTATGATAGGGCAATCAGAGACCCGATTAGATCAGTTTATATTTTGGTTAATATAAGAATTCAGCGAAATTCTATCACATTTGTTCAATTTACGTCGCTCCTATTTCAGATAGCGTATTGGGCTAAGCGGCATCTTAAAGCGCGCGGAATGGCGAGTAAAATGCACTATTAAACTTCTAGGGTAGGGCAAACAGAGACCCGATTAGATCATTTTATGTTATGGTTAATTTATCAATTCAGCGAAATTCTATCACATTTGTTCAATTTACGTCGCTCCTATTTCAGATAGCTAATTGGGCTAAGGGGCATCGCAAAGCGCATGAATTGACGAGTAAAATGCACTATTAAACTTCTAGGATAAGGCAAACAGAGACCCGATTAGATCATTTTATATTACGGTTAATATAAGAATTCAGCGTAATTCTGTGACATTTGTTCAACTTACGTAGCTCCTATTTCAGATAGCGTACTGGGCTAGGCGGTAACTTAAAGCGCGTGGAATGGCGAGTAAAATGCACTATTAAGCTTCTATGATAGGGCAATCAGAGACCCGCTTAGATCATTTTATATTTTGGTTAATATAAGAATTCAGCGAAATTCTATCACATTTGTTCAATTTACGTCGCTCCTATTTCAGATAGCGTATTGGGCTAAGCGGCATCTCAAAGCGCATGAAATGGGGAGTAAAATGCACTATTAAACTTCTAGGGTAGGGCAATCAGAGACCCGATTAGATCATTTTATATTTTGGTTAATATAAGAATTCAGCGAAATTCTATCACATTTGTTCAATTTACGTCGCTCCTATTTCAGATAGCGTATTGGGCTAAGCGGCATCTCAAAGCGCATGCAATGGCGTGTAAAATGCACTATTAAGCTTCTACGCTAGGGCGAAGAGAGACCCGATTAGATCATTTAACATTATGGTTAATAAAAGAATTCAGCGAAATTCTATCACATTTGTTCAACTTACGTCGCTCCTATTTCAGATAGCGTACTGGGCTGGGCGGCATCTTAAATCGCGTGGAAGGGCGAGTAAAATGCACTACTAAACTTCTATGATAGGGCAATCAGAGAGCCGATTAGATCATTTTATATTTTGGTTAATTTAAGAATTCAACGAAATTCTATCACATTTGTTCGATTTACGTCGCTCCTATTTCAGATAGCGTATTGGGCAAAGCGGCATCTCAAAGCGGATGAAATGGCGACGAAAATGCACTGTTAAACTTCTAGGGTAGGGCAAACAGAGGCCCGATTAGATCATTTCATATTGTGGTTTATTTAAGAATACAGAAAAAGTCTATCACATTTCTTCAATTTACGTCGCTCCTATTTCAGATAGCGTACTGGGCTGGGCGGCATCTTAAATCGCGTGGAAGGGCGAGTAAAATGCACTACTAAACTTCTATGATAGGGCAATCAGAGAGCCGATTAGATCATTTTATATTTTGGTTAATATAAGAATTCAGCGAAATTCTATCACATTTGTTCAATTTACGTCGCTACTATTTCAGATAGCGTATTGGGCTAAGCGGCATCTCAAAGGGCATTAAATGGCGACTAAAATGCACTGTTAAACTTCTAGGGTAGGGCAAACAGAGACCCGATTAGATCATTTCATATTATGGTTTATTTAAGAATTCAGAAAAATTCTATCACATCTGTTCAATTTACATCGCTGATATTTCAGATAGCGTATTGGGCTAAGCGGCATCTCAAAGCGCAAGAAATGGCGAGTAAAATGCACTATTAAACTTCTAGGGTATGGCAAACAGAGACCCGATAACATCATTTTATATTATGGTTAATTTAAGAATTCAGCGAAACTCTATCACATTTGTTCAATTTATGTCGCTCCTATTTCAGATGGCGTATTGGGCTAAGCGGCATCTCAATGCGCATGAAATGGCGAGTAAAATGCACTTTTAAACTTCTAGGATAAGGCAAACGGAGACCCGATTAGATCATTTTATATTACGGTTAATATAAGAATTCAGCGTAATTCTATCACATTTGTTCAACTTACGTCGCTCCTATTTCAGATAGCATACTGGGCTAGGCGGCATCTTAAAGCGCGTGGAATGGCGAGTAAAATGCACTATTAAACTTCTAGGGTAGGGCAATCAGAGACCCGATTAGATCATTTTATATTTTGGTTAATATAAGAATTCAGCGTAATTCTATCGCATTTGTTCAATTTACGTCGCTCCTATATCAGATAGCATATTGGGCTAAGCGGCATCTCAAAGCGCATGAAATGGCGAGTAATATGCACTATTAAACTTCTAGGGTAAGGCAAACAGAGACCCGATTAGATCATTTTATATTACGGTTAATATAAGAATTCAGCGAAATTCTATCACATTTGTTCAATTTACGTCGCTCCTATTTCAGATAGCGTACTGGGCTAGGCGGAAACTTAAAGCGCGTGGAATGGCGAGTAAAATGCACTATTAAACTTCTATGATAGGGCAATCAGAGACCCGATTAGATCATTTTATATTTTGGTTAATATAAGAATTCAGCGAAATTCTGTGACATTTGTTCAACTTACGTAGCTCCTATTTCGGATAGCGTGCTGGGCTAGGCGGCAACTTAAAGCGCGTGGAATGGCGAGTAAAATGCACTATTAAACTTCTATGATAGGACAATCAGAGACCCGATTAGATCATTTTATATTTTGGTTAATATAAGAATTCAGCGAAATTCTATCACATTTGTTCAATTTACGTCGCTCCTATTTCAGATAGCGTATTGGGCTAAGCGGCATCTTAAAGCGCGTGGAATGGCGAGTAAAATGCACTATTAAACTTCTAGGGTAGGGCAAACAGAGACTCGATTAGATCATTTTATATTATGGTTAATTTATCAATTCAGCGAAATTCTATCACATTTGTTCAATTTACGTCGCTCCTATTTCAGACAGCTTATTGGGCTAAGCGGCATCGCAAAGCGCATGAATTGACGAGTAAAATGCACTATTAAACTTCTAGGATGAGGCAAACAGAGACCCGATTAGATCATTTTATATTACGATTAATATAAGAATTCAGCGTAATTCTGTGACATTTGTTCAACTTACGTAGCTCCTATTTCAGATAGCGTACTGGGCTAGGCCGCAACTTAAAGCGCGTGGAATGGCGAGTAAAATGCACTATTAAGCTTCTATGATAGGGCAATCAGAGACCCGCTTAGATCATTTTATATTTTGGTTAATATAAGAATTCAGCGAAATTCTATCACATTTGTTCAATTTACGTCGCTCCTATTTCAGATAGCGTATTGGGATAAGCGGCATCTCAAGGCGCATGAAATGGTGAGTAAAATGGACTACTAAACTTCTAGGGTAGGGCAATCAGAGACCCGATTAGATCATTTAACATTATGGTTAATAAAAGGATTCAGCGAAATTCTATCACATTTGTTCAACTTACGTCGCTCCTATTTCAGATAGCGTACTGGGCTGGGCGGCATCTTAAATCGCGTGGAAGGGCGAGTAAAATGCACTACTAAACTTCTATGATAGGGCAATCAGAGAGCCGATTAGATCATTTTATATTTTGGTTAATACAAGAATTTAGCGAAATTCTATAACATTTGTTCAATTTACGTCGCTCCAATTTCAGATAGCATACTGGGCTAGGTGGCATCTTAAAGCGCGTGGAATGGCGAGTAAAATGCACTATTAAACTTCTATGATAGGGCTATCAGAGACCCGATTAGATCATTTCATATGTTGGTTAATATAAGAATTCAGCGAAATTCTATCACATTTGTTCAATTTACATCGCTCCTATTTCAGATAGCGACTTGTGCTAAGGGTCATCTCAAAGCGCAAGAAATGGCGAGTAAAATGCACTATTAAACTTCTAGGATAAGGCAAACAGAAACCCGATTAGATCATTTTATATTACGGTTAATATAAGAATTCAGCGTAATTCTGTGACATTTGTTCAACTTACGTAGCTCCTATTTCAGATAGCGTACTGGGCTAGGCGGCAACTTAAAGCGCGTGGAATGGCGACTAAAATGCACTATTAAACTTCTATGATAGGGCAATCAGAGACCCGATTATATCATTTTATATTTTGGTTAATATAAGAATCCAGCGAAATTCTATCACATCTGTTCAATTTACGTCGCTCCTATTTCAGATAGCGTATTGGGCTAAGCGGCATCTCAAAGCGCACGAAAGAGCGAGTAAAATGCACTATTAAACTTCTAGGGTAAGGCAATCAGAGACCCGATAAGATCATTTTATATTTTGGTTAATATAAGAATTCAGCGAAATTCTATCACATTTGTTCAATTTACGTCGCTCCTATTTCAGATAGCGTATTGGACTAAGCGGCATCTCAAGGCGCATGGAATGGCGAGTGAAATGCACTATTAAACTTATAGGGTAGGGCGAACAGAGACCCGAATAGATCATTTTATATTACGGTTAATATAAGAATTCAGCGTAATTCTATCACATTTGTTCAACTAACGTCGCTCCTATTTCAGATAGCGTACTGCGCTAGGCGGCATCTTAAAGCGCGTGGAAGGGCGAGTAATATGCACTACTAAACTTTTATGATAGGGCAATCAGAGTTCCGAATAGATCATTTTATATTTTGTTTACTATAACATTTCAGGAAAATTCTATCACATTTGTTCAATGTACGTCGCTCCTATTTCAGATAGCCTATTGGGCTAAGCGGCATCTCAAAGCGCAGGAAATGGCGAGTAAAATGCACTGTTAAGCTTCTAGGGTTGGGCACATAGAGACCCGATTAGATCATTTTATATTATGGTTAATTTAAGAATTCAGCGAAATCCTATCACATTTGTTCATTTTACGTCGCTCCTATTTCAGATAGCGTATTGGGCTAAGCGGCATCTCAAAGCGCATGGAATGGCGAGTAAAATGCACTATTAAACTTCTAGGGCAGGGCGAACAGAGACCCGATTAGATCATTTTACATTAAGGTTAATATAAGTATTCAGGGAACTTCTATCACATTTGTTCAATTTACGTCGCTCCTATTTCAGATAGCATACTGGGCTAGGCGGCATCTTAAAGCGCGTGGAATGGCGAGTAAAATGCACTATTAATCTTCTATGATAGGGCAATCAGAGACCCGATTAGATCATTTTATATTTTGGTTAATATAAGAATTCAGCGTAATTCTATCACATTTGTTCAATTTACGTCGCTCCTATATCAGATAGCATATTGGGCTAAGCGGCATCTCAAAGCGCATGAAATGGCGAGTAAAATGCACTATTAAACTTCTAGGGTAAGGCAAACAGAGACCCGATTAGATGATTTTATATTACGGTTAATATAAGAACTCAGCGAAATTCTATCACATTTGTTCAATTTACGTCGCTCCTACTTCTGATAGCGAATTGGGCTAACCGGCATCTCAAACCGCACGAAAGGGCGAGTAAAATGCACTATTAAACTTCTAGGGTAGGGCAATCAGAGACCCGATTAGATCATTTTACATGAAGGTTAAGATAATAATTCAGCGAAATTCTATCACATTTGTTCAATTTACGTCGCTCCTATTTCAGATAGCGTACTGCGCTAGGCGGCATCTTAAAGCGCGTGGAAGGGCGAGTAAAATGCACTACTAAACTTCTATGATAGGGCAATCAGAGTCCCGTTTAGATCATTTTATATTTTCTTTAATATAAGATTTCAGGGAAATTCTATCACATTTGTTCAATTTACGTCGCTCCTATTTCAGATAGCTATTGGGCTAAGCGGCATCTCAAAGCGCATGAAATGGCGAGTAAAATGCACTATTAAACTTCTAGGATAAGGCAAACAGAGACCCGATTAGATCATTTTATATTACGGTTAACATAAGAATTCAGCGTAATTCTGTGACATTTGTTCAACTTACGTAGCTCCTATTTCAGATAGCGTACTGGGATAGGCGGCAACTTAAAGCGCGTGGAATGTCCAGTAAAATGCACTATTAAACTTCTATGATAGGGCAATCAGAGACCCGATTAGATCATTTTATATTTTGGTTAATATAAGAATTCAGCGAAATTCTATCACATTTGTTCAATTTACGTCGCTCCTATATCAGATAGCATATTGGGCTAAGCGGCATCTCAAAGCGCATGAAATGGCGAGTAAAATGCACTATTAAACTTCTAGGGTAAGGCAAACAGAGACCCGATTATATCATTTTATATTACGGTTAATATAAGAATTCAGCGAAATTCTATCACATTTGTTCAATTTACGTCGCTCCTATTTCAGATAGCGTATTGGGCTAAGCGGCATCTCAAAGCGCATTAAATGACGAGAGAAATGCACTATTAAACTTCTTGGGTAGGGCGAACAGAGACCCGATTACATCATTTTATATTATGGTTAATTTAAGAATTCAGCAAAATTCTATCACATTTGTTCAATTTACGTCGCTCCTATTTCAGATAGCGTGCTGGGCTACGCGGTATCTTAAAGCGCGTGGAAGGGCGAGTAAAATGCACTACTAAACTTCTATGATAGGGCAATCAGAGTCCCGTTTAGATCATTTTATATTTTCTTTAATATAAGATTTCGGGGAAATTCTATCACATTTGTTCAACTTACGTCGCTCCTATTTCAGATAGCGTACTGCGCTAGGCGGCATCTCAAAGCGGGTGGAATGGCGAGTAAAATGCACTCTTAAACATCTATGATAGGGCAATCAGAGACCCGATTAGATCATTTTATATTTTGGTTAATATAAGAATTCAGCGAAATTCTATCACATTTGTTCAATTTACGTCGCTCCTATTTCAGATAGCGTATTGGGCTAAGCTGCATCTCAAAGCGCACGAAAGGGCGAGTAAAATGCACTATTAAACTTCTAGGGTGGGGTAAGCAGAGACCCGATGAGATCATTTTAAATTACGGTTAATATAAGAATTCAGCGTTATTCTATCACATTTGTTCAACTTACGTCGCTCCTATTTCAGATAGCGTACTCGGATAGGCGGCATCTTAAAGCGCGAGGAATGGCGAGTAAAATGCACTATTAAACTTCTATGATAGGGCAATCAGAGACCCGATTACATCATTTTATATTATGGTTAATATAAGAATTCAGCGAAATTCTATCACATTTGTTTAATTTACGTCGCTCCTATTTCAGATAGCTATTGGGCTAAGCGGCATCTCAAAGCGCATGGAATGACGAGAGAAATGCACTATTAAACTTCTTGGGTAGGGCGAACAGAGACCCGATTACATCATTTTATATTATGGTTAATATAAGAATTCAGCGAAATTCTATGACATTTGTTCAATTTGCGTCGCTCCTATTTCAGATAGCGTATTGGGCTAAGCTGCATCTCAAAGCGCGTCGAAGGGCGAGTAAAATGCACTACTAAACTTCTATGGTAGGGCAATCAGAGTCCCGTTTAGATCATTTTATGTATTGTTTAATATAAGATTTCAGGGAAATTCTATCACATTTGTTCAATTTACGTCGCTCCTATTTCAGATAGCGTATTGGGCTAAGCGGCATCTCAAAGCGTATGAAATGACGAGAGAAATGCACTATTAAACTTCTTGGGTAGGGCGAACAGAAACCCGATTAGGTCATTTCATATTATGGTTAATTTAAGAATTCAGCGAAATTCTATCACATTTGTTCAATTTACATCGCTCCTATTTCAAATAGCGTATTGGGCTAAGCGGCATCTCCATGCGCATGCAATGGCGAGTAAAATGCACTATTAAACTTCTAGGATAAGGCAAATGGAGACCCGATTAGACCATTTTATATTACGGTTAATATAAGAATTCAGCGTTATTCTATCACATTTGTTCAACTTACGTCGCTCCTATTTCAGATAGCGTATTGGGCTAAGCGGCATCTCAATGCGCATGAAATGGCCAGTAAAATGCACTATTAAACTTCTAGGATAAGGCAAACGGAGACCCGATTAGACCATTTCATATTACGGTTAATATAAGAATTCAGCGTTATTCTATCACATTTGTTCAACTTACGTCGCTCCTATTTCAGATAGCGTACTGGGCTAGGCGGCATCTTAAAGCGCGTGGAATGGCGAGCAAAATGCACTCTTAATCTTCTATGATAGGGCAATCAGAGACCCGATTAGATCATTTTATATTACGGTTAATATAAGAATTCAGCGTAATTCTATCACATTTGTTCAACATACGTCGCTCCTGTTTCAGATAGTGTACTGGGCTAGGCGGCATCTTAAAGCGCGTGGAAGGGCGAGTAAAATGCACTACAAAACTTCTATGATAGGGCAATCAGAGTCCCGTTTAGATCATTTTATATTATGGTTAATATAAGAATTCAGCGAAATTCTATCACATTTGTTCAATTTACGTTGCTCCTATTTCAGATAGCGTACTGGGCTAGGCGGCATCTTAAAGCGCGTGGAATGACGAGTAAAATGCACTATTAAACTTCTATGATAGGGCAATCAGAGACCCGATTAGATCATCTTATATTTTGGTTAATATAAGAATTCAGCGAAATTCTATCACATTTGTTCAATTTACGTCGTTCCTATTTCAGATAGCGTACTGGGCTAAGCGGCATCGCAAAGCGCATGAATTGACGAGTGAAATGCACTATTAAACTTCTTGGGTAGGGCGAACAAAGACCCGATTAGATCATTTTACATTAAGTTTAATATAAGAATTCAGCGAAATTCTATCACATTTGTTCAATTTACATCGCTCCTATTTCAGATAGCGACTTGTGCTAAGCAGCATTTCAAAGCGCAGGAAATGGCGAGTAAAATGCACCATTAAACTTCTAGGGTAGGGCAAACAGAGACCCCATTAGATCATTTTATATTATGGTTAATTTAAGAATTCAGCGAAATTCTATCACATATGTTTAATTTACGTCGCTCCTATTTCAGATAGCGTATTGGGATAAGCGGCATCTCAAAGCGCATGAAATGCTGAGTAAAATGCGCTATTAAACTTCTAGGGTAGGGCAATCAGAGACCCGATTAGATCATTTTATATTATGGTTAACTTAAGGATTCAGCAAAATTCTATCACATTTGTTCAATTTACGTCGTGCCTATTTCAGATAGCATACTGGGCTAGGCGGCAACTTAAAGCGCGCGGAATGGCGAGTAAAATGCACTATTAAAGTTCTATGATAGGGCAATCAGAGACCCGATTAGATCATTTTATATTTTGGTTAATATAAGAATTCAGCGAAATTCTATCACATTTGTTCAATTTACGTCGTTCCTATTTCAGATAGATTACTGGGCTAGGCGGCATCTTAAAGCGTGTGTAATGGCGAGTAAAATGCACTATTAAACTTCTATGACAGGGCAATCAGAGACCCGATTAGATCATTTCATATTTTGGTTAATATAAGAATTCAGCGAAATTCTATCACATTTGTTCAATTTACGTCGCTCGTATTTCAGATAGCGTACTGGGCTACGCGGTATCTTAAAGCGCGTGGAATGGCGAGTAAAATGCACTATTAAGCTTCTAGGGTTGGGCACATAGAGACCCGATTAGATCATTTTATATTATGGTTAATTTAAGAATTCAGCGAAATCCTATCACATTTGTTCATTTTACGTCGCTCCTATTTCAGATAGCGTATTGGGCTAAGCGGCATCTCAAACCGCAAGAAATGGCGAGTAAAATGCACTATTAAACTTCTAGGGTAGGGCAAAGAGAGACCCCATTAGATCATTTTATATTTTGGTTAATATAAGAATTCAGCGAAATTCTATCACATTTGTTCATTTTACGTCGCTCCTATTTCAGATAGCGTATTGGGCTAAGCGGCATCTCAAAGCGCAAGAAATGGCGAGTAAAATGCACTACTAAACTTCTAGGGTAAGTCAAACAGAGACACGATTAGATCATTTTATGTTACGGTTAATATAAGAATTCAGCGTAATTCTATCACATTTGTTCAACATACGTCTCTCCTATTTCAGATAGTGTACTGGGCTAGGCGGCATCTTAAAGCGCGTCGAAGGGCGAGTAAAATGCACTACTAAACTTCTATGGTAGGGCAATCAGAGTCCCGTTTAGATCATTTTATGTATTGTTTAATATAAGATTTCAGGGAAATTCTATCACATTTGTTCAATTTACGTCGCTCCTATTTCAGATAGCGTATTGGGCTAAGCGGCATCTCAAAGCGTATGAAATGACGAGAGAAATGCACTATTAAACTTCTTGGGTAGGGCGAACAGAAACCCGATTAGGTCATTTCATATTATGGTTAATTTAAGAATTCAGCGAAATTCTATCACATTTGTTCAATTTACATCGCTCCTATTTCAAATAGCGTATTGGGTTAAGCGGCATCTCCATGCGCATGAAATGGCGAGTAAAATGCACTATTAAACTTCTAGGATAAGGCAAATGGAGACCCGATTAGACCATTTTATATTACGGTTAATATAAGAATTCAGCGTTATTCTATCACATTTGTTCAACTTACGTCGCTCCTATTTCAGATAGCGTACTCGGACAGGCGGCATCTTAAAGCGCGAGGAATGGCGAGTAAAATGCACTATTAAACTTCTATGATAGGGCAATCAGAGACCCGATTAGATCATTTTATATTTTGGTTAATATAAGAATTCAGCGAAATTCTATCACATTTGTTTAATTTACGTCGCTCCTATTTCAGATAGCGTATTGGGCTAAGCGGCATCTGAATGCGCAGGAAATGGCCAGTAAAATGCACTATTAAACTTCTAGGATAAGGCAAACGGAGACCCGATTAGACCAGTTCATATTACGGTTAATATAAGAATTCAGCGTTATTCTATCACATTTGTTCAACTTACGTCGCTCCTATTTCAGATAGCGTACTGGGCTAGGCGGCATCTTAAAGCGCGTGGAATGGCGAGCAAAATGCACTCTTAATCTTCTATGATAGGGCAATCAGAGACCCGATTAGATCATTTTATATTACGGTTAATATAAGAATTCAGCGTAATTCTATCACATTTGTTCAACATACGTCGCTCCTATTTCAGATAGTGTACTGGGCTAGGCGGCATCTTAAGGCGCGTGGAAGGGCGAGTAAAATGCACTACTAAACTTCTATGATAGGGCAATCAGAGTCCCGTTTAGATCATTTAAATTATGGTTAATATAAGAATTCAGCGTGATTCTATCACATTTGTTCAACTTACGTCGCTCCTATTTCAGATAGCGTACTGGGCTAGGCGGCATCTTAAAGCGCGTGGAATGGCGAGCAAAATGCACTCTTAATCTTCTATGATAGGGCAATCAGAGACCCGATTAGATCATTTTATATTTTGGTTAATATAAGAATTCAGCGTAATTCTATCACATTTGTTCAATTTACGTTGCTCCTATATCAGATAGCATATTGGGCTAAGCGGCATCTCAAAGCGCATGAAATGGCGAGTAAAATGCACTATTAAACTTCTAGGGTAAGGCAAACAGAGACCCGATTAGATGATTTTATATTACGGTTAATATAAGAACTCAGCGAAATTCTATCACATTTGTTCAATTTACGTCGCTCCTACTTCTGATAGCGAATTGGGCTAACCGGCATCTCAAACCGCACGAAAGGGCGAGTAAAATGCACTATTAAACTTCTAGGGTAGGGCAATCAGAGACCCGATTGGATCATTTTACATGAAGGTTAAGATAAGAATTCAGCGAAATTCTATCACATTTGTTCAATTTACGTCGCTCCTATTTCAGATAGCGTACTGCGCTAGGCGGCATCTTAAAGCGCGTGGAAGGGCGAGTAAAATGCACTACTAAACTTCTATGATAGGGCAATCAGAGTCCCGTTTAGATCATTTTATATTTTCTTTAATATAAGATTTCAGGGAAATTCTATCACATTTGTTCAATTTACGTCGCTCCTATTTCAGATAGCTATTGGGCTAAGCGGCATCTCAAAGCGCATGAAATGGCGAGTAAAATGCACTATTAAACTTCTAGGATAAGGCAAACAGAGACCCGATTAGATCATTTTATATTACGGTTAACGTAAGAATTCAGCGTAATTCTGTGATATTTGTTCAACTTACGTAGCTCCTATTTCAGATAGCGTACTGGGATAGGCGGCAACTTAAAGCGCGTGGAATGTCCAGTAAAATGCACTATTAAACTTCTATGATAGGGCAATCAGAGACCCGATTAGATCATTTTATATTTTGGTTAATATAAGAATTCAGCGAAATTCTATCACATTTGTTCAATTTACGTCGCTCCTATATCAGATAGCATATTGGGCTAAGCGGCATCTCAAAGCGCATGAAATGGCGAGTAAAATGCACTATTAAACTTCTAGGGTAAGGCAAACAGAGACCCGATTATATCATTTTATATTACGGTTAATATAAGAATTCAGCGAAATTCTATCACATTTGTTCAATTTACGTCGCTCCTATTTCAGATAGCGTATTGGGCTAAGCGGCATCTCAAAGCGCATTAAATGACGAGAGAAATGCACTATTAAACTTCTTGGGTACGGCGAACAGAGACCCGATTACATCATTTTATATTATGGTTAATTTAAGAATTCAGCAAAATTCTATCACATTTGTTCAATTTACGTCGCTCCTATTTCAGATAGCGTGCTGGGCTACGCGGTATCTTAAAGCGCGTGGAAGGGCGAGTAAAATGCACTACTAAACTTCTATGATAGGGCAATCAGAGTCCCGTTTAGATCATTTTATATTTTCTTTAATATAAGATTTCGGGGAAATTCTATCACATTTGTTCAACTTACGTCGCTCCTATTTCAGATGGCGTACTGCGCTAGGCGGCATCTCAAAGCGGGTGGAATGGCGAGTAAAATGCACTCTTAAACATCTATGATAGGGCAATCAGAGACCCGATTAGATCATTTTATATTTTGGTTAATATAAGAATTCAGCGAAATTCTATCACATTTGTTCAATTTAGGTCGCTCCTATTTCAGATAGCGTATTGGGCTAAGCTGCATCTCAAAGCGCACGAAAGGGCGAGTAAAATGCACTATTAAACTTCTAGGGTGGGGTAAGCAGAGACCCGATGAGATCATTTTAGATTACGGTTAATATAAGAATTCAGCGTTATTCTATCACATTTGTTCAACTTACGTCGCTCCTATTTCAGATAGCGTACTCGGATAGGCGGCATCTTAAAGCGCGAGGAATGGCGAGTAAAATGCACTATTAAACTTCTATGATAGGGCAATCAGAGACCCGATTACATCATTTTATATTTTGGTTAATATAAGAATTCAGCGAAATTCTATCACATTTGTTTAATTTACGTCGCTCCTATTTCAGATAGCTATTGGGCTAAGCGGCATCTCAAAGCGCATGGAATGACGAGAGAAATGCACTATTAAACTTCTTGGGTAGGGCGAACAGAGACCCGATTACATCATTTTATATTATGGTTAATATAAGAATTCAGCGAAATTCTATGACATTTGTTCAATTTGCGTCGCTCCTATTTCAGATAGCGTATTGGGCTAAGCTGCATCTCAAAGCGCGTCGAAGGGCGAGTAAAATGCACTACTAAACTTCTATGGTAGGGCAATCAGAGTCCCGTTTAGATCATTTTATGTATTGTTTAATATAAGATTTCAGGGAAATTCTATCACATTTGTTCAATTTACGTCGCTCCTATTTCAGATAGCGTATTGGGCTAAGCGGCATCTCAAAGCGTATGAAATGACGAGAGAAATGCACTATTAAACTTCTTGGGTAGGGCGAACAGAAACCCGATTAGGTCATTTCATATTATGGTTAATTTAAGAATTCAGCGAAATTCTATCACATTTGTTCAATTTACATCGCTCCTATTTCAAATAGCGTATTGGGCTAAGCGGCATCTCCATGCGCATGCAATGGCGAGTAAAATGCACTATTAAACTTCTAGGATAAGGCAAATGGAGACCCGATTAGACCATTTTATATTACGGTTAATATAAGAATTCAGCGTTATTCTATCACATTTGTTCAACTTACGTCGCTCCTATTTCAGATAGCGTATTGGGCTAAGCGGCATCTCAATGCGCATGAAATGGCCAGTAAAATGCACTATTAAACTTCTAGGATAAGGCAAACGGAGACCCGATTAGACCATTTCATATTACGGTTAATATAAGAATTCAGCGTTATTCTATCACATTTGTTCAACTTACGTCGCTCCTATTTCAGATAGCGTACTGGGCTAGGCGGCATCTTAAAGCGCGTGGAATGGCGAGCAAAATGCACTCTTAATCTTCTATGATAGGGCAATCAGAGACCCGATTAGATCATTTTATATTACGGTTAATATAAGAATTCAGCGTAATTCTATCACATTTGTTCAACATACGTCGCTCCTGTTTCAGATAGTGTACTGGGCTAGGCGGCATCTTAAAGCGCGTGGAAGGGCGAGTAAAATGCACTACAAAACTTCTATGATAGGGCAATCAGAGTCCCGTTTAGATCATTTTATATTATGGTTAATATAAGAATTCAGCGAAATTCTATCACATTTGTTCAATTTACGTTGCTCCTATTTCAGATAGCGTACTGGGCTAGGCGGCATCTTAAAGCGCGTGGAATGACGAGTAAAATGCACTATTAAACTTCTATGATAGGGCAATCAGAGACCCGATTAGATCATCTTATATTTTGGTTAATATAAGAATTCAGCGAAATTCTATCACATTTGTTCAATTTACGTCGTTCCTATTTCAGATAGCGTACTGGGCTAAGCGGCATCGCAAAGCGCATGAATTGACGAGTGAACTGCACTATTAAACTTCTTGGGTAGGGCGAACAAAGACCCGATTAGATCATTTTACATTAAGTTTAATATAAGAATTCAGCGAAATTCTATCACATTTGTTCAATTTACATCGCTCCTATTTCAGATAGCGACTTGTGCTAAGCAGCATTTCAAAGCGCAGGAAATGGCGAGTAAAATGCACCATTAAACTTCTAGGGTAGGGCAAACAGAGACCCCATTAGATCATTTTATATTATGGTTAATTTAAGAATTCAGCGAAATTCTATCACATATGTTTAATTTACGTCGCTCCTATTTCAGATAGCGTATTGGGATAAGCGGCATCTCAAAGCGCATGAAATGCTGAGTAAAATGCGCTATTAAACTTCTAGGGTAGGGCAATCAGAGACCCGATTAGATCATTTTATATTATGGTTAACTTAAGGATTCAGCAAAATTCTATCACATTTGTTCAATTTACGTCGTTCCTATTTCAGATAGCATACTGGGCTAGGCGGCAACTTAAAGCGCGCGGAATGGCGAGTAAAATGCACTATTAAAGTTCTATGATAGGGCAATCAGAGACCCGATTAGATCATTTTATATTTTGGTTAATATAAGAATTCAGCGAAATTCTATCACATTTGTTCAATTTACGTCGTTCCTATTTCAGATAGATTACTGGGCTAGGCGGCATCTTAAAGCGTGTGTAATGGCGAGTAAAATGCACTATTAAACTTCTATGACAGGGCAATCAGAGACCCGATTAGATCATTTCATATTTTGGTTAATATAAGAATTCAGCGAAATTCTATCACATTTGTTCAATTTACGTCGCTCCTATTTCAGATAGCGTACTGGGCTACGCGGTATCTTAAAGCGCGTGGAATGGCGAGTAAAATGCACTATTAAGCTTCTAGGGTTGGGCACATAGAGACCCGATTAGATCATTTTATATTATGGTTAATTTAAGAATTCAGCGAAATCCTATCACATTTGTTCAACATACGTCTCTCCTATTTCAGATAGTGTACTGGGCTAGGCGGCATCTTAAAGCGCGTCGAAGGGCGAGTAAAATGCACTACTAAACTTCTATGGTAGGGCAATCAGAGTCCCGTTTAGATCATTTTATGTATTGTTTAATATAAGATTTCAGGGAAATTCTATCACATTTGTTCAATTTACGTCGCTCCTATTTCAGATAGCGTATTGGGCTAAGCGGCATCTCAAAGCGTATGAAATGGCGAGAGAAATGCACTATTAAACTTCTTGGGTAGGGCGAACAGAAACCCGATTAGGTCATTTCATATTATGGTTAATTTAAGAATTCAGCGAAATTCTATCACATTTGTTCAATTTACATCGCTCCTATTTCAAATAGCGTATTGGGTTAAGCGGCATCTCCATGCGCATGAAATGGCGAGTAAAATGCACTATTAAACTTCTAGGATAAGGCAAATGGAGACCCGATTAGACCATTTTATATTACGGTTAATATAAGAATTCAGCGTTATTCTATCACATTTGTTCAACTTACGTCGCTCCTATTTCAGATAGCGTACTCGGACAGGCGGCATCTTAAAGCGCGAGGAATGGCGAGTAAAATGCACTATTAAACTTCTATGATAGGGCAATCAGAGACCCGATTAGATCATTTTATATTTTGGTTAATATAAGAATTCAGCGAAATTCTATCACATTTGTTTAATTTACGTCGCTCCTATTTCAGATAGCGTATTGGGCTAAGCGGCATCTGAATGCGCAGGAAATGGCCAGTAAAATGCACTATTAAACTTCTAGGATAAGGCAAACGGAGACCCGATTAGACCAGTTCATATTACGGTTAATATAAGAATTCAGCGTTATTCTATCACATTTGTTCAACTTACGTCGCTCCTATTTCAGATAGCGTACTGGGCTAGGCGGCATCTTAAAGCGCGTGGAATGGCGAGCAAAATGCACTCTTAATCTTCTATGATAGGGCAATCAGAGACCCGATTAGATCATTTTATATTACGGTTAATATAAGAATTCAGCGTAATTCTATCACATTTGTTCAACATACGTCGCTCCTATTTCAGATAGTGTACTGGGCTAGGCGGCATCTTAAGGCGCGTGGAAGGGCGAGTAAAATGCACTACTAAACTTCTATGATAGGGCAATCAGAGTCCCGTTTAGATCATTTAAATTATGGTTAATATAAGAATTCAGCGTGATTCTATCACATTTGTTCAACTTACGTCGCTCCTATTTCAGATAGCGTACTGGGCTAGGCGGCATCTTAAAGCGCGTGGAATGGCGGGCAAAATGCACTCTTAATCTTCTATGATAGGGCAATCAGAGACCCGATTAGATCATTTTATATTTTGGTTAATATAAGAATTCAGCGTAATTCTATCACATTTGTTCAATTTACGTCGCTCCTATATCAGATAGCATATTGGGCTAAGCGGCATCTCAAAGCGCATGAAATGGCGAGTAAAATGCACTATTAAACTTCTAGGGTAAGGCAAACAGAGACCCGATTAGATGATTTTATATTACGGTTAATATAAGAACTCAGCGAAATTCTATCACATTTGTTCAATTTACGTCGCTCCTACTTCTGATAGCGAATTGGGCTAACCGGCATCTCAAACCGCACGAAAGGGCGAGTAAAATGCACTATTAAACTTCTAGGGTAGGGCAATCAGAGACCCGATTAGATCATTTTACATGAAGGTTAAGATAAGAATTCAGCGAAATTCTATCACATTTGTTCAATTTACGTCGCTCCTATTTCAGATAGCGTACTGCGCTAGGCGGCATCTTAAAGCGCGTGGAAGGGCGAGTAAAATGCACTACTAAACTTCTATGATAGGGCAATCAGAGTCCCGTTTAGATCATTTTATATTTTCTTTAATATAAGATTTCAGGGAAATTCTATCACATTTGTTCAATTTACGTCGCTCCTATTTCAGATAGCTATTGGGCTAAGCGGCATCTCAAAGCGCATGAAATGGCGAGTAAAATGCACTATTAAACTTCTAGGATAAGGCAAACAGAGACCCGATTAGATCATTTTATATTACGGTTAACGTAAGAATTCAGCGTAATTCTGTGACATTTGTTCAACTTACGTAGCTCCTATTTCAGATAGCGTACTGGGATAGGCGGCAACTTAAAGCGCGTGGAATGTCCAGTAAAATGCACTATTAAACTTCTATGATAGGGCAATCAGAGACCCGATTAGATCATTTTATATTTTGGTTAATATAAGAATTCAGCGAAATTCTATCACATTTGTTCAATTTACGTCGCTCCTATATCAGATAGCATATTGGGCTAAGCGGCATCTCAAAGCGCATGAAATGGCGAGTAAAATGCACTATTAAACTTCTAGGGTAAGGCAAACAGGGACCCGATTATATCATTTTATATTACGGTTAATATAAGAATTCAGCGAAATTCTATCACATTTGTTCAATTTACGTCGCCCCTATTTCAGATAGCGTATTGGGCTAAGCGGCATCTCAAAGCGCATTAAATGACGAGAGAAATGCACTATTAAACTTCTTGGGTAGGGCGAACAGAGACCCGAATACATCATTTTATATTATGGTTAATTTAAGAATTCAGCAAAATTCTATCACATTTGTTCAATTTACGTCGCTCCTATTTCAGATAGCGTGCTGGGCTACGCGGTATCTTAAAGCGCGTGGAAGGGCGAGTAAAATGCACTACTAAACTTCTATGATAGGGCAATCAGAGTCCCGTTTAGATCATTTTATATTTTCTTTAATATAAGATTTCGGGGAAATTCTATCACATTTGTTCAACTTACGTCGCTCCTATTTCAGATGGCGTACTGCGCTAGGCGGCATCTCAAAGCGGGTGGAATGGCGAGTAAAATGCACTCTTAAACATCTATGATAGGGCAATCAGAGACCCGATTAGATCATTTTATATTTTGGTTAATATAAGAATTCAGCGAAATTCTATCACATTTGTTCAATTTAGGTCGCTCCTATTTCAGATAGCGTATTGGGCTAAGCTGCATCTCAAAGCGCACGAAAGGGCGAGTAAAATGCACTATTAAACTTCTAGGGTGGGGTAAGCAGAGACCCGATGAGATCATTTTAAATTACGGTTAATATAAGAATTCAGCGTTATTCTATCACATTTGTTCAACTTACGTCGCTCCTATTTCAGATAGCGTACTCGGATAGGCGGCATCTTAAAGCGCGAGGAATGGCGAGTAAAATGCACTATTAAACTTCTATGATAGGGCAATCAGAGACCCGATTACATCATTTTATATTTTGGTTAATATAAGAATTCAGCGAAATTCTATCACATTTGTTTAATTTACGTCGCTCCTATTTCAGATAGCTATTGGGCTAAGCGGCATCTCAAAGCGCATGGAATGACGAGAGAAATGCACTATTAAACTTCTTGGGTAGGGCGAACAGAGACCCGATTACATCATTTTATATTATGGTTAATATAAGAATTCAGCGAAATTCTATGACATTTGTTCAATTTGCGTCGCTCCTATTTCAGATAGCGTATTGGGCTATGCTGCATCTCAAAGCGCGTCGAAGGGCGAGTAAAATGCACTACTAAACTTCTATGGTAGGGCAATCAGAGTCCCGTTTAGATCATTTTATGTATTGTTTAATATAAGATTTCAGGGAAATTCTATCACATTTGTTCAATTTACGTCGCTCCTATTTCAGATAGCGTATTGGGCTAAGCGGCATCTCAAAGCGCATTAAATGTCGAGAGAAATGCACTATTAAACTTCTTGGGTAGGGCGAACAGAAACCCGATTAGGTCATTTCATATTAGGTTAATTTAAGAATTCAGCGAAATTCTATCACATTTGTTCAATTTACATCGCTCCTATTTCAAATAGCGTATTGGGCTAAGCGGCATCTCCATGCGCATGCAATGGCGAGTAAAATGCACTATTAAACTTCTAGGATAAGGCAAATGGAGACCCGATTAGACCATTTTATATTACGGTTAATATAAGAATTCAGCGTTATTCTATCACATTTGTTCAACTTACGTCGCTCCTATTTCAGATAGCGTATTGGGCTAAGCGGCATCTCAATGCGCATGAAATGGCCAGTAAAATGCACTATTAAACTTCTAGGATAAGGCAAAACGGAGACCCGATTAGACCATTTCATATTACGGTTAATATAAGAATTCAGCGTTATTCTATCACATTTGTTCAACTTACGTCGCTCCTATTTCAGATAGCGTACTGGGCTAGGCGGCATCTTAAAGCGCGTGGAATGGCGAGCAAAATGCACTCTTAATCTTCTATGATAGGGCAATCAGAGACCCGATTAGATCATTTTATATTACGGTTAATATAAGAATTCAGCGTAATTCTATCACATTTGTTCAACATACGTCGCTCCTGTTTCAGATAGTGTACTGGGCTAGGCGGCATCTTAAAGCGCGTGGAAGGGCGAGTAAAATGCACTACAAAACTTCTATGATAGGGCAATCAGAGTCCCGTTTAGATCATTTTATATTATGGTTAATATAAGAATTCAGCGAAATTCTATCACATTTGTTCAATTTACGTTGCTCCTATTTCAGATAGCGTACTGGGCTAGGCGGCATCTTAAAGCGCGTGGAATGACGAGTAAAATGCAGTATTAAACTTCTATGATAGGGCAATCAGAGACCCGATTAGATCATCTTATATTTTGGTTAATATAAGAATTCAGCGAAATTCTATCACATTTGTTCAATTTACGTCGTTCCTATTTCAGATAGCGTACTGGGCTAAGCGGCATCGCAAAGCGCATGAATTGACGAGTGAAATGCACTATTAAACTTCTTGGGTAGGGCGAACAAAGACCCGATTAGATCATTTTACATTAAGTTTAATATAAGAATTCAGCGAAATTCTATCACATTTGTTCAATTTACATCGCTCCTATTTCAGATAGCGACTTGTGCTAAGCAGCATCTCAAAGCGCAGGAAATGGCGAGTAAAATGCACCATTAAACTTCTAGGGTAGGGCAAACAGAGACCCCATTAGATCATTTTATATTATGGTTAATTTAAGAATTCAGCGAAATTCTATCACATATGTTTAATTTACGTCGCTCCTATTTCAGATAGCGTATTGGGATAAGCGGCATCTCAAAGCGCATGAAATGCTGAGTAAAATGCGCTATTAAACTTCTAGGGTAGGGCAATCAGAGACCCGATTAGATCATTTTATATTATGGTTAACTTAAGGATTCAGCAAAATTCTATCACATTTGTTCAATTTACGTCGTTCCTATTTCAGATAGCATACTGGGCTAGGCGGCAACTTAAAGCGCGCGGAATGGCGAGTAAAATGCACTATTAAAGTTCTATGATAGGGCAATCAGAGACCCGATTAGATCATTTTATATTTTGGTTAATATAAGAATTCAGCGAAATTCTATCACATTTGTTCAATTTACGTCGTTCCTATTTCAGATAGATTACTGGGCTAGGCGGCATCTTAAAGCGTGTGTAATGGCGAGTAAAATGCACTATTAAACTTCTATGATAGGGCAATCAGAGACCCGATTACATCATTTTATATTATGGTTAATTTAAGAATTCAGCAAAATTCTATCACATTTGTTCAATTTACGTCGCTCCTATTTCAGATAGCGTACTGGGCTACGCGGTATCTTAAAGCGAGTGGAATGGCGAGTAAAATGCACTATTAAGCTTCTAGGGTTGGGCACATAGAGACCCGATTAGATCATTTTATATTATGGTTAATTTAAGAATTCAGCGAAATCCTATCACATTTGTTCATTTTACGTCGCTCCTATTTCAGATAGCGTATTGGGCTAAGCGGCATCTCAAACCGCAAGAAATGGCGAGTAAAATGCACTATTAAACTTCTAGGGTAGGGCAAAGAGAGACCCCATTAGATCATTTTATATTTTGGTTAATATAAGAATTCAGCGAAATTCTATCACATTTTTTCAATTTACGTCGCTCCTATTTCAGATAGTGTACTGGGCTAGGCGGCATCTTAAAGCGCGTGGAAGGGCGAGTAAAATGCACTACTAAACGTCTATGATAGGGCAATCAGAGTCCCGTTTAGATCATTTTATATTTTCTTTAATATAAGATTTCAGGGAAATTCTATCACACTTGTTCAATTTACGTCGCTCCTATTTCAGATAGCGTATTGGGCTAAGCGGCATCTCAAAGCGCAAGAAATGGCGAGTAAAATGCACTACTAAACATCTAGGGTAAGTCAAACAGAGACCCGATTAGATCATTTTATGTTACGGTTAATATAAGAATTCAGCGTAATTCTATCACATTTGTTCAACATACGTCTCTCCTATTTCAGATAGTGTACTGGGCTAGGCGGCATCTTAAAGCGCGTGGAAGGGCGAGTAAAATGCACTACTAAACGTCTATGATAGGGCAATCAGAGTCCCGTTTAGATCATTTTATATTTTCTTTAATATAAGATTTCAGGGAAATTCTATCACACTTGTTCAATTTACGTCGCTCCTATTTCAGATAGCGTATTGGGCTAAGCGGCATCTCAAAGCGTATGAAATGACGAGAGAAATGCACTATTAAACTTCTTGGGTAGGGCGAACAGAAACCCGATTAGGTCATTTCATATTATGGTTAATTTAAGAATTCAGCGAAATTCTATCACATTTGTTCAATTTACATCGCTCCTATTTCAAATAGCGTATTGGGTTAAGCGGCATCTCCATGCGCATGAAATAGCGAGTAAAATGCACTATTAAACTTCTAGGATAAGGCAAATGGAGACCCGATTAGACCATTTTATATTACGGTTAATATAAGAATTCAGCGTTATTCTATCACATTTGTTCAACTTACGTCGCTCCTATTTCAGATAGCGTACTCGGACAGGCGGCATCTTAAAGCGCGAGGAATGGCGAGTAAAATGCACTATTAAACTTCTATGATAGGGCAATCAGAGACCCGATTAGATCATTTTATATTTTGGTTAATATAAGAATTCAGCGAAATTCTATCACATTTGTTTAATTTACGTCGCTCCTATTTCAGATAGCGTATTGGGCTAAGCGGCATCTCAATGCGCAGGAAATGGCCAGTAAAATGCACTATTAAACTTCTAGGATAAGGCAAACGGAGACCCGATTAGACCAGTTCATATTACGGTTAATATAAGAATTCAGCGTTATTCTATCACATTTGTTCAACTTACGTCGCTCCTATTTCAGATAGCGTACTGGGCTAGGCGGCATCTTAAAGCGCGTGGAATGGCGAGCAAAATGCACTCTTAATCTTCTATGATAGGGCAATCAGAGACCCGATTAGATCATTTTATATTTTGGTTAATATAAGAATTCAGCGAAATTCTATCACATTTGTTCAATTTACGTCGCTCCTATTTCAGATAGCGTATTGGGCTAAGCGGCATCTCAAAGCGCAAGAAATGGCGAGTAAAATGCACTATTAAACTTCTAGGGTAGGGCAATCAGAGACCCGATTAGATCATTTTATATTACGGTTAATATAAGAATTCAGCGTAATTCTATCACATTTGTTCAACATACGTCGCTCATATTTCAGATAGTGTTCTGGGCTAGGCGGCATCTTAAAGCGCGTGGAAGGGCGAGTAAAATGCACTACTAAACTTCTATGATAGGGCAATCAGAGTCCCGTTTAGATCATTTTATATTATGGTTAATATAAGAATTCAGCGTGATTCTATCACATTTGTTCAACTTACGTCGCTCCTATTTCTGATAGCGTATTGGGCTAAGCGGCATCTCAAAGCGCAAGAAATGGCGAGTAAAATGCACTATTAAACTTCTAGGGTAGGGCAAACAGAGACCCCATTAGATCATTTTATATTATGGTTAATTTAAGAATTCAGCGAAATTCTATCACATTTGTTCAATTTACGTCGCTCCAATTTCAGATAGCTTATTGGGCTAAGCGGCATCGCAAAGCGCATGAATTGACGAGTGAAATGCACTATTAAACTTCTTGGGTAGGGCGAACAAAGACCCGATTAGACCATTTTACATTAAGGTTAATATAAGAATTCAGCGAAATTCTATCACATTTGTTCAATTTACATCGCTCCTATTTCAGATAGCGACTTGTGCTAAGCGGCATCTCAAAGCGCAAGAAATGGCGAGTAAAATGCACTATTAAACTTCTAGGGTAGGGCAAACAGAGACCACATTAGATCATTTTATATTATGGTTAATTTAAGAATTCAGCGAAATTCTCTCACATTTGTTCAATTTACGTCGCTGATATTTCAGATAGCGTATTGGGCTAAGCGGCATCTCAAAGCGCAAGAAATGGCGAGTAAAATGCACTATTAAACTTCTAGGGTAGGGCAAACAGAGACCCGATTAGGTCATTTCATATTATGGTTAATTTAAGAATTCAGCAAAATTCTATCACATTTGTTCAATTTACGTCGCTCCTATTTCAGATAGCGTACTGGGCTAGGCGGCAACTTAAAGCGCGTGGAATGGCGAGTAAAATGCACTATTAAACTTCTATGATAGGGCAATCAGAGTCCCGTTTAGATCATTTTATATTTTCTTTAATATAAGATTTCGGGGGAAATTCTATCACATTTGTTCAACTTACGTCGCTCCTATTTCAGATAGCGTACTGCGCTAGGCGGCATCTCAAAGCGGGTGGAATGGCGAGTAAAATGCACTCTTAAACATCTATGATAGGGCAATCAGAGACCCGATTAGATCATTTTATATTTTGGTTAATATAAGAATTCAGCGAAATTCTATCACATTTGTTCAATTTAGGTCGCTCCTATTTCAGATAGCGTATTGGGCTAAGCTGCATCTCAAAGCGCACGAAAGGGCGAGTAAAATGCACTATTAAACTTCTAGGGTGGGGTAAGCAGAGACCCGATGAGATCATTTTAAATTACGGTTAATATAAGAATTCAGCGTTATTCTATCACATTTGTTCAACTTACGTCGCTCCTATTTCAGATAGCGTACTCGGATAGGCGGCATCTTAAAGCGCGAGGAATGGCGTGTAAAATGCACTATTAAACTTCTATGATAGGGCAATCAGAGACCCGATTACATCATTTTATATTTTGGTTAATATAAGAATTCAGCGAAATTCTATCACATTTGTTTAATTTACGTCGCTCCTATTTCAGATAGCTATTGGGCTAAGCGGCCTCTCAAAGCGCATGAAATGTCGAGTAAAATGCACTATTAAACTTCTAGGGTAGGGCGAACACAGAACCGATTAGATCATTTTACATTAAGGTTAATACAAGAATTCAGGGAAATTCTATCACGTTTGTTCAATATACGTCGCTACTATTTCAGATAGCGTATTGGGCTAAGCGGCATCTCAAAGCGCATGAAATGACGAGTGAAAGGCACTATTAAACTTCTAGGGTAGGGCGAACAGGGAACCGATTAGATCATTTTACATTAAGGTTAATATAAGAATTCAGGGAAATCCTATCACGTTTGTTCAATTTACGTCGCTCCTATTTCAGATAGCGTATTGGGCTAAGCGGCATCTCAAAGCGCATGAAATGGCGAGCAAAATGCACTGTTAAACTTCTAGGGTAGGGCAAACAGAGACCCGATTAGATCATTTCATATTATGGTTTATTTAAGAATTCAGAAAAATTCTATCACATTTGTTATAATTTACGTCGCTCCTATTTCAGATAGCTTATTGGGCTAAGCGGCATCTCAAAGCGCATGAAATTACGAGTGAAATGCACTACTAAACTTCTAGGATAGGGCAAACAGAGACCCGATCAGATCATTTTATATTACGGTTAATATAAGAATTCAGCGTAATTCTATCACATTTGTTCAATTTGCGTCGCTGATATTTCAGATAGCGTGTTGGGCTAAGCGGCATCTCAAAGCGCAAGAAATGGCGAGTAAAATGCACTATTAAACTTCTAGGGTAGGGCAAACAGAGACCCGATAAGATCATTTTATATTATGGTTAATTTAAGAATTCAGCGAAACTCTATCACATTTGTTCAATTTATGTCGCTCCTATTTCAGATGGCGTATTGGGCTAAGCGGCATCTCAATGCGCATGAAATGGCGAGTAAAATGCACTATTAAACTTCTAGGATAAGGCAAATAGAGACCCGATTAGATCATTTTATATTACGGTAAATACAAGAATTCAGCGTAATTCTATCACATTTGTTCAACTACGTCGCTCCTATTTCAGACAGCATACTGGGCTGGGCGGCATCTTAAAGCGCGTGGAATGGCGAGTAAAATGCACTATTAAACTTCTATGATAGGGCTATCAGAGACCCGATTAGATCATTTTATATTTTGGTTAATATAAGAATTCAGCGAAATTCTATCACATTTGTTTAATTTACGTCGCTCCTATTTCAGAGAGCGTACTGGGCTAGGCGGCATCTTAAAGCGCGTGGATTGGCGAGTAAAATGCACTATTAAACTTCTAGGGTATGGCAAACAGAGACCCGATTAGATCATTTTATATTATGGTTAATTTATCAATTCAGCGAAATTCTATCACATTTGTTCAATTTACGTCGCTTCTATTTCAGATAGCTTATTGGGCTAGGCGGCATCTTAAAGCGCGTGGAAGGGCGAGTAAAATGCACTATTAAACGTCTAGGCTAGGGCGAAGAGAGACCCGATTAGATCATTTAACATTATGGTTAATAAAACAATTCAGCGAAATTCTATCACATTTGTTCAATTTACATTTCTCCCATTTCAGATAGCGTATTGGGCTAAGCGGCATCTCAAAGCGCATGAAATGACGAATAAAATGCGGTATTAAGCTTCTACGCTAGGGCGAACAGAGACCCGATTAGATCATTTTATATTTTGGTTAATATAAGAATTCAGCGAAATTCTATCACATTTGTTCAATTTACATCGCTCCTATTTCAGATTGCGTATTGGGCTAAGCGGCATCTCAAAGCGCATGAAATGACGAGTAAAAGGCACTATTAAACTTCTATGGTAGGGCGAACAGAGAACCGATTAGATCATTTTACATTAAGGTTAATATAAGAATTCAGGGAAATTCTATCACGTTTGTTCAATTTACGTCGCTACTATTTCAGATAGCGTATTGGGCTAAGCGGCATCTCAAAGCGCATGAAATGGCGACTAAAATGCACTGTTAAACTTCTAGGGTAGGGCAAACAGAGGCCCGATTAGATCATTTCATATTGTGGTTTATTTAAGAATTCAGAAAAAGTCTATCACATTTGTTCAATTTACGTCGCTCCTATTTCAGATAGCGTACTGGGCTAGGCGGCAACTTAAAGCGCGTAGAATGGCGAGTAAAATGCACTATTAAACTTCTATGATAGGGCAATCAGAGACCCGATTAGATCATTTTATATTTTGGTTAATATAAGAATTCAGCGAAATTCTATCACATTTGTTCAATTTACGTCGCTCCTATTTCAGATAGCGTATTGGGCTAAGCGGCATCTTAAAGCGCGCGGAATGGCGAGTAAAATGCACTATTAAACTTCTAGGGTAGGGCAAACAGAGACTCGATTAGATCATTTTATGTTATGGTTAATTTATCAATTCAGCGAAATTCTATCACATTTGTTCAATTTACGTCGCTCCTATTTCAGATAGCTAATTGGGCTAAGCGGCATCGCAAAGCGCATGAATTGACGAGTAAAATGCACTATTAAACTTCTAGGATAAGGCAAACAGAGACCCGATTAGATCATTTTATATTACGGTTAATATAAGAATTCAGCGTAATTCTGTGACATTTGTTCAACTTACGTAGCTCCTATTTCAGATAGCGTACTGGGCTAGGCGGTAACTTAAAGCGCGTGGAATGGCGAGTAAAATGCACTATTAAGCTTCTATGATAGGGCAATCAGAGACCCGCTTAGATCATTTTATATTTTGGTTAATATAAGAATTCAGCGAAATTCTATCACATTTGTTCAATTTACGTCGCTCCTATTTCAGATAGCGTATTGGGCTAAGCGGCATCTCAAAGCGCATGAAATGGGGAGTAAAATGCACTATTAAACTTCTAGGGTAGGGCAATCAGAGACCCGATTAGATCATTTTATATTTTGGTTAATATAAGAATTCAGCGAAATTCTATCACATTTGTTCAATTTACGTCGCTCCTATTTCAGATAGCGTATTGGGCTAAGCGGCATCTCAAAGCGCATGCAATGGCGTGTAAAATGCACTATTAAGCTTCTACGCTAGGGCGAAGAGAGACCCGATTAGATCATTTAACATTATGGTTAATAAATGAATTCAGCGAAATTCTATCACATTTGTTCAACTTACGTCGCTCCTATTTCAGATAGCGTACTGGGCTGGGCGGCATCTTAAATCGCGTGGAAGGGCGAGTAAAATGCACTACTAAACTTCTATGATAGGGCAATCAGAGAGCCGATTAGATCATTTTATATTTTGGTTAATATAAGAATTCAGCGAAATTCTATCACATTTGTTCAATTTACGTCGCTACTATTTCAGATAGCGTATTGGGCTAAGCGGCATCTCAAAGGGCATGAAATGGCGACTAAAATGCACTGTTAAACTTCTAGGGTAGGGCAAACAGAGACCCGATTAGATCATTTCATATTATGGTTAATTTGAGAATTCAGCAAGATTCTATCACATTTGTTCAATTTACGTCGCTGATATTTCAGATAGCGTATTGGGCTAAGCGGCATCTCAAAGCGCCAGAAATGGCGAGTAAAATGCACTATTAAACTTCTAGGGTATGGCAAACAGAGACCCGATAACATCATTTTATATTATGGTTAATTTAAGAATTCAGCGAAACTCTATCACATTTGTTCAATTTATGTCGCTCCTATATCAGATGGCGTATTGGGCTAAGCGGCATCTCAATGCGCATGAAATGGCGAGTAAAATGCACTATTAAACTTCTAGGATAAGGCAAACGGAGACCCGATTAGATCATTTTATATTACGGTTAATATAAGAATTCAGCGTAATTCTATCACATTTGTTCAACTTACGTCGCTCCTATTTCAGATAGCATACTGGGCTAGGCGGCATCTTAAAGCGCGTGGAATGGCGAGTAAAATGCACTATTAAACTTCTAGGGTAGGGCAATCAGAGACCCGATTAGATCATTTTATATTTTGGTTAATATAAGAATGCAGCGTAATTCTATCGCATTTGTTCAATTTACGTCGCTCCTATATCAGATAGCATATTGGGCTAAGCGGCATCTCAAAGCGCATGAAATGGCGAGTAATATGCACTATTAAACTTCTAGGGTAAGGCAAACAGAGACCCGATTAGATCATTTTATATTACGGTTAATATAAGAATTCAGCGAAATTCTATCACATTTGTTCAATTTACGTCGCTCCTATTTCAGATAGCGTACTGGGCTAGGCGGAAACTTAAAGCGCGTGGAATGGCGAGTAACATGCACTATTAAACTTCTATGATAGGGCAATCAGAGACCCGATTAGATCATTTCATATTTTGGTTAATATAAGAATTCAGCGAAATTCTGTGACATTTGTTCAACTTACGTAGCTCCTATTTCGGATAGCGTGCTGGGCTAGGCGGCAACTTAAAGCGCGTGGAATGGCGAGTAAAATGCACTATTAAACTTCTATGATAGGGCAATCAGAGACCCGATTAGATCATTTTATATTTTGGTTAATATAAGAATTCAGCGAAATTCTATCACATTTGTTCAATTTACGTCGCTCCTATTTCAGATAGCGTATTGGGCTAAGCGGCATCTTAAAGCGCGCGGAATGGCGAGTAAAATGCACTATTAAACTTCTAGGGTAGGGCAAACAGAGACTCGATTAGATCATTTTATATTATGGTTAATTTATCAATTCAGCGAAATTCTATCACATTTGTTCAATTTACGTCGCTCCTATTTCAGACAGCTTATTGGGCTAAGCGGCATCGCAAAGCGCATGAATTGACGAGTAAAATGCACTATTAAACTTCTAGGATGAGGCAAACAGAGACCCGATTAGATCATTTTATATTACGATTAATATAAGAATTCAGCGTAATTCTGTGACATTTGTTCAACTTACGTAGCTCCTATTTCAGATAGCGTACTGGGCTAGGCGGCAACTTAAAGCGCGTGGAATGGCGAGTAAAATGCACTATTAAGCTTCTATGATAGGGCAATCAGAGACCCGCTTAGATCATTTTATATTTTGGTTAATATAAGAATTCAGCGAAATTCTATCACATTTGTTCAATTTACGTCGCTCATATTTCAGATAGCGTATTGTGATAAGCGGCATCTCAAGGCGCATGAAATGGTGAGTAAAATGGACTACTAAACTTCTAGGGTAGGGCAATCAGAGACCCGATTAGATCATTTAACATTATGGTTAATAAAAGGATTCAGCGAAATTCTATCACATTTGTTCAACTTACGTCGCTCCTATTTCAGATAGCGTACTGGGCTGGGCGGCATCTTAAATCGCGTGGAAGGGCGAGTAAAATGCACTACTAAACTTCTATGATAGGGCAATCAGAGAGCCGATTAGATCATTTTATATTTTGGTTAATATAAGAATTTAGCGAAATTCTATCACATCTGTTCAATTTACGTCGCTCCAATTTCAGATAGCATACTGGGCTAGGTGGCATCTTAAAGCGCGTGGAATGGCGAGTAAAATGCACTATTAAACTTCTATGATAGGGCTATCAGACACCCGATTAGATCATTTCATATGTTGGTTAATATAAGAATTCAGCGAAATTCTATCACATTTGTTCAATTTACATCGCTCCTATTTCAGATAGCGACTTGTGCTAAGCGTCATCTCAAAGCGCAAGAAATGGCGAGTAAAATGCACTATTAAACTTCTAGGATAAGGCAAACAGAAACCCGATTAGATCATTTTATATTACGGTTAATATAAGAATTCAGCGTAATTCTGTGACATTTGTTCAACTTACGTAGCTCCTATTTCAGATAGCGTACTGGGCTAGGCGGCAACTTAAAGCGCGTGGAATGGCGACTAAAATGCACTATTAAACTTCTATGATAGGGCAATCAGAGACCAGATTATATCATTTTATATTTTGGTTAATATAAGAATCCAGCGAAATTCTATCACATCTGTTCAATTTACGTCGCTTCTATTTCAGATAGCGTATTGGGCAAAGCGGCATCTCAAAGCGAATGAAATGACGAGTAAAATGCACTATTACACTTCTATGATAGGGCAATCAGAGACCCGATTAGATCATTTTATATTTTGGTTAATATAAGAATTCAGCGAAATTCTATCACATTTGTTCAATTTACGTCGCTCCTATTTCAGATAGCTTATTGGGCTAAGCGGCACCTCAAAGCGCATGAAATGACGAGTGAAATGCACTATTAAACTTCTAGGGTAGGGCGAAGAGAGACTCGATTAGATCAGTTTACATTAATGTTAATATGAGAATTCAGCGAAATTCTATCACATTTGTTCAATTTACGTCGCTCCTATTTCAGATAGCTTATTGGGCTAAGCGGCATCTCAAAGCGCATGAAATGTCGAGTGAAATGCACTATTAAACTTTTAGGGTAGGGCTAACAGAGACTCGATTAGATCATTTTATATTATGGTTAATTTAAGAATTCAGCGAAATTCTATCACATTTGTTCAATTTACGTCGCTCCCATTTCAGATAGCGTATTGGGCTACGCGGCATCTCAAAACGCATGAAATGGCGAGTACAATGCACTATTAAACTTCTAGGGTAAGGCAAACAGCGACCCGGTTAGATCATTTTATATTACGGTTAATATAAGAATTCAGCGTAATTCTATCACATTTGTTCAACTTACGTCGCTCCTATTTCAGGTAGCGTACTGGGCTAGACGGCATCTTAAAGCGCGTGGAAGGGCGAGTAAAATGCACTATTAAACTTCGATGATAGGGCAATCAGAGACCCGATTAGATCATTTTATATTTTGGTTAATATAAGAATTCAGCGAAATCCTATCACGTTTGTACAATTTACGTCGCTCCTATTCCAGATAGCGTATTGGGCTTAGCGGCATCTTAAAGCGCGTGGAATGGCGAGTAAAATGCTCTACTAAACTTCTATGGTAGGGCAATCAGAGACCCGATTAGATCATTTTATATTTTGTTTAATATAAGATTTCAGGGAAATTGTATCACATTTGTTCAATTTACGTCGCTCCTATTTCAGATAGCGTATTCGGCTAAGCGGCATCTCAAAGCGCATGAAGTGGCGAATACAATTCACTATTAAACTTCTAGGCTAGGGCGAACAGAGACCCGATCAGATCATTTTACATTATGGTTAATAAAATAATTCAGCGATATTCTATCACATTTGTTCAACTTACGTCGCTCCTATTTCAGATAGCGTATTGGGCTAAGCGGCATCTCAAAGCGCATGAAATGGCGAGTGAAATGCACCATTAGACTTCTATGGTAAGGCGAACAGAGACCCGATTAGATCATTTCACATTAAGGTTAATGTAAGAATTCACGGAAATTCTATTACATTTGTTCAATTTACGTCGCTCCTATTTCAGATAGCGTATTGGGCTATCCGGCATCTCAAAGCGCATGAAATGGCGAGTAAAATGCACTATTAAACGTCTAGGCTAGGGCGAACAGAGACCCGATTAGATCATTGTATATTTTGGTTAATTTAAGAATTCAACGAAATTCTATCACATTTGTTCGATTTACGTCGCTCCTATTTCAGATAGCGTATTGGGCAAAGCGGCATCTCAAAGCGGATGAAATGGCGAGTAAAATGCACTATTAAACTTCTAGGGTAAGGCAAACAGAGACCCGATTAGATCATATTACATTATGGTTAATAAAAGAATTAAGAGTAATTCTATCACATTTGTTCAATTTACGTCGCTCCTATTTCAGAGAGCGTATTGGGCTAAGCGGCATCTCAAAGCGCATTAAATGGCGAGCAAAATGCACTATCAAACATCTAGGGTATTGCAAACAGAGACCCGATTAGATCATTTTATATTATGGTTAATTTAAGAATTCAACGAAATTCTATCACACTTGTACAATTTACGTCGCTCCTATTTCAGATAGCGTATTGGGCTAAGAGGCATCTCAAAGCGCATGAAATGTCGAGTAAAATGCACTATTAAACTTCTAGGGTAGGGCGAACACAGAACCGATTAGATCATTTTACATTAAGGTTAATATAAGAATTCAGGGAAATTCTATCACATTTGTTCAATTTACGTCGCTCCTATTTCAGATAGCTTATTGGGCTAGGCGGCATCTTAAAGCGCGTGGAAGGGCGAGTAAAATGCACTATTAAACGTCTAGGCTAGGGCGAAGAGAGACCCGATTAGATCATTTAACATTATGGTTAATATAAGAATTCAGCGAAATTCTATCACATTTGTTCAATTTACATTTCTCCCATTTCAGATAGCGTATTGGGCTAAGCGGCATCTCAAAGCGCATGAAATGACGAATAAAATGCGCTATTAAGCTTCTACGCTAGGGCGAACAGAGACCCGATTAGATCATTTTATATTTTGGTTAATATAAGAATTCAGCGAAATTCTATCACATTTGTTCAATTTACGTCGCTCCTATTTCAGATTGCGTATTGGGCTAAGCGGCATCTCAAAGCGCATGAAATGACGAGTAAAAGGCACTATTAAACTTCTATGGTAGGGCGAACAGAGAACCGATTAGATCATTTTACATTAAGGTTAATATAAGAATTCAGGGAAATTCTATCACGTTTGTTCAATTTACGTCGCTACTATTTCAGATAGCGTATTGGGCTAAGCGGCATCTCAAAGCGCATGAAATGGCGACTAAAATGCACTGTTAAACTTCTAGGGTAGGGCAAACAGAGGCCCGATTAGATCATTTCATATTGTGGTTTATTTAAGAATACAGAAAAAGTCTTTCACATTTCTTCAATTTACGTCGCTCCTATTTCAGATAGCGTACTGGGCTAGGCGGCAACTTAAAGCGCGTAGAATGGCGAGTAAAATGCACTATTAAACTTCTATGATAGGGCAATCAGAGACCCGATTAGATCATTTTATATTTTGGTTAATATAAGAATTCAGCGAAATTCTATCACATTTGTTCAATTTACGTCGCTCCTATTTCAGATAGCGTATTGGGCTAAGCGGCATCTTAAAGCGCGCGGAATGGCGAGTAAAATGCACTATTAAACTTCTAGGGTAGGGCAAACAGAGACTCGATTAGATCATTTTATGTTATGGTTAATTTATCAATTCAGCGAAATTCTATCACATTTGTTCAATTTACGTCGCTCCTATTTCAGATAGCTAATTGGGCTAAGCGGCATCGCAAAGCGCATGAGTTGACGAGTAAAATGCACTATTAAACTTCTAGGATAAGGCAAACAGAGACCCGATTAGATCATTTTATATTACGGTTAATATAAGAATTCAGCGTAATTCTGTGACATTTGTTCAACTTACGTAGCTCCTATTTCAGATAGCGTACTGGGCTAGGCGGTAACTTAAAGCGCGTGGAATGGCGAGTAAAATGCACTATTAAGCATCTATGATAGGGCAATCAGAGACCCGCTTAGATCATTTTATATTTTGGTTAATATAAGAATTCAGCGAAATTCTATCACATTTGTTCAATTTACGTCGCTCCTATTTCAGATTGCGTATTGGGCTAAGCGGCATCTCAAAGCGCATGAAATGACGAGTAAAAGGCACTATTAAACTTCTATGGTAGGGCGAACAGAGAACCGATTAGATCATTTTACATTAAGGTTAATATAAGAATTCAGGGAAATTCTATCACGTTTGTTCAATTTACGTCGCTACTATTTCAGATAGCGTATTGGGCTAAGCGGCATCTCAAAGCGCATGAAATGGCGACTAAAATGCACTGTTAAACTTCTAGGGTAGGGCAAACAGAGGCCCGATTAGATCATTTCATATTGTGGTTTATTTAAGAATACAGAAAAAGTCTATCACATTTCTTCAATTTACGTCGCTCCTATTTCAGATAGCGTACTGGGCTAGGCGGCAACTTAAAGCGCGTAGAATGGCGAGTAAAATGCACTATTAAACTTCTATGATAGGGCAATCAGAGACCCGCTTAGATCATTTTATATTTTGGTTAATATAAGAATTCAGCGAAATTCTATCACATTTGTTCAATTTACGTCGCTCCTATTTCAGATAGCGTATTGGGCTAAGCGGCATCTCAAAGCGCATGAAATGGGGAGTAAAATGCACTATTAAACTTCTAGGGTAGGGCAATCAGAGACCCGATTAGATCATTTTATATTTTGGTTAATATAAGAATTCAGCGAAATTCTATCACATTTGTTCAATTTACGTCGCTCCTATTTCAGATAGCGTATTGGGCTAAGCGGCATCTCAAAGCGCAAGAAATGGCGAGTAAAATGCACTATTAAACTTCTAGGGTATGGCAAACAGAGACCCGATAACATCATTTTATATTATGGTTAATTTAAGAATTCAGCGAAACTCTATCACATTTGTTCAATTTATGTCGCTCCTATTTCAGATGGCGTATTGGGCTAAGCGGCATCTCAATGCGCATGAAATGGCGAGTAAAATGCACTTTTAAACTTCTAGGATAAGGCAAACGGAGACCCGATTAGATCATTTTATATTACGGTTAATATAAGAATTCAGCGTAATTCTATCACATTTGTTCAACTTACGTCGCTCCTATTTCAGATAGCATACTGGGCTAGGCGGCATCTTAAAGCGCGTGGAATGGCGAGTAAAATGCACTATTAAACTTCTAGGGTAGGGCAATCAGAGACCCGATTAGATCATTTTATATTTTGGTTAATATAAGAATTCAGCGTAATTCTATCGCATTTGTTCAATTTACGTCGCTCCTATATCAGATAGCATATTGGGCTAAGCGGCATCTCAAAGCGCATGAAATGGCGAGTAATATGCACTATTAAACTTCTAGGGTAAGGCAAACAGAGACCCGATTAGATCATTTTATATTACGGTTAATATAAGAATTCAGCGAAATTCTATCACATTTGTTCAATTTACGTCGCTCCTATTTCAGATAGCGTACTGGGCTAGGCGGAAACTTAAAGCGCGTGGAATGGCGAGTAACATGCACTATTAAACTTCTATGATAGGGCAATCAGAGACCCGATTAGATCATTTCATATTTTGGTTAATATAAGAATTCAGCGAAATTCTATCACATTTGTTCAATTTACGTCGCTCCTATTTCACATAGCGTATTGGGATAAGCGGCATCTCAAAGCGCATGAAATGCTGAGTAAAATGCGCTATTAAACTTCTAGGGTAGGGCGAACAGAAACCCGATTAGGTCATTTCATATTATGGTTAATTTAAGAATTCAGCGAAATTCTATCACATTTGTTCAATTTACATCGCTCCTATTTCAAATAGCGTATTGGGCTAAGTGGCATCTCCATGCGCATGCAATGGCGAGTAAAATGCACTATTAAACTTCTAGGATAAGGCAAATGGAGACCCGATTAGACCATTTTATATTACGGTTAATATAAGAATTCAGCGTTATTCTATCACATTTGTTCAACTTACGTCGCTCCTATTTCAGATAGCGTACTCGGATAGGCGGCATCTTAAAGCGCGAGGAATGGCGAGTAAAATGCACTATTAAACTTCTATGATAGGGCAATCAGAGACCCGATTAGATCATTTCATATTTTGGTTAATATAAGAATTCAGCGAAATTCTATCACATTTGTTCAATTTACGTCGCTCCTATTTCACATAGCGTATTGGGCTATGCGGCATCTCAAAGCGCATGAAATGACGAGAGAAATGCACTATTAAACTTCTTGGGTAGGGCGAACAGAGACAAGATTACATCATTTTATATTATGGTTAATTTAAGAATTCAGCAAAATTCTATCACATTTGTTCAATTTACGTCGCTCCTATTTCAGATAGCGTACTGGGCTACGCGGTATCTTAAAGCGCGTGGAATGGCGAGTAAAATGCACTATTAAGCTTCTAGGGTTGGGCACATAGAGACCCGATTAGGTCATTTTATATTATGGTTAATTTAAGAATTCAGCGAAATCCTATCACATTTGTTCATTTTACGTCGCTCCTATTTCAGATAGCGTATTGGGCTAAGCGGCATCTCAAACCGCAAGAAATGGCGAGTAAAATGCGCTATTAAACTTCTAGGGTAGGGCAAAGAGAGACCCCATTAGATCATTTTATATTTTGGTTAATATAAGAATTCAGCGAAATTCTATCACATTTTTTCAATTTACGTCGCTCCTATTTCAGATAGTGTACTGGGCTAGGCGGCATCTTAAAGCGCGTGGAAGGGCGAGTAAAATGCACTACTAAACGTCTATGATAGGGCAATCAGAGTCCCGTTTAGATCATTTTATATTTTCTTTAATATAAGATTTCAGGGAAATTCTATCACACTTGTTCAATTTACGTCGCTCCTATTTCAGATAGCGTATTGGGCTAAGCGGCATCTCAAAGCGCAAGAAATGGCGAGTAAAATGCACTACTAAACTTCTAGGGTAAGTCAAACAGAGACCCGATTAGATCATTTTATGTTACGGTTAATATAAGAATTCAGCGTAATTCTATCACATTTGTTCAACATACGTCTCTCCTATTTCAGATAGTGTACTGGGCTAGGCGGCATCTTAAAGCGCGTCGAAGGGCGAGTAAAATGCACTACTAAACTTCTATGGTAGGGCAATCAGAGTCCCGTTTAGATCATTTTATGTATTGTTTAATATAAGATTTCAGGGAAATTCTATCACATTTGTTCAATTTACGTCGCTCCTATTTCAGATAGCGTATTGGGCTAAGCGGCATCTCAAAGCGTATGAAATGACGAGAGAAATGCACTATTAAACTTCTTGGGTAGGGCGAACAGAAACCCGATTAGGTCATTTCATATTATGGTTAATTTAAGAATTCAGCGAAATTCTATCACATTTGTTCAATTTACATCGCTCCTATTTCAAATAGCGTATTGGGCTAAGCGGCATCTCCATGCGCATGAAATGGCGAGTAAAATGCACTATTAAACTTCTCGGATAAGGCAAATGGAGACCCGATTAGACCATTTTATATTACGGTTAATATAAGAATTCAGCGTTATTCTATCACATTTGTTCAACTTACGTCGCTCCTATTTCAGATAGCGTACTCGGATAGGCGGCATCTTAAAGCGCGAGGAATGGCGAGTAAAATGCACTATTAAACTTCTATGATAGGGCAATCAGAGACCCGATTAGATCATTTTATATTTTGGTTAATATAAGAATTCAGCGAAATTCTATCACATTTGTTTAATTTACGTCGCTCCTATTTCAGATAGCGTATTGGGCTAAGCGGCATCTCGATGCGCATGAAATGGCCAGTAAAATGCACTATTAAACTTCTAGGATAAGGCAAACGGAGACCCGATTAGACCATTTCATATTACGGTTAATATAAGAATTCAGCGTTATTCTATCACATTTGTTCAACTTACGTCGCTCCTATTTCAGATAGCGTACTGGGCTAGGCGGCATCTTAAAGCGCGTGGAATGGCGAGCAAAATGCACTCTTAATCTTCTATGATAGGGCAATCAGAGACCCGATTAGATCATTTTATATTACGGTTAATATAAGAATCCAGCGTAATTCTATCACATTTGTTCAACATACGTCGCTCATATTTCAGATAGTGTTCTGGGCTAGGCGGCATCTTAAAGCGCGTGGAAGGGCGAGTAAAATGCACTACTAAACTTCTATGATAGGGCAATCAGAGTCCCGTTTAGATCATTTTATATTATGGTTAATATAAGAATTCAGCGTGATTCTATCACATTTGTTCAACTTACGTCGCTCCTATTTCTGATAGCGTATTGGGCTAAGCGGCATCTCAAAGCGCAAGAAATGGCGAGTAAAATGCACTATTAAACTTCTAGGGTAGGGCAAACAGAGACCCCATTAGATCATTTTATATTATGGTTAATTTAAGAATTCAGCGAAATTCTATCACATTTGTTCAATTTACGTCGCTCCAATTTCAGATAGCTTATTGGGCTAAGCGGCATCGCAAAGCGCATGAATTGACGAGTGAAATGCACTATTAAACTTCTTGGGTAGGGCGAACAAAGACCCGATTAGACCATTTTACATTAAGGTTAATATAAGAATTCAGCGAAATTCTATCACATTTGTTCAATTTACATCGCTCCTATTTCAGATAGCGACTTGTGCTAAGCGGCATCTCAAAGCGCAGGAAATGGCGAGTAAAATGCACTATTAAACTTCTAGGGTAGGGCAAACAGAGACCCCATTAGATCATTTTATATTATGGTTAATTTAAGAATTCAGCGAAATTCTCTCACATTTGTTCAATTTACGTCGCTGATATTTCAGATAGCGTATTGGGCTAAGCGGCATCTCAAAGCGCAAGAAATGGCGAGTAAAATGCACTATTAAACTTCTAGGGTAGGGCAAACAGAGACCCGATTAGGTCATTTCATATTATGGTTAATTTAAGAATTCAGAAAAATTCTATCACATTTGTTCAATTTACGTCGCTCCTATTTCAGATAGCGTACCCGGATAGGCGGCATCTTAAAGCGCGAGGAATGGCGAGTAAAATGCACTATTAAACTTCCATGATAGGGCAATCAGAGACCCGATTAGATCACTTTATACTTTGGTTAATATAAGAATTCAGCGAAATTCTATCACATTTGTTCAATTTACATCGCTCCTATTTCAGATAGCGACTTGTGCTAAGCGGCATCTCAAAGCGCAAGAAATGGCGAGTAAAATGCACTATTAAACTTCTAGGGTAGGGCAAACAGAGACCACATTAGATCATTTTATATTATGGTTAATTTAAGAATTCAGCGAAATTCTCTCACATTTGTTCAATTTACGTCGCTGATATTTCAGATAGCGTATTGGGCTAAGCGGCATCTCAAAGCGCAAGAAATGGCGAGTAAAATGCACTATTAAACTTCTAGGGTAGGGCAAACAGAGACCCGATTAGGTCATTTCATATTATGGTTAATTTAAGAATTCAGCAAAATTCTATCACATTTGTTCAATTTACGTCGCTCCTATTTCAGATAGCGTACTGGGCTAGGCGGCAACTTAAAGCGCGTGGAATGGCGAGTAAAATGCACTATTAAACTTCTATGATAGGGCAATCAGAGACCCGATTAGATCATTTTATATTTTGGTTAATATAAGAATTCAGCGAAATTCTATCACATTTGTTTAATTTACGTCGCTCCTATTTCAGATAGCATATTGGGATAAGCGGCATCTCAAAGCGCATGAAATGCCGAGTAAAATGCGCTATTAAACTTCTAGGGTAAGGCAAACAGAGACCCGATTAGATCATTTTATATTACGGTTAATATAAGAATTCAGCGAAATTCTATCACATTTGTTCAATTTACGTCGCTCCTATTTCAGATAGCGTATTGGGCTATGCGGCATCTCAAAGCGCATGAAATGACGAGAGAAATGCACTATTAAACTTCTTGGGTAGGGCGAACAGAGACAAGATTACATCATTTTATATTATGGTTAATTTAAGAATTCAGCAAAATTCTATCACATTTGTTCAATTTACGTCGCTCCTATTTCAGTTAGCGTACTGGGCTACGCGGTATCTTAAAGCGCGTGGAATGGCGAGTAAAATGCACTATTAAACTTCTATGATAGGGCAATCAGAGACCCGATTAGATCATTTTATATTTTGGTTAATATAAGAATTCAGCGAAATTCTATCACATTTGTTCAACTTACGTCGCTCCTATTTCAGAAAGCGTACTCGGATAGGCGGCATCTTAAACCGCGTGGAATGGCGAGTAAAATGCACTATTAAACTTCTCGGGTAATGCAAACAGAGACCCGATTAGATCATTTTATATTACGGTTAATATAAGATTTCAGGGAAATTCTATCACATTTGTTCAATTTACGTCGCTCCTATTTCAGATAGCTATTGGGCTAAGCGGCATCTCAAAGCGCATGAAATGACGAGAGAAATGCACTATTAAACTTCTTGGGTAGGGCGAACAGAGACCCGATGAGATCATTTTATATTACGGTTAATATAAGAATTCAGCGAAATTCTATCACATTTGTTTAATTTACCTCGCTCCTATTTCAGATAGCGTATTGGGCTAAGCGGCATCTCAAAGCGCAAGAAATGGCGAGTAAAATGCACTATTAAGCTTCTAGGGTTGGGCACATAGAGACCAGATTAGATCATTTTATATTATGGTTAATTAAAGAATTCAGCGAAATCCTATCACATTTGTTCATTTTACGTCGCTCCTATTTCAGATAGCGTATTGGGCTAAGCGGCATCTCAAAGCGCAAGAAATGGCGAGTAAAATGCACTATTAAACTTCTAGGGTAGGGCAAACAGAGACCCCATTAGATCATTTTATATTTCGGTTAATATAAGAATTCAGCGAAATTCTATCACATTTTTTCAATTTACGTCGCTCTTATTTCAGATAGTGTACTGGGCTAGGCGGCATCTTAAAGCGCGTGGAAGGGCGAGTAAAATGCACTACTAAACGTCTATGATAGGGCAATCAGAGTCCCGTTTAGATCATTTTATATTTTCTTTAATATAAGGTTTCAGGGAAATTCTATCACATTTGTTCAATTTACGTCGCTCCTATTTCAGATAGCTATTGGGCTAAGCGGCATCTCAAAGCGCATGAAATGGCGAGTAAAATGCACTACTAAACTTCTAGGGTAAGGCAAACAGAGACCCGATTAGATCATTTTATATTACGGTTAATATAAGAATTCAGCGTAATTCTATCAGATTTGTTCAACATACGTCGCTCCTATTTCAGATAGTGTACTGGGCTAGGCGGCATCTTAAAGCGCGTCGAAGGGCGAGTAAAATGCACTACTAAACTTCTATGGTAGGGCAATCAGAGTCCCGTTTAGATCATTTTATGTATTGTTTAATATAAGATTTCAGGGAAATTCTATCACATTTGTTCAATTTACGTCGCTCCAATTTCAGATAGCGTATTGGGCTAAGCTGCATCTCAAAGCGTATGAAATGACGAGAGAAATGCACTATTAAACTTCTTGGGTAGGGCGAACAGAAACCCGATTAGGTCATTTCATATTATGGTTAATTTAAGAATTCAGCGAAATTCTATCACATTTGTTCAATTTACATCGCTCCTATTTCAAATAGCGTATTGGGCTAAGCGGCATCTCCATGCGCATGCAATGGCGAGTAAAATGCACTATTAAACTTCTAGGATAAGGCAAATGGAGACCCGATTAGACCATTTTATATTACGGTTAATATAAGAATTCAGCGTTATTCTATCACATTTGTTCAACTTACGTCGCTCCTATTTCAGATAGCGTACTCGGATAGGCGGCATCTTAAAGCGCGAGGAATGGCGAGTAAAATGCACTATTAAACTTCTATGATAGGGCAATCAGAGACCCGATTACATCATTTTATATTTTGGTTAATTTAAGAATTCAGCGAAACTCTATCACATATGTTTAATTTACGTCGCTCCTATTTCAGATAGCGTATTGGGATAAGCGGCATCTCAAAGCGCATGAAATGCTGAGTAAAATGCGCTATTAAACTTCTAGGGTAGGGCAATCAGAGACCCGATTAGATCATTTTATATTATGGTTAACTTAAGGATTCAGCAAAATTCTATCACATTTGTTCAATTTACGTCGTTCCTATTTCAGATAGCATACTGGGCTAGGCGGCAACTTAAAGCGCGCGGAATGGCGAGTAAAATGCACTATTAAAGTTCTATGATAGGGCAATCAGAGACCCGATTAGATCATTTTATATTTTGGTTAATATAAGAATTCAGCGAAATTCTATCACATTTGTTCAATTTACATCGTTCCTATTTCAGATAGATTACTGGGCTAGGCGGCATCTTAAAGCGTGTGTAATGGCGAGTAAAATGCACTATTAAACTTCTATGATAGGGCAATCAGAGACCCGATTAGATCATTTCATATTTTGGTTAATATAAGAATTCAGCGAAATTCTATCACATTTGTTCAATTTACGTCGCTCCTATTTCAGATAGCTTATTGGGCTAAGCGGCATCTCAAAGCGCATGAAATGACGAGTGAAATGCACTATTAAACTTCAAGGGTAGGGCGATCAAAGACCCGATTAGATCATTTTACATTAAGGTTAATATAAGTATTCAGGGAACTTCTATCACATTTGTTCAATTTACGTCGCTCCTATTTCAGACAGCTTATTGGGCTAAGCGGCATCTCAAAGCGCATGAAATGACGAGTAAAATGCACTATTAAACTTCTAGGGTAGGGCAATCAGAGACCCGATTGGATCATTTTATATTATGGTTAATTTAAGAATTCAGCAAAATTCTATCACATTTGTTCAATTTACGTCGTTCCTATTTCAGATAGCATACTGGGCTAGGCGGCATCTTAAAGCGCGTGGATTGGCGAGTAAAATGCACTATTAATCTTCTATGATAGGGCAATCAGAGACCCGATTAGATCATTTTATATTTTGGTTAATATAAGAATTCAGCGTAATTCTATCACAGTTGTTCAATTTACGTCGCTCCTATATCAGATAGCATATTGGGCTAAGCGGATCTCAAAGCGCATGAAATGGCGAGTAAAATGCACTATTAAACTTCTAGGGTAAGGCAAACAGAGACCCGATTAGATCATTTTATATTACGGTTAATATAAGAATTCAGCGAAATTCTATCACATTTGTTCAATTTACGTCGCTCCTATTTCAGATAGCGTATTGGGCTATGCGGCATCTCAAAGCGCATGAAATGACGAGAGAAATGCACTATTAAACTTCTTGGGTAGGGCGAACAGAGACAAGATTACATCATTTTATATTATGGTTAATTTAAGAATTCAGCAAAATTCTATCACATTTGTTCAATTTACGTCGCTCCTATTTCAGATAGCGTACTGGGCTACGCGGTATCTTAAAGCGCGTGGAATGGCGAGTAAAATGCGCTATTAAACTTCTAGGATAAGGCAAACGGAGACCCGATTAGACCATTTTATATTACGGTTAATATAAGAATTCAGCGTTATTCTATCACATTTGTTCAACTTACGTCGCTCCTATTTCAGAAAGCGTACTCGGATAGGCGGCATCTTAAAGCGCGTGGAATGGCGAGTAAAATGCACTATTAAACTTCTCGGGTAATGCAAACAGAGACCCGATTAGATCATTTTATATTATGGTTAATATAAGAATTCAGCGAAATTCTATCACATTTGTTCAATTTGCGTCGCTCCTATTTCAGATAGCGTATTGGGCTAAGCTGCATCTCAAAGCGCACGAAAGGGCGAGTAAAATGCACTATTAAACTTCTAGGGTGGGGTAAGCAGAGACCCGATGAGATCATTTTAAATTACGGTTAATATAAGAATTCAGCGAAATTCTATCACATTTGTTTAATTTACGTCGCTCCTATTTCAGATAGCGTATTGGGCTAAGCGGCATCTCAAAGCGCAAGAAATGGCGAGTAAAATGCACTATTAAGCTTCTAGGGTTGGGCACATAGAGACCAGATTAGATCATTTTATATTATGGGTAATTAAAGAATTCAGCGAAATCCTATCACATTTGTTCATTTTACGTCGCTCCTATTTCAGATAGCGTATTGGGCTAAGCGGCATCTCAAAGCGCAAGAAATGGCGAGTAAAATGCACTATTAAACTTCTAGGGTAGGGCAAACAGAGACCCCATTAGATCATTTTATATTTTGGTTAATATAAGAATTCAGCGAAATTCTATCACATTTTTTCAATTTACGTCGCTCCTATTTCAGATAGTGTACTGGGCTAGGCGGCATCTTAAAGCGCGTGGAAGGGCGAGTAAAATGCACTACTAAACGTCTATGATAGGGCAATCAGAGTCCCGTTTAGATCATTTTATATTTTCTTTAATATAAGGTTTCAGGGAAATTCTATCACATTTGTTCAATTTACGTCGCTCCTATTTCAGATAGCTATTGGGCTAAGCGGCATCTCAAAGCGCATGAAATGACGAGAGAAATCCACTATTAAACTTCTTGGGTAGGGCGAACAGAGACCCGATTACATCATTTTATATTATGGTCAATTTAAGAATTCAGCAAAATTCTATCACATTTGTTCAATTTACGTCGCTCCTATTTCAGATAGCGTATTGGGCTAAGCGGCATCTCAAAGCGCAAGAAATGGCGAGTAAAATGCACTATTAAGCTTCTAGGGTTGGGCACATAGAGACCCGATTAGATCATTTTATATTATGGTTAATTTAAGAATTCTGCAAAATTCTATCACATTTGTTCAATTTACGTCGTTCCTATTTCAGATAGCATACTGGGCTAGGCGGCATCTTAAAGCGCGTGAAATGGCGAGTAAAATGCACTATTAAACTTCTATAATAGGGCAATCAGAGTCCCGATTAGATCATTTTATATTTTGGTTAATATAAGGATTCAGCGTAATTCTATCACATTTGTTCAATTGACGTCGCTCCTATTTCAGATAGCGTATTGGGCTAAGCGGCATCTCAAAGCGCATGAAATGGCGAGTAAAATGCACTACTAAACTTCTAGGGTAAGGCAAACAGAGACCCGATTAGATCATTTTATATTACGGTTAATATAAGAATTCAGCGTAATTCTATCAGATTTGTTCAACATACGTCGCTCCTATTTCAGATAGTGTACTGGGATAGGCGGCATCTTAAAGCGCGTCGAAGGGCGAGTAAAATGCACTACTAAACTTCTATGGTAGGGCAATCAGAGTCCCGTTTAGATCATTTTATGTATTGTTTAATATAAGATTTCAGGGAAATTCTATCACATTTGTTCAATTTACGTCGCTCCTATTTCAGATAGCGTATTGGGCTAAGCGGCATCTCAAAGCGTATGAAATGACGAGAGAAATGCACTATTAAACTTCTTGGGTAGGGCGAACAGAAACCCGATTAGGTCATTTCATATTATGGTTAATTTAAGAATTCAGCGAAATTCTATCACATTTGTTCAATTTACATCGCTCCTATTTCAAATAGCGTATTGGGCTAAGCGGCATCTCCATGCGCATGCAATGGCGAGTAAAATGCACTATTAAACTTCTAGGATAAGGCAAATGGAGACCCGATTAGACCATTTTATATTACGGTTAATATAAGAATTCAGCGTTATTCTATCACATTTGTTCAACTTACGTCGCTCCTATTTCAGATAGCGTACTCGGATAGGCGGCATCTTAAAGCGCGAGGAATGGCGAGTAAAATGCACTATTAAACTTCTATGATAGGGCAATCAGAGACCCGATTACATCATTTTATATTTTGGTTAATATAAGAATTCAGCGAAATTCTATCACATTTGTTTAATTTACGTCGCTCCTATTTCAGATAGCGTATTGGGCTAAGCGGCATCTCAATGCGCATGAAATGGCCAGTAAAATGCACTATTAAACTTCTAGGATAAGGCAAACGGAGACCCGATTAGACCATTTCATATTACGGTTAATATAAGAATTCAGCGTTATTCTATCACATTTGTTCAACTTACGTCGCTCCTATTTCAGATAGCGTATGGGGCTAAGCGGCATCTCAATGCGCATGAAATGGCCAGTAAAATGCACTATTAAACTTCTAGGATAAGGCAAACGGAGACCCGATTAGACCATTTCATATTACGGTTAATATAAGAATTCAGAGTTATTCTATCACATTTGTTCAACTTACGTCGCTCCTATTTCAGATAGCGTACTGGGCTAGGCGGCATCTTAAAGCGCGTGGAATGGCGAGCAAAATGCACTCTTAATCTTCTATGATAGGGCAATCAGAGACCCGATTAGATCATTTTATATTACGGTTAATATAAGAATTCAGCGTAATTCTATCACATTTGTTCAACTTACGTCGCTCCTATTTCAGATAGCGGACTGGGCTAGGCGGCAACTTAAAGCGCGTGGAATGGCGAGTAAAATGCACTATTAAACTTCTATGATAGGGCAATCAGAGACCCGATTACATCATTTTATATTTTGGTTAATATAAGAATTCAGCGAAATTCTATCACATTTCTTTAATTTACGTCGCTCCTATTTCAGATAGCGTATTGGGCTAAGCGGCATCTCAATGCGCATGAAATGGCCAGTAAAATGCACTATTAAACTTCTAGGATAAGGCAAACGGAGACCCGATTAGACCATTTCATATTACGGTTAATATAAGAATTCAGCGTTATTCTATCACATTTGTTCAACTTACGTCGCTCCTATTTCAGATAGCGTATGGGGCTAAGCGGCATCTCAATGCGCATGAAATGGCCAGTAAAATGCACTATTAAACTTCTAGGATAAGGCAAACGGAGACCCGATTAGACCATTTCATATTACGGTTAATATAAGAATTCAGAGTTATTCTATCACATTTGTTCAACTTACGTCGCTCCTATTTCAGATAGCGTACTGGGCTAGGCGGCATCTTAAAGCGCGTGGAATGGCGAGCAAAATGCACTCTTAATCTTCTATGATAGGGCAATCAGAGACCCGATTAGATCATTTTATATTACGGTTAATATAAGAATTCAGCGTAATTCTATCACATTTGTTCAACTTACGTCGCTCCTATTTCAGATAGCGGACTGGGCTAGGCGGCAACTTAAAGCGCGTGGAATGGCGAGTAAAATGCACTATTAAACTTCTATGATAGGGCAATCAGAGACCCGATTAGATCATTTTATATTTTGGTTAATATAAGAATTCAGCGAAATTCTATCACATTTGTTTAATTTACGTCGCTCCTATTTCAGATAGCATATTGGGATAAGCGGCATCTCAAAGCGCATGAAATGCCGAGTAAAATGCGCTATTAAACTTCTAGGGTAGGGCAATCAGAGACCCGATTAGATCATTTTATATTTTGGTTAATATAAGAATTCAGCGAAATTCTATCACATTTGTTCAATTTACGTCGCTCCTATTTCAGATAGCGTACTGGGCTAAGCGGCATCGCAAAGCGCATGAATTGACGAGTGAAATGCACTATTAAACTTCTTGGGTAGGGCGAACAAAGACCCGATTAGATCATTTTATATTATGGTTAATTTAAGAATTCAGCGAAATTCTATCACATTTGTTCAACTTACGTCGCTCCTATTTCAGATAGCGTACTGGGCTAGGCGGCATCTTAAAGCGCGTGGAATGGCGAGCAAAATGCACTCTTAATCTTCTATGATAGGGCAATCAGAGACCCGATTAGATCATTTTATATTTTGGTTAATATAAGAATTCAGCGAAATTCTATCACATTTGTTCAATTTACGTCGCTCCTATTTCAGATAGCGTATTGGGCTAAGCGGCATCTCAAAGCGCAAGAAATGGCGAGTAAAATGCACTATTAAACTTCTAGGGTAGGGCAATCAGAGACCCGATTAGATCATTTTATATTACGGTTAATATAAGAATTCAGCGTGATTCTATCACATTTGTTCAACATACGTCGCTCATATTTCAGATAGTGTACTGGGCTAGGCGGCATCTTAAAGCGCGTGGAAGGGCGAGTAAAATGCACTACTAAACTTCTATTATAGGGCAATCAGAGTCCCGTTTAGATCATTTTATATTATGGTTAATATAAGAATTCAGCATGATTCTATCACATTTGTTCAACTTACGTCGCTCCTATTTCTGATAGCGTATTGGGCTAAGCGGCATCTCAAAGCGCAAGAAATGGCGAGTGAAATGCACTATTAAACTTCTAGGGTAGGGCAAACAGAGACCCCATTAGATCATTTTATATTATGGTTAATTTAAGAATTCAGCGAAATTCTATCGCATTTGTTCAATTTACGTCGCTCCAATTTCAGATAGCTTATTGGGCTAAGCGGCATCGCAAAGCGCATGAATTGACGACTGAAATGCACTATTAAACTTCTTGGGTAGGGCGAACAAAGACCCGATTAGATCATTTTACATTAAGGTTAATATAAGAATTCAGCGAAATTCTATCACATTTGTTCAATTTACATCGCTCCTATTTCAGATAGCGTATTGGGCTAAGCGGCATCTCAAAGCGCAGGAAATGGCGAGTAAAATGCCCTATTAAACTTCTAGGGTAGGGCAAACAGACACCCGATTAGGTCATTTCATATTATGGTTAATTTAAGAATTCAGCAAAATTCTATCACATTTGTTCAATTTACGTCGCTCCTATTTCAGATAGCGTACTGGGCTAGGCGGCAACTTAAAGCGCGTGGAATGGCGAGTAAAATGCACTATTAAACTTCTATGATAGGGCAATCAGAGACCCGATTAGATCATTTTATATTTTGGTTAATATAAGAATTCAGCGAAATTCTATCACATTTGTTTAATTTACGTCGCTCCTATTTCAGATAGCATATTGGGATAAGCGGCATCTCAAAGCGCATGAAATGCCGAGTAAAATGCGCTATTAAACTTCTAGGGTAGGGCAATCAGAGACCCGATTAGATCATTTTATATTTTGGTTAATATAAGAATTCAGCGAAATTCTATCACATTTGTTCAATTTACGTCGCTCCTATTTCAGATAGCGTATTGGGCTATGCGGCATCTCAAAGCGCATGAAATGACGAGAGAAATGCACTATTAAACTTCTTGGGTAGGGCGAACAGAGACAAGATTACATCATTTTATATTATGGTTAATTTAAGAATTCAGCAAAATTCTATCACATTTGTTCAATTTACGTCGCTCCTATTTCAGATAGCGTACCCGGATAGGCGGCATCTTAAAGCGCGAGGAATGGCGAGTAAAATGCACTATTAAACTTCTATGATAGGGCAATCAGAGACCCGATTAGATCATTTTATATTTTGGTTATTATAAGAATTCAGCGAAATTCTATCACATTTGTTTAATTTACGTCGCTCCTATTTCAGATAGCGTATTGGGCTAAGCGGCATCTCAAAGCGCAGGAAATGGCGAGTAAAATGCACTATTAAGTTTCTAGGGTTGGGCACATAGAGACCCGATTAGATCATTTTATATTATGGTTAATTTAAGAATTCAGCGAAATCCTATCACATTTGTTCATTTTACGTCGCTCCTATTTCAGATAGCGTATTGGGCTAAGCGGCATCTCAAAGCGCATGAAATGGCGAGTAAAATGCACTATTAAACTTCTAGGGCAGGGCGAACAGAGACCCGATTAGATCATTTTACATTAAGGTTGATATAAGTATTCAGGGAACTTCTATCACATTTGTTCAATTTACGTCGCTTCTATTTCAGACAGCTTATTGGGCTAAGCGGCATCTCAAAGCGCATGAAATGACGAGTAAAATGCACTATTAAACTTCTAGGGTAGGGCAATCAGAGACCCGATTAGATCATTTTATATTTTGGTTAATATAAGAATTCAGCGTAATTCTATCACATTTGTTCAATTTACGTCGCTCCTATATCAGATAGCATATTGGGCTAAGCGGCATCTCAAAGCGCATGAAATGGCGAGTAAAATGCACTATTAAACTTCTAGGGTACGGCAAACAGAGACCCGATTAGATCATTTTATATTACGGTTAATATAAGAATTCAGCGAAATTCTATCACATTTGTTCAATTTACGTCGCTCCTATTTCAGATAGCGTATTGGGCTATGCGGCATCTCAAAGCGCATGAAATGACGAGAGAAATGCACTATTAAACTTCTTGGGTAGGGCGAACAGAGACAAGATTACATCATTTTATATTATGGTTAATTTAAGAATTCAGCAAAATTCTATCACATTTGTTCAATTTACGTCGCTCCTATTTCAAATAGCGTACTGGGCTACGCGGTATCTTAAAGCGCGTGGAATGGCGAGTAAAATGCACTATTAAACTTCTAGGATAAGGCAAACGGAGACCCGATTAGACCATTTTATATTACGGTTAATATAAGAATTCAGCGTTATTCTATCACATTTGTTCAACTTACGTCGCTCCTATTTCAGAAAGCGTACTCGGATAGGCGGCGTCTTAAAGCGCGTGGAATGGCGAGTAAAATGCACTATTAAACTTCTCCGGTAATGCAAACAGAGACCCGATTAGATCATTTTATATTACGGTTAATATAAGATTTCAGGGAAATTCTATCACATTTGTTCAATTTACGTCGCTCCTATTTCAGATAGCTATTGGGCTAAGCGGCATCTCAAAGCGCATGAAATGACGAGAGAAATGAACTATTAAACTTCTTGGGTAGGGCGAACAGAGACCCGATTAGATCATTTTATATTATGGTTAATTAAAGACTTCAGCGAAATCCTATCACATTTGTTCATTTTACGTCGCTCCTATTTCAGAAAGCGTATTGGGCTAAGCGGCATCTCAAAGCGCAAGAAATGGCGAGTAAAATGCACTATTAAACTTCTAGGGTAGGGCAAACAGAGACCCCATTAGATCATTTTATATTTTGGTTAATATAAGAATTCAGCGAAATTCTATCACATTTTTTTCAATTTACGTCGCTCCTATTTCAGATAGTGTACTGGGCTAGGCGGCAGCTTAAAGCGCGTGGAAGGTCGAGTAAAATGCACTACTAAACGTCTATGATAGGGCAATCAGAGTCCCGTTTAGATCATTTTATATTTTCTTTAATATAAGATTTCAGGGAAATTCTATCACATTTGTTCAATTTACGTCGCTCCTATTTCAGATAGCTATTGGGCTAAGCGGCATCTCAAAGCGCATGAAATGACGAGAGAAATGCACTATTAAACTTCTTGGGTAGGGCGAACAGAGACCCGATTACATCATTTTATATTATGGTCAATTTAAGAATTCAGCGAAATTCTATCACATTTGTTCAATTTGCGTCGCTCCTATTTCAGATAGCGTATTGGGCTAAGCTGCATCTCAAAGCGCACGAAAGGGCGAGTAAAATGCACTATTAAACTTCTAGGGTGGGGCAAGCAGAGACCCGATGAGATCATTTTATGTTACGGTTAATATAAGAATTCAGCGAAATTCTATCACATTTGTTTAATTTACGTCGCTCCTATTTCAGATAGCGTATTGGGCTAAGCGGCATCTCAAAGCGCAAGAAATGGCGAGTAAAATGCACTATTAAGCTTCTAGGGTTGGGCACATAGGGACCCGATTAGATCATTTTATATTATGGTTAATTTAAGAATTCAGCGAAATCCTATCACATTTGTTCATTTTACGTCGCTCCTATTTCAGATAGCGTATTGGGCTAAGCGGCATCTCAAAGCCCAAGAAATGGCGAGTAAAATGCACTATTAAACTTCTAGGGTAGGGCAAACAGAGACCCGATTAGATCATTTTATATTTTGGTTAATATAAGAATTCAGCGAAATTCTATCACATTTGTTCAATTTACGTCGTTCCTATTTCAGATAGCGTACTGGGCTAAGCGGCATCGCAAAGCGCATGAATTGACGAGTGAAATGCACTATTAAACTTCTTGGGTAGGGCGAACAAAGACCCCGATTAGATCATTTTACATTAAGTTTAATATAAGAATTCAGCGAAATTCTATCACATTTGTTCAATTTACATCGCTCCTATTTCAGATAGCGACTTGTGCTAAGCAGCATCTCAAAGCGCAGGAAATGGCGAGTAAAATGCACCATTAAACTTCTAGGGTAGGGCAAACAGAGACCCCATTAGATCATTTTATATTATGGTTAATTTAAGAATTCAGCGAAATTCTATCACATTTGTTCAATTTACGTCGCTCCAATTTCAGATAGCTTATTGGGCTAAGCGGCATCGCAAAGCGCATGAATTGACGAGTGAAATGCACTATTAAACTTCTTGGGTAGGGCGAACAAAGACCCGATTAGATCATTTTACAGTAAGGTTAATATAAGAATTCAGCGAAATTCTATCACATTTGTTCAATTTACATCGCTCCTATTTCAGATAGCGAATTGTGCAAAGCGGCATCTCAAAGCGCAGGAAATGGCGAGTAAAATGCACTATTAAACTTCTAGGGTAGGGCGAACAGAGACCCCATTAGATCATTTTATATTATGGTTAATTTAAGAATTCAGCGAAGTTCTCTCACATGTGCTCAATTTACGTCGCTCCTATTTCAGATAGCGTATTGGGCTAAGCGGCATCTCAAAGCGCAAGAAATGGCGAGTAAAATGCACTATTAAACTTCTAGGGTAGGGCAAACAGAGACCCCATTAGATCATTTTATATTATGGTTAATTTAAGAATTCAGCGAAATTCTATCACATTTGTTCAATTTACGTTGCTCCTATTTCAGATAGCGTACTGGGCTAGGCGGCATCATAAAGCGCGTGGAATGACGAGTAAAATGCACTATTAAACTTCTATGATAGGGCAATCAGAGACCCGATTAGAACATCTTATATTTTGGTTAATATAAGAATTCAGCGAAATTCTATCATATTTGTTCAATTTACGTCGTTCCTATTTCAGATAGCGTACTGGGCTAAGCGGCATCGCAAAGCGCATGAATTGACGAGTGAAATGCACTATTAAACTTCTTGGGTAGGGCGAACAAAGACCCGATTAGATCATTTTACATTAAGTTTAATATAAGAATTCAGCGAAATTCTATCACATTTGTTCAATTTACATCGCTCCTATTTCAGATAGCGACTTGTGCTAAGCGGCATCTCAAAGCGCAGGAAATGGCGAGTAAAATGCACCATTAAACTTCTAGGGTAAGGCAAACAGAGACCCCATTAGATCATTTTATATTATGGTTAATTTAAGAATTCAGCGAAATTCTCTCACATTTGTTCAATTTACGTCGCTCCTATTTCAGATAGCGTATTGGGCTAGGCGGCATCTTAAAGCGCGTGGAGTGGAGAGTAAACTGCACTATTAATCTTCTATGATAGGGCAATCAGAGACCCGATTAGATCATTTTATATTTTGGTGAATATAAGAATTCAGCGTAATTCTATCACATTTGTTCAATTTACGTCGCTCCTATTTCAGATAGCATATTGGGCTAAGCGGCATCGCAAAGCGCATGAAATGACGAGTGAAATGCACTATTAAACTTTTTGGGTAGGGCGAACAGAGAGCCGATTACATCATTTTATATTATGGTTAATTTAAGAATTCGGCAAAATTCTATCACATTTGTTCAATTTACGTCGCTCCTATTTCAGATAGCATATTGGGCTAAGCGGCATCTCAAAGCGCATGAAATAGCGAGGAAAATGCACTGTTAAACTTCTAGGGTAAGGCAAACAGAGACCCGATTAGATCATTTCATATTATGGTTTATTTAAGAATTCGGCAAAATTCTATCACATTTGTTCAATTTACGTGGCTCCTATTTCAGATAGCTTATTGGGCTCAGCGGCATCTCAAAGCGCATGAAATGACGAGTGAAATGCACTATTAATCTTCTAGGGTAGGGCGAACAGAGACCCGATTAGATCATTTTACATTAAGGTTGAAGTAATGAGCGTGTAGGGTTTAGATGATAAATAATCCCACACAGTGTTCAATATTTAGAGAGTGTTATTTACCACGAGATAATGTAATATGTGACTCTGACGGAATGTCGATGGAGAATGTCATCACGGAGCTTTTCGAAGTTTCAGAAAAGCTCCGCGAGAAACGCTTTTCTCTAATTGGCTAACCCTGCGCGTTGGTGTTAGACAATCAAGCTTTTCTAATTACCCAAATCGCGCCATCTATTCCTTGCGCCCTTGGCGCGCTTTTTCGGAAGACGGCTGCGATTTGGTGGGGGAGAACGCCTTGGCAGAAATTTGGCAACGCAGCGGAATTTCCTCCAGGCCCGGAACTCGTGACGCGGTCGGTTACAAGGCCACCTAGCCCCGCGTCGTGGGCCCTTCGGAAAGGTCGGTTTTATGACACCCGCATATGCTATTGAGGCCGTCTACGAAAGTTCGAATGAGAACGTCATTGTTACCGTCTTAAGTAATAAACATAGTTAAAAACGGCTTTCTCAAAAATAGCTTCGCAGGCGCGCGTATCATAAAACGGTTCAACCTTCTGCACGTCAAATGTTTTAATTTGCACGCACAGCAGGCCGCTACAAGGTTAATATAAGAATTCAGCGAGATTCTCTCACATTTGTTCAATTTACGTCGCTGATATTTCAGATAGCGTATTGGGCTAAGCGGCATCTCAAAGCGCAAGAAATGGCAAGTAAAATGAACTATTAAACTTCTAGGGTAGGGCAAACAGAGACCCGATTAGATCATTTTATATTATGGTTAATTTAAGAATTCAGCGAAATTCTATCACATTTGTTCAATTTACGTCGCTCATGTTGCAGATAGCGTATTGGGCTAAGCGGCATCTCAAAGCGCATGAAATGGCGAGTAAGACGCACTATTAAACTTCTAGGGTAAGGCAAACCGAGACCCGATTAGATCATTTAATATTACGGTTAATATAAGAATTCAGAGTAATTATATCACATTTGTTCAACATACGTCGCTCCTATTTCAGATAGTGTACTGGGCTAGGCGGCATCTTAAAGCGCGTGGAAGGGCGAGTAAAATGCACTACTAAACTTCTATGATAGGGCAATCAGAGTCCCGTTTAGATCATTTTATATTTTGTTTAATATAAGGTTTCATGGAAATTCTATCACATTTGTTCAATTTACGTCGCTCCTATTTCAGATAGCGTATTGGGCTAAGCGGCATCTCAAAGCGCATGAAATGACGAGAGAAATGCACTATTAAAGTTCTTGGGTAGGGCAAACAGAGACCCGATTATATCATTTTATATTATGGTTAATTTAAGAATTCAGCAAAATTCTATCACATTTGTTCAACTTACGTAGCTCCTATTTCAGATAGCGTACTGGGCTAGACGGCAACTTAAAGCGCGTGGAATGGCGAGTAAAATGCACTATTAAACTTCTATGATAGGTCAATCAGAGACCCGATTAGATCATTTTATATTTTGGTTAATATAAGAATTCAGCGAAATTCTATCACATTTGTTCAATTTACGTCGCTCCTATGTCAGATAGCGTATCGGGCTAAGCGGCATCTCAAAGCGCATGAAATGGCGAGTGAAATGCACTATTAATCTTCTAGGGTAGGGCAATCAGAGACCCCATTAGATCATTTTATATTATGGTTAATTTAAGAATTCAGCGAAATTCTATCACATTTGTTCAATTTACGTCGCTCCTATTTCAGATAGCGTATTGTGCTAAGCGGCATCTCAAAGCGCATGAAATGGCGAGTAAAATGCACTATTAAACTTCTAGGGTAAGGCAAACAGAGACCCGATTAGATCATTTTATATTACGGTTAATATAAGAATTCAGAGTAATTCTATCACATTTGTTCAATTTACGTCGCCCCTATTTCAGATAGCGTATTGGGCTAAGAGGCATCTCAAAGCGCATGAAATGGCGAGTCAAATGCACTACTAAACTTCTATGATAGGGAAATCAGAGACCCGATTAGATTATTTTATATTTCGGTTAATATAATAATTCAGCCAAATTCTCTCATATTTGTTCAATTTACGTCGCTGATATTTCAGATAGCGTATTGGACTATGCGGCATCTCAAAGCGCAAGAAATGTCGAGTAAAATGCATTATTAAACTTCTATGATAGGTCAATCAGAGACCCGATTAGATCATTTTATATTTTGGTTAATATAAGAATTCAGCGAAATTCTATCACATTTGTTCAATTTACGTCGCTCCTATGTCAGATAGCGTATCGGGCTAAGCGGCATCTCAAAGCGCATGAAATGGCGAGTGAAATGCACTATTAATCTTCTAGGGTAGGGCAATCAGAGACCCCATTAGATCATTTTATATTATGGTTAATTTAAGAATTCAGCGAAATTCTATCACATTTGTTCAATTTACGTCGCTCCTATTTCAGATAGCGTATTGGGCTAAGCGGCATCTCAAAGCGCATGAAATGGCGAGTAAAATGCACTATTAAACTTCTAGGGTAAGGCAAACAGAGACCCGATTAGATCATTTTATATTACGGTTAATATAAGAATTCAGAGTAATTCTATCACATTTGTTCAATTTTACGTCGCCCCTATTTCAGATAGCGTATTGGGCTAAGAGGCATCTCAAAGCGCATGAAATGGGCGAGTCAAATGCACTACTAAAACTTCTATGATAGGGAAATCAGAGGACCCGATTAGATTATTTTATATTTTGGTTAATATAATAATTCAGCGAAATTCTCTCATATTTGTTCAATTTACGTCGCTGATATTTCAGATAGCGTATTGGACTATGCGGCATCTCAAAGCGCAAGAAATGTCGAGTAAAAATGCACTATTAAACTTCTATGATAGGGGCAATCAGAGACCCGATTAGATCATTTTTATATTTTGGTTAATATAAGAATTCAGCGAAATTCTATCACATTTGTTCAACATACGTCGCTCCTATTTCAGATTGCGTACTGGGGCTGGGGCGGCATCTTAAAGCGCGTGGAGTGGCGAGTAAAATGCACTATTAAACTTCTATGATAGGGCAATCGGAGACCCGATTAGATCATTTTATATTTTGGTTAATATAAGAATTCAAGCGAAATTCTATCACATTTGTTTCAATTTGCGTCGCTCCTATTTCAGATAGCTTATTGGGCTAAGCGGCATCGCAAAGCGCATGAAATGACGAGTGAAATGCACTATTAAACTTCTAGGGTAGGGCAAACAGAGACCCGATTAGATCATTTTATATTATGGTTTAATTTAAGAATTCAGCAAAAATTCTATCACATTTGTTCAATTTACGTAGGTCCTACTTTCAGATAGCGTATTGGGCTAAGCGGCATCTTAAAGCGCGTGGAATGGCGAGTAAAATTCACTATTAAACTTCTATGATAGGGCAATCAGAGACCCCGATTAGATCATTTTATATTTTGGTTAATATAAGAATTCAGCGAAATTCTATCACATTTGGTCAATTTTACGTCGCTCCTATTTCAGATTACCTTATTGGGCTATGCGGCCATCTCAAAAGCGCATGAAATGACGAGTGAAATGCACTATTAAACTTCTAGGGTAGGGGCGAACGAAGACCCGATTAGATCATTTTACATTGAGGTTAATATAAGAATTCAGCGAAAATTCTATAACATTTGTTCAATTTACGTCGCTCCTATTTCAGATAGCGTATTGGGGCCTAAGCGGCAATCTCAAAGCGCATGAAATAGCGAGTAAAATGCACTATTAAACTTCTAGGATAAGGCAAACAGAGACCCAATTAGATCATTTTATATTACGGTAAAATATAAGGAATTCAGCGTAATTCTGTCACATTTGTTCAACTTACGTAGCTCCCTATTTCAGATAGCGTACTGGGCCTAGGGCGGCAACTTAAAGCGCGTGGAATGGCGAGTAAAAATGCACCATTAAACTTCTATGGTAGGGGCAATCAGAGAACCGATTAGATCATTTTATATTACGGTAAATATAAGAATTCAGCGAAATTATATCACATTTGTTCAACTTACGTGGCTCCTATTTCAGATAGCGTATTGGGCTAAGCGGCATCTCAAAGCGCATGAAATGGCGAGTAAATTGCACTATTAAACTTCTAGGATAAGGCAAACAGAGACCCGATTAGATCGTTTTATATTGCGGTTAATATAAGAATTCAGCCGTAACTCTGACACATTTGTTCAACTTACGTAGCTCCTATTTCAGATAGCGTTACTGGGCTAGGCGTCATCTTAAAGCGCGTGGAATGGCGGGGTAAAATGCACTATTAAACTTCTATGATGGGGGCAATCAGAGGACCAGATTAGATCATTTTATGTTTTTGGTTAATATAAGAATTCAGCGAAATTCTATCACATTTGTTCAGTTTTACGTCGCTCCTATTTCAGATAGCGTATTGGGCTAAGCGGCATCTCAAAGCGCAAGAAATGGCGAGTAAAATGCACTATTAAGCTTCTAGGGTTTGGGCACATATAGACCCGATTAGATCATTTTTATATTATGGTTAATTTAAGAATTCCAGCGAAATCCTATCACATTTGTTCATTTTTACGTCCGCTCCTATTTCAGATAGCGTATTGGACTAAGCGGCATCTCAAAGCGCAAGAAATGGCGAGTACAATGCTCTATCAAACTTGTAGGGTAGGGCAAAACAGAGACCCCCATTAGATCATTTTATATTTTGCTTTAATATAAGAATTCAGCGAAATTCTATCACATTTTTTCAATTTACGTCGCTCCCTATTTCAGATAGTGTTACTGGGCTAGGCGGCCATCTTAAAGCGCGTGGAAGGGCGAGTAAAATGCACTACTAAACGTCTATGAGTAGGGCAATCAGAGTCCCCGTTTAGATCATTTTTATATTTTCTTTAATATAAGTATTCAGGGAACTTGTATCACATTTGTTCAATTTACGTCCGCTCCTATTTCAGACAGCTTATTGGGCTAAGCGGCATCTCAAAGCGCATGAAATGACGAGTAAAAATGCACTATTAAACTTCTAGGGTAGGGCAATCAGAGACCCCGATTAGATCATTTTATATTATGGTTAATTTAAGAATTCAGCAAAAATTCTATCACATTTGTTTCAATTTACGTCGTTTCCTATTTTCAGATAGCATACTTTGCTAGGCGGCATCTTAAAGCGCGTGGAATGGCGAGTAAAATGCACTATTAATCTTCTATGATAGGGCAATCAGAGACCCGATTAGATCATTTTATATTTTTGGTTAATATAAGAATTCAGCGTAATTCTATCACATTTTGTTCAATTTACGTCGCTCCTATATCAGATAGCATATTGGGCTAAGCGGCATCTCAAAAGCGCAAGAAATGGCGAGTAAAATGCACTATTAAGCTTCTAGGGTTGGGCACATAGAGACCCGATTAGATCATTTTATATTATGGTTAATTTAAGAATTCAGCAAAAATTCTATCACATTTGTTCAATTTACGTCGTTCCTATTTCAGATAGCGTACTGGGCTAGGCGGCATCTTAAAGCGCATGAAATGGCGAGTAAAATGCACTAACTAAACTTCTAGGGTAAGGCAAACAGAGGACCCGATTAGATGATTTTTATGTTACGGTTAATATAAGAATTCAGCGTAATTCTATCAGATTTGTTCAACATACGTCGCTCCTATTTCAGATAGTGTACTGGGCTAGGCGGCATCTTAAAGCGCGTCGAAGGGCGAGTAAAATGCACTACTAAACTTCTATGGTAGGGCAATCAGAGTCCCGTTTATATCATTTTATGTATTGTTTAATATAAGATTTCAGGGAAATTCTATCACATTTGTTCAATTTACGTCGCTCCTATTTCAGATAGCGTATTGGGCTAAGCGGCATCTCAAAGCGTATGAAATGACGAGAGAAATGCACTATTAAACTTCTTGGGTAGGGCGAAACAGAAACCCGATTAGGTCATTTCATATTATGGTTAATTTAAGAAATTCAGCGAAATTCTATCACATTTGTTCAATTTACATCGCTCCCTATTTCAAAATAGCGTATTGGGCTAAGCGGCATCTCCATGCGCATGCAATGGCGAGTAAAATGCACTATTAAACTTCTAGGATAAGGCAAAATGGAGACCCGATTAGACCATTTTATATTACGGTTAATATAAGAATTCAGCGTTATTCTATCACATTTGTTCAACTTACGTCGCTCCTATTTCAGATAGCGTACTCGGATAGGCGGCATCTTAAAGCGCGAGGAATGGCGAGTAAAATGCACTATTAAACTTCTATGATAGGGCAATCAGAGACCCGATTACATCATTTTATATTTTGGTTAATATAAGAATTCAGCGAAATGAATTCAGCGAAATTCTATCACATTTGTTTAATTTACGTCGCTCCTATTTCAGATAGCGTATTGGGCTAAGCGGCATCTCAATGCGCATGAAATGGCCAGTAAAATGCACTATTAAACTTCTAGGATAAGGCAAACGGAGACCCGATTAGACCATTTCATATTACGGTTAATATAAGAATTCAGCGTTATTCTATCACATTTGTTCAACTTACGTCGCTCCTATTTCAGATAGCGTATGGGGCTAAGCGGCATCTCAATGCGCATGAAATGGCCAGTAAAATGCACTATTAAACTTCTAGGATAAGGCAAACGGAGACCCGATTAGACCATTTCATATTACGGTTAATATAAGAATTCAGCGTTATTCTATCACATTTGTTCAACTTACGTCGCTCCTATTTCAGATAGCGTACTGGGCTAGGCGGCATCTTAAAGCGCGTGGAATGGCGAGCAAAATGCACTCTTAATCTTCTATGATAGGGCAATCAGAGACCCGATTAGATCATTTTATATTACGGTTAATATAAGAATTCAGCGTAATTCTATCACATTTGTTCAACATACGTCGCTCCTATTTCAGATAGTGTACTGGGCTAGGCGGCATCTTAAAGCGCGTGGAAGGGCGAGTAAAATGCACTACAAAACTTCTATGATAGGGCAATCAGAGTCCCGTTTAGATCATTTTATATTATGGTTAATATAAGAATTCAGCGAAATTCTATCACATTTGTTCAATTTACGTTGCTCCTGTTTCAGATAGCGTACTGGGCTAGGCGGCATCTTAAAGCGCGTGGAATGGCGAGTAAAATGCACTATTAAACTTCTATGATAGGGCAATCAGAGACCCGATTAGATCATCTTATATTTTGGTTAATATAAGAATTCATCAAAATTCTATCACATTTGTTCAATTTACGTCGTTCCTATTTCAGATAGCGTACTGGGCTAAGCGGCATCGCAAAGCGCATGAATTGACGAGTGAAATGCACTATTAAACTTCTTGGGTAGGGCGAACAAAGACCCGATTAGATCATTTTACATTAAGTTTAATATAAGAATTCAGCGAAATTCTATCACATTTGTTCAATTTACATCGCTCCTATTTCAGATAGCGACTTGTGCTAAGCAGCATCTCAAGCGCAGGAAATGGCGAGTAAAATGCACCATTAAACTTCTAGGGTAGGGCAAACAGAGACCCCATTAGATCATTTTATATTATGGTTAATTTAAGAATTCAGCGAATTCTATCACATATGTTTAATTTACGTCGCTCCTATTTCAGGTAGCGTATTGGGATAAGCGGCATCTCAAAGCGCATGAAATGCTGAGTAAAATGCGCTATTAAACTTCTAGGGTAGGGCAATCAGAGACCCGATTAGATCATTTTATATTATGGTTAATTTAAGGATTCAGCAAAATTCTATCACATTTGTTCAATTTACGTCGTTCCTATTTCAGATAGCATACTGGGCTAGGCGGCAACTTAAAGCGCGCGGAATGGCGAGTAAAATGCACTATTAAAGTTCTATGATAGGGCAATCAGAGACCCGATTAGATCATTTTATATTTTGGTTAATATAAGAATTCAGCGAAATTCTATCACATTTGTTCAATTTACGTCGCTCCTATGTCAGATAGCGTATCGGGCTAAGCGGCATCTCAAAGCGCATGAAATGGCGAGTGAAATGCACTATTAATCTTCTAGGGTAGGGCAATCAGAGACCCCATTAGATCATTTTATATTATGGTTAATTTAAGAATTCAGCGAAATTCTATCACATTTGTTCAATTTACGTCGCTCCTATTTCAGATAGCGTATTGGGCTAAGCGGCATCTCAAAGCGCATGAAATGGCGAGTAAAATGCACTATTAAACTTCTAGGGTAAGGCAAACAGAGACCCGATTAGATCATTTTATATTTTGGTTAATATAAGAATTCAGCGAAATTCTATCACATTTGTTCAACATACGTCGCTCCTATTTCAGATTGCGTACTGGGCTGGGCGGCATCTTAAAGCGCGTGGAGTGGCGAGTAAAATGCACTATTAAACTTCTATGATAGGGCAATCGGAGACCCGATTAGATCATTTTATATTTTGGTTAATATAAGAATTCAGCGAAATTCTATCACATTTGTTCAATTTGCGTCGCTCCTATTTCAGATAGCTTATTGGGCTAAGCGGCATCGCAAAGCGCATGAAATGACGAGTGAAATGCACTATTAAACTTCTAGGGTAGGGCAAACAGAGACCCGATTAGATCATTTTATATTATGGTTAATTTAAGAATTCAGCAAAATTCTATCACATTTGTTCAATTTACGTAGGTCCTACTTCAGATAGCGTATTGGGCTAAGCGGCATCTTAAAGCGCGTGGAATGGCGAGTAAAAATTCACTATTAAACTTCTATGATAGGGCAATCAGAGACCCGATTAGATCATTTTATATTATGGTTAATATAAGAATTCAGCGAAATTCTATCACATTTGTTCAATTTACGTCGCTCCTATTTCAGATACCTTATTGGGCTATGCGGCATCTCAAAGCGCATGAAATGACGAGTGAAATGCACTATTAAACTTCTACGGTAGGGCGAACGAAGACCCGATTAGATCATTTTACATTGAGGTTAATATAAGAATTCAGCGAAATTCTATAACATTTGTTCAATTTACGTCGCTCCTATTTCAGATAGCGTATTGGGCTAAGCGGCATCTCAAAGCGCATGAAATAGCGAGTAAAATGCACTATTAAACTTCTAGGATAAGGCAAACAGAGACCCAATTAGATCATTTTATATTACGGTAAATATAAGAATTCAGCGTAATTCTGTCACATTTGTTCAACTTACGTAGCTCCTATTTCAGATAGCGTACTGGGCTAGGCGGCAACTTAAAGCGCGTGGAATGGCGAGTAAAATGCACCATTAAACTTCTATGGTAGGGCAATCAGAGAACCGATTAGATCATTTTATATTACGGTAAATATAAGAATTCAGCGAAATTATATCACATTTGTTCAACTTACGTGGCTCCTATTTCAGATAGCGTATTGGGCTAAGCGGCATCTCAAAGCGCATGAAATGGCGAGTAAATTGCACTATTAAACTTCTAGGATAAGGCAAACAGAGACCCGATTAGATCGTTTTATATTGCGGTTAATATAAGAATTCAGCGTAACTCTGACACATTTGTTCAACTTACGTAGCTCCTATTTCAGATAGCGTACTGGGCTAGGCGTCATCTTAAAGCGCGTGGAATGGCGGGTAAAATGCACTATTAAACTTCTATGATGGGGCAATCAGAGACCAGATTAGATCATTTTATGTTTTGGTTAATATAAGAATTCAGCGAAATTCTATCACATTTGTTCAGTTTACGTCGCTCCTATTTCAGATAGCGTATTGGGCTAAGCGGCATCTCAAAGCGCAAGAAATGGCGAGTAAAATGCACTATTAAGCTTCTAGGGTTGGGCACATATAGACCCGATTAGATCATTTTATATTATGGTTAATTTAAGAATTCAGCGAAATCCTATCACATTTGTTCATTTTACGTCGCTCCTATTTCAGATAGCGTATTGGACTAAGCGGCATCTCAAAGCGCAAGAAATGGCGAGTAAAATGCTCTATCAAACTTGTAGGGTAGGGCAAACAGAGACCCCATTAGATCATTTTATATTTTGCTTAATATAAGAATTCAGCGAAATTCTATCACATTTTTTCAATTTACGTCGCTCCTATTTCAGATAGTGTACTGGGCTAGGCGGCATCTTAAAGCGCGTGGAAGGGCGAGTAAAATGCACTACTAAACGTCTATGATAGGGCAATCAGAGTCCCGTTTAGATCATTTTATATTTTCTTTAATATAAGATTTCAGGGAAATTCTATCACACTTGTTCAATTTACGTCGCTCCTATTTCAGATAGCGTATTGGGCTAAGCGGCATCTCAAAGCGCAAGAAATGGCGAGTAAAATGCACTACTAAACATCTAGGGTAAGTCAAACAGAGACCCGATTAGATCATTTTATGTTACGGTTAATATAAGAATTCAGCGTAATTCTATCACATTTGTTCAACATACGTCTCTCCTATTTCAGATAGTGTACTGGGCTAGGCGGCATCTTAAAGCGCGTCGAAGGGCGAGTAAAATGCACTACTAAACTTCTATGGTAGGGCAATCAGAGTCCCGTTTAGATCATTTTATGTATTGTTTAATATAAGATTTCAGGGAAATTCTATCACATTTGTTCAATTTACGTCGCTCCTATTTCAGATAGCGTATTGGGCTAAGCGGCATCTCAAAGCGTATGAAATGACGAGAGAAATGCACTATTAAACTTCTTGGGTAGGGCGAACAGAAACCCGATTAGGTCATTTCATATTATGGTTAATTTAAGAATTCAGCGAAATTCTATCACATTTGTTCAATTTACATCGCTCCTATTTCAAATAGCGTATTGGGTTAAGCGGCATCTCCATGCGCATGAAATGGCGAGTAAAATGCACTATTAAACTTCTAGGATAAGGCAAATGGAGACCCGATTAGACCATTTTATATTACGGTTAATATAAGAATTCAGCGTTATTCTATCACATTTGTTCAACTTACGTCGCTCCTATTTCAGATAGCGTACTCGGACAGGCGGCATCTTAAAGCGCGAGGAATGGCGAGTAAAATGCACTATTAAACTTCTATGATAGGGCAATCAGAGACCCGATTAGATCATTTTATATTTTGGTTAATATAAGAATTCAGCGAAATTCTATCACATTTGTTTAATTTACGTCGCTCCTATTTCAGATAGCGTATTGGGCTAAGCGGCATCTCAATGCGCAGGAAATGGCCAGTAAAATGCACTATTAAACTTCTAGGATAAGGCAAACGGAGACCCGATTAGACCAGTTCATATTACGGTTAATATAAGAATTCAGCGTTATTCTATCACATTTGTTCAACTTACGTCGCTCCTATTTCAGATAGCGTACTGGGCTAGGCGGCATCTTAAAGCGCGTGGAATGGCGAGCAAAATGCACTCTTAATCTTCTATGATAGGGCAATCAGAGACCCGATTAGATCTTTTTATATTTTGGTTAATATAAGAATTCAGCGAAATTCTATCACATTTGTTCAATTTACGTCGCTCCTATTTCAGATAGCGTATTGGGCTAAGCGGCATCTCAAAGCGCAAGAAATGGCGAGTAAAATGCACTATTAAACTTCTAGGGTAGGGCAATCAGAGACCCGATTAGATCATTTTATATTACGGTTAATATAAGAATCCAGCGTAATTCTATCACATTTGTTCAACATACGTCGCTCATATTTCAGATAGTGTTCTGGGCTAGGCGGCATCTTAAAGCGCGTGGAAGGGCGAGTAAAATGCACTACTAAACTTCTATGATAGGGCAATCAGAGTCCCGTTTAGATCATTTTATATTATGGTTAATATAAGAATTCAGCGTGATTCTATCACATTTGTTCAACTTACGTCGCTCCTATTTCTGATAGCGTATTGGGCTAAGCGGCATCTCAAAGCGCAAGAAATGGCGAGTAAAATGCACTATTAAACTTCTAGGGTAGGGCAAACAGAGACCCCATTAGATCATTTTATATTATGGTTAATTTAAGAATTCAGCGAAATTCTATCACATTTGTTCAATTTACGTCGCTCCAATTTCAGATAGCTTATTGGGCTAAGCGGCATCGCAAAGCGCATGAATTGACGAGTGAAATGCACTATTAAACTTCTTGGGTAGGGCGAACAAAGACCCGATTAGACCATTTTACATTAAGGTTAATATAAGAATTCAGCGAAATTCTATCACATTTGTTCAATTTACATCGCTCCTATTTCAGATAGCGACTTGTGCTAAGCGGCATCTCAAAGCGCAAGAAATGGCGAGTAAAATGCACTATTAAACTTCTAGGGTAGGGCAAACAGAGACCACATTAGATCATTTTATATTATGGTTAATTTAAGAATTCAGCGAAATTCTCTCACATTTGTTCAATTTACGTCGCTGATATTTCAGATAGCGTATTGGGCTAAGCGGCATCTCAAAGCGCAAGAAATGGCGAGTAAAATGCACTATTAAACTTCTAGGGTAGGGCAAACAGAGACCCGATTAGGTCATTTCATATTATGGTTAATTTAAGAATTCAGCAAAATTCTATCACATTTGTTCAATTTACGTCGCTCCTATTTCAGATAGCGTACTGGGCTAGGCGGCAACTTAAAGCGCGTGGAATGGCGAGTAAAATGCACTATTAAACTTCTATGATAGGGCAATCAGAGTCCCGTTTAGATCATTTTATATTTTCTTTAATATAAGATTTCGGGGAAATTCTATCACATTTGTTCAACTTACGTCGCTCCTATTTCAGATAGCGTACTGCGCTAGGCGGCATCTCAAAGCGGGTGGAATGGCGAGTAAAATGCACTCTTAAACATCTATGATAGGGCAATCAGAGACCCGAATAGATCATTTTATATTTTGGTTAATATAAGAATTCAGCGAAATTCTATCACATTTGTTCAATTTAGGTCGCTCCTATTTCAGATAGCGTATTGGGCTAAGCTGCATCTCAAAGCGCACGAAAGGGCGAGTAAAATGCACTATTAAACTTCTAGGGTGGGGTAAGCAGAGACCCGATGAGATCATTTTAAATTACGGTTAATATAAGAATTCAGCGTTATTCTATCACATTTGTTCAACTTACGTCGCTCCTATTTCAGATAGCGTACTCGGATAGGCGGCATCTTAAAGCGCGAGGAATGGCGTGTAAAATGCACTATTAAACTTCTATGATAGGGCAATCAGAGACCCGATTACATCATTTTATATTTTGGTTAATATAAGAATTCAGCGAAATTCTATCACATTTGTTTAATTTACGTCGCTCCTATTTCAGATAGCTATTGGGCTAAGCGGCCTCTCAAAGCGCATGAAATGTCGAGTAAAATGCACTATTAAACTTCTAGGGTAGGGCGAACACAGAACCGATTAGATCATTTTACATTAAGGTTAATACAAGAATTCAGGGAAATTCTATCACGTTTGTTCAATATACGTCGCTACTATTTCAGATAGCGTATTGGGCTAAGCGGCATCTCAAAGCGCATGAAATGACGAGTGAAAGGCACTATTAAACTTCTAGGGTAGGGCGAACAGGGAACCGATTAGATCATTTTACATTAAGGTTAATATAAGAATTCAGGGAAATCCTATCACGTTTGTTCAATTTACGTCGCTCCTATTTCAGATAGCGTATTGGGCTAAGCGGCATCTCAAAGCGCATGAAATGGCGAGCAAAATGCACTGTTAAACTTCTAGGGTAGGGCAAACAGAGACCCGATTAGATCATTTCATATTATGGTTTATTTAAGAATTCAGAAAAATTCTATCACATTTGTTATAATTTACGTCGCTCCTATTTCAGATAGCTTATTGGGCTAAGCGGCATCTCAAAGCGCATGAAATTACGAGTGAAATGCACTACTAAACTTCTAGGATAGGGCAAACAGAGACCCGATCAGATCATTTTATATTACGGTTAATATAAGAATTCAGCGTAATTCTATCACATTTGTTCAATTTGCGTCGCTGATATTTCAGATAGCGTGTTGGGCTAAGCGGCATCTCAAAGCGCAAGAAATGGCGAGTAAAATGCACTATTAAACTTCTAGGGTAGGGCAAACAGAGACCCGATAAGATCATTTTATATTATGGTTAATTTAAGAATTCAGCGAAACTCTATCACATTTGTTCAATTTATGTCGCTCCTATTTCAGATGGCGTATTGGGCTAAGCGGCATCTCAATGCGCATGAAATGGCGAGTAAAATGCACTATTAAACTTCTAGGATAAGGCAAATAGAGACCCGATTAGATCATTTTATATTACGGTAAATACAAGAATTCAGCGTAATTCTATCACATTTGTTCAACTACGTCGCTCCTATTTCAGACAGCATACTGGGCTGGGCGGCATCTTAAAGCGCGTGGAATGGCGAGTAAAATGCACTATTAAACTTCTATGATAGGGCTATCAGAGACCCGAGTAGATCATTTTATATTTTGGTTAATATAAGAATTCAGCGAAATTCTATCACATTTGTTTAATTTACGTCGCTCCTATTTCAGAGAGCGTACTGGGCTAGGCGGCATCTTAAAGCGCGTGGATTGGCGAGTAAAATGCACTATTAAACTTCTAGGGTATGGCAAACAGAGACCCGATTAGATCATTTTATATTATGGTTAATTTATCAATTCAGCGAAATTCTATCACATTTGTTCAATTTACGTCGCTTCTATTTCAGATAGCTTATTGGGCTAGGCGGCATCTTAAAGCGCGTGGAAGGGCGAGTAAAATGCACTATTAAACGTCTAGGCTAGGGCGAAGAGAGACCCGATTAGATCATTTAACATTATGGTTAATAAAACAATTCAGCGAAATTCTATCACATTTGTTCAATTTACATTTCTCCCATTTCAGATAGCGTATTGGGCTAAGCGGCATCTCAAAGCGCATGAAATGACGAATAAAATGCGGTATTAAGCTTCTACGCTAGGGCGAACAGAGACCCGATTAGATCATTTTATATTTTGGTTAATATAAGAATTCAGCGAAATTCTATCACATTTGTTCAATTTACGTCGCTCCTATTTCAGATTGCGTATTGGGCTAAGCGGCATCTCAAAGCGCATGAAATGACGAGTAAAAGGCACTATTAAACTTCTATGGTAGGGCGAACAGAGAACCGATTAGATCATTTTACATTAAGGTTAATATAAGAATTCAGGGAAATTCTATCACGTTTGTTCAATTTACGTCGCTACTATTTCAGATAGCGTATTGGGCTAAGCGGCATCTCAAAGCGCATGAAATGGCGACTAAAATGCACTGTTAAACTTCTAGGGTAGGGCAAACAGAGGCCCGATTAGATCATTTCATATTGTGGTTTATTTAAGAATTCAGAAAAAGTCTATCACATTTGTTCAATTTACGTCGCTCCTATTTCAGATAGCGTACTGGGCTAGGCGACAACTTAAAGCGCGTAGAATGGCGAGTAAAATGCACTATTAAACTTCTATGATAGGGCAATCAGAGACCCGATTAGATCATTTTATATTTTGGTTAATATAAGAATTCAGCGAAATTCTATCACATTTGTTCAATTTACGTCGCTCCTATTTCAGATAGCGTATTGGGCTAAGCGGCATCTTAAAGCGCGCGGAATGGCGAGTAAAATGCACTATTAAACTTCTAGGGTAGGGCAAACAGAGACTCGATTAGATCATTTTATGTTATGGTTAATTTATCAATTCAGCGAAATTCTATCACATTTGTTCAATTTACGTCGCTCCTATTTCAGATAGCTAATTGGGCTAAGCGGCATCGCAAAGCGCATGAATTGACGAGTAAAATGCACTATTAAACTTCTAGGATAAGGCAAACAGAGACCCGATTAGATCATTTTATATTACGGTTAATATAAGAATTCAGCGTAATTCTGTGACATTTGTTCAACTTACGTAGCTCCTATTTCAGATAGCGTACTGGGCTAGGCGGTAACTTAAAGCGCGTGGAATGGCGAGTAAAATGCACTATTAAGCTTCTATGATAGGGCAATCAGAGACCCGCTTAGATCATTTTATATTTTGGTTAATATAAGAATTCAGCGAAATTCTATCACATTTGTTCAATTTACGTCGCTCCTATTTCAGATAGCGTATTGGGCTAAGCGGCATCTCAAAGCGCATGAAATGGCGAGTAAAATGCACTATTAAACTTCTAGGGTAGGGCAATCAGAGACCCGATTGGATCATTTTATATTTTGGTTAATATAAGAATTCAGCGAAATTCTATCACATTTGTTCAATTTACGTCGCTCCTATTTCAGATAGCGTATTGGGCTAAGCGGCATCTCAAAGCGCATGCAATGGCGTGTAAAATGCACTATTAAGCTTCTACGCTAGGGCGAAGAGAGACACGATTAGATCATTTAACATTATGGTTAATAAATGAATTCAGCGAAATTCTATCACATTTGTTCAACTTACGTCGCTCCTATTTCAGATAGCGTACTGGGCTGGGCGGCATCTTAAAGCGCGTGGAAGGGCGAGTAAAATGCACTACTAAACTTCTATGATAGGGCAATCAGAGAGCCGATTAGATCATTTTATATTTTGGTTAATATAAGAATTCAGCGAAATTCTATCACATTTGTTCAATTTACGTCGCTACTATTTCAGATAGCGTATTGGGCTAAGCGGCATCTCAAAGGGCATGAAATGGCGACTAAAATGCACTGTTAAACTTCTAGGGTAGGGCAAACAGAGACCCGATTAGATCATTTTATATTATGGTTAATTTGAGAATTCAGCAAGATTCTATCACATTTGTTCAATTTACGTCGCTGATATTTCAGATAGCGTATTGGGCTAAGCGGCATCTCAAAGCGCCAGAAATGGCGAGTAAAATGCACTATTAAACTTCTAGGGTATGGCAAACAGAGACCCGATAACATCATTTTATATTATGGTTAATTTAAGAATTCAGCGAAACTCTATCACATTTGTTCAATTTATGTCGCTCCTATTTCAGATGGCGTATTGGGCTAAGCGGCATCTCAATGCGCATGAAATGGCGAGTAAAATGCACTATTAAACTTCTAGGATAAGGCAAACGGAGACCCGATTAGATCATTTTATATTACGGTTAATATAAGAATTCAGCGTAATTCTATCACATTTGTTCAACTTACGTCGCTCCTATTTCAGATAGCATACTGGGCTAGGCGGCATCTTAAAGCGCGTGGAATGGCGAGTAAAATGCACTATTAAACTTCTAGGGTAGGGCAATCAGAGACCCGATTAGATCATTTTATATTTTGGTTAATATAAGAATTCAGCGTAATTCTATCGCATTTGTTCAATTTACGTCGCTCCTATATCAGATAGCATATTGGGCTAAGCGGCATCTCAAAGCGCATGAAATGGCGAGTAATATGCACTATTAAACTTCTAGGGTAAGGCAAACAGAGACCCGATTAGATCATTTTATATTACGGTTAATATAAGAATTCAGCGAAATTCTATCACATTTGTTCAATTTACGTCGCTCCTATTTCAGATAGCGTACTGGGCTAGGCGGAAACTTAAAGCGCGTGGAATGGCGAGTAACATGCACTATTAAACTTCTATGATAGGGCAATCAGAGACCCGATTAGATCATTTCATATTTTGGTTAATATAAGAATTCAGCGAAATTCTGTGACATTTGTTCAACTTACGTAGCTCCTATTTCGGATAGCGTGCTGGGCTAGGCGGCAACTTAAAGCGCGTGGAATGGCGAGTAAAATGCACTATTAAACTTCTATGATAGGGCAATCAGAGACCCGATTAGATCATTTTATATTTTGGTTAATATAAGAATTCAGCGAAATTCTATCACATTTGTTCAATTTACGTCGCTCCTATTTCAGATAGCGTATTGGGCTAAGCGGCATCTTAAAGCGCGCGGAATGGCGAGTAAAATGCACTATTAAACTTCTAGGGTAGGGCAAACAGAGACTCGATTAGATCATTTTATATTATGGTTAATTTATCAATTCAGCGAAATTCTATCACATTTGTTCAATTTACGTCGCTCCTATTTCAGACAGCTTATTGGGCTAAGCGGCATCGCAAAGCGCATGAATTGACGAGTAAAATGCACTATTAAACTTCTAGGATGAGGCAAACAGAGACCCGATTAGATCATTTTATATTACGATTAATATAAGAATTCAGCGTAATTCTGTGACATTTGTTCAACTTACGTAGCTCCTATTTCAGATAGCGTACTGGGCTAGGCGGTAACTTAAAGCGCGTGGAATGGCGAGTAAAATGCACTATTAAGCTTCTATGATAGGGCAATCAGAGACCCGCTTAGATCATTTTATATTTTGGTTAATATAAGAATTCAGCGAAATTCTATCACATTTGTTCAATTTACGTCGCTCCTATTTCAGATAGCGTATTGGGCTAAGCGGCATCTCAAAGCGCATGAAATGGGGAGTAAAATGCACTATTAAACTTCTAGGGTAGGGCAATCAGAGACCCGATTGGATCATTTTATATTTTGGTTAATATAAGAATTCAGCGAAATTCTATCACATTTGTTCAATTTACGTCGCTCCTATTTCAGATAGCGTATTGGGCTAAGCGGCATCTCAAAGCGCATGCAATGGCGTGTAAAATGCACTATTAAGCTTCTACGCTAGGGCGAAGAGAGACACGATTAGATCATTTAACATTATGGTTAATAAATGAATTCAGCGAAATTCTATCACATTTGTTCAACTTACGTCGCTCCTATTTCAGATAGCGTACTGGGCTGGGCGGCATCTTAAATCGCGTGGAAGGGCGAGTAAAATGCACTACTAAACTTCTATGATAGGGCAATCAGAGAGCCGATTAGATCATTTTATATTTTGGTTAATATAAGAATTCAGCGAAATTCTATCACATTTGTTCAATTTACGTCGCTACTATTTCAGATAGCGTATTGGGCTAAGCGGCATCTCAAAGGGCATGAAATGGCGACTAAAATGCACTGTTAAACTTCTAGGGTAGGGCAAACAGAGACCCGATTAGATCATTTTATATTATGGTTAATTTGAGAATTCAGCAAGATTCTATCACATTTGTTCAATTTACGTCGCTGATATTTCAGATAGCGTATTGGGCTAAGCGGCATCTCAAAGCGCCAGAAATGGCGAGTAAAATGCACTATTAAACTTCTAGGGTAGGGCAAACAGAGACCCGATAACATCATTTTATATTATGGTTAATTTAAGAATTCAGCGAAACTCTATCACATTTGTTCAATTTATGTCGCTCCTATTTCAGATGGCGTATTGGGCTAAGCGGCATCTCAATGCGCATGAAATGGCGAGTAAAATGCACTATTAAACTTCTAGGATAAGGCAAACGGAGACCCGATTAGATCATTTTATATTACGGTTAATATAAGAATTCAGCGTAATTCTATCACATTTGTTCAACTTACGTCGCTCCTATTTCAGATAGCATACTGGGCTAGGCGGCATCTTAAAGCGCGTGGAATGGCGAGTAAAATGCACTATTAAACTTCTAGGGTAGGGCAATCAGAGACCCGATTAGATCATTTTATATTTTGGTTAATATAAGAATTCAGCGTAATTCTATCGCATTTGTTCAATTTACGTCGCTCCTATATCAGATAGCATATTGGGCTAAGCGGCATCTCAAAGCGCATGAAATGGCGAGTAATATGCACTATTAAACTTCTAGGGTAAGGCAAACAGAGACCCGATTAGATCATTTTATATTACGGTTAATATAAGAATTCAGCGAAATTCTATCACATTTGTTCAATTTACGTCGCTCCTATTTCAGATAGCGTACTGGGCTAGGCGGAAACTTAAAGCGCGTGGAATGGCGAGTAACATGCACTATTAAACTTCTATGATAGGGCAATCAGAGACCCGATTAGATCATTTCATATTTTGGTTAATATAAGAATTCAGCGAAATTCTGTGACATTTGTTCAACTTACGTAGCTCCTATTTCGGATAGCGTGCTGGGCTAGGCGGCAACTTAAAGCGCGTGGAATGGCGAGTAAAATGCACTATTAAACTTCTATGATAGGGCAATCAGAGACCCGATTAGATCATTTTATATTTTGGTTAATATAAGAATTCAGCGAAATTCTATCACATTTGTTCAATTTACGTCGCTCCTATTTCAGATAGCGTATTGGGCTAAGCGGCATCTTAAAGCGCGCGGAATGGCGAGTAAAATGCACTATTAAACTTCTAGGGTAGGGCAAACAGAGACTCGATTAGATCATTTTATATTATGGTTAATTTATCAATTCAGCGAAATTCTATCACATTTGTTCAATTTACGTCGCTCCTATTTCAGACAGCTTATTGGGCTAAGCGGCATCGCAAAGCGCATGAATTGACGAGTAAAATGCACTATTAAACTTCTAGGATGAGGCAAACAGAGACCCGATTAGATCATTTTATATTACGATTAATATAAGAATTCAGCGTAATTCTGTGACATTTGTTCAACTTACGTAGCTCCTATTTCAGATAGCGTACTGGGCTAGGCGGCAACTTAAAGCGCGTGGAATGGCGAGTAAAATGCACTATTAAGCTTCTATGATAGGGCAATCAGAGACCCGCTTAGATCATTTTACATTTTGGTTAATATAAGAATTCAGCGAAATTCTATCACATTTGTTCAATTTACGTCGCTCCTATTTCAGATAGCGTATTGGGATAAGCGGCATCTCAAGGCGCATGAAATGGTGAGTAAAATGGACTACTAAACTTCTAGGGTAGGGCAATCAGAGACCCGATTAGATCATTTAACATTATGGTTAATAAAAGGATTCAGCGAAATTCTATCACATTTGTTCAACTTACGTCGCTCCTATTTCAGATAGCGTACTGGGCTGGGCGGCATCTTAAATCGCGTGGAAGGGCGAGTAAAATGCACTACTAAACTTCTATGATAGGGCAATCAGAGAGCCGATTAGATCATTTTATATTTTGGTTAATATAAGAATTTAGCGAAATTCTATCACATCTGTTCAATTTACGTCGCTCCAATTTCAGATAGCATACTGGGCTAGGTGGCATCTTAAAGCGCGTGGAATGGCGAGTAAAATGCACTATTAAACTTCTATGATAGGGCTATCAGACACCCGATTAGATCATTTCATATGTTGGTTAATATAAGAATTCAGCGAAATTCTATCACATTTGTTCAATTTACATCGCTCCTATTTCAGATAGCGACTTGTGCTAAGCGTCATCTCAAAGCGCAAGAAATGGCGAGTAAAATGCACTATTAAACTTCTAGGATAAGGCAAACAGAAACCCGATTAGATCATTTTATATTACGGTTAATATAAGAATTCAGCGTAATTCTGTGACATTTGTTCAACTTACGTAGCTCCTATTTCAGATAGCGTACTGGGCTAGGCGGCAACTTAAAGCGCGTGGAATGGCGACTAAAATGCACTATTAAACTTCTATGATAGGGCAATCAGAGACCAGATAATATCATTTTATATTTTGGTTAATATAAGAATCCAGCGAAATTCTATCACATCTGTTCAATTTACGTCGCTTCTATTTCAGATAGCGTATTGGGCAAAGCGGCATCTCAAAGCGAATGAAATGACGAGTAAAATGCACTATTACACTTCTATGATAGGGCAATCAGAGACCAGATTATATCATTTTATATTTTGGTTAATATAAGAATCCAGCGAAATTCTATCACATCTGTTCAATTTACGTCGCTTCTATTTCAGATAGCGTATTGGGCAAAGCGGCATCTCAAAGCGAATGAAATGACGAGTGAAATGCACTATTAAACTTCTAGGGTAGGGCGAAGAGAGACTCGATTAGATCAGTTTACATTAATGTTAATATGAGAATTCAGCGAAATTCTATCACATTTGTTCAATTTACGTCGCTCCTATTTCAGATAGCTTATTGGGCTAAGCGGCATCTCAAAGCGCATGAAATGTCGAGTGAAATGCACTATTAAACTTTTAGGGTAGGGCTAACAGAGACTCGATTAGATCATTTTATATTATGGTTAATTTAAGAATTCAGCGAAATTCTATCACATTTGTTCAATTTACGTCGCTCCCATTTCAGATAGCGTATTGGGCTACGCGGCATCTCAAAACGCATGAAATGGCGAGTACAATGCACTATTAAACTTCTAGGGTAAGGCAAACAGCGACCCGGTTAGATCATTTTATATTACGGTTAATATAAGAATTCAGCGTAATTCTATCACATTTGTTCAACTTACGTCGCTCCTATTTCAGGTAGCGTACTGGGCTAGACGGCATCTTAAAGCGCGTGGAAGGGCGAGTAAAATGCACTATTAAACTTCGATGATAGGGCAATCAGAGACCCGATTAGATCATTTTATATTTTGGTTAATATAAGAATTCAGCGAGATCCTATCACGTTTGTACAATTTACGTCGCTCCTATTCCAGATAGCGTATTGGGCTTAGCGGCATCTTAAAGCGCGTGGAATGGCGAGTAAAATGCTCTACTAAACTTCTATGGTAGGGCAATCAGAGACCCGATTAGATCATTTTATATTTTGTTTAATATAAGATTTCAGGGAAATTGTATCACATTTGTTCAATTTACGTCGCTCCTATTTCAGATAGCGTATTCGGCTAAGCGGCATCTCAAAGCGCATGAAGTGGCGAATACAATTCACTATTAAACTTCTAGGCTAGGGCGAACAGAGACCCGATCAGATCATTTTACATTATGGTTAATAAAATAATTCAGCGATATTCTATCACATTTGTTCAACTTACGTCGCTCCTATTTCAGATAGCGTATTGGGCTAAGCGGCATCTCAAAGCGCATGAAATGGCGAGTGAAATGCACCATTAGACTTCTATGGTAAGGCGAACAGAGACCCGATTAGATCATTTCACATTAAGGTTAATATAAGAATTCACGGAAATTCTATTACATTTGTTCAATTTACGTCGCTCCTATTTCAGATAGCGTATTGGGCTATCCGGCATCTCAAAGCGCATGAAATGGCGAGTAAAATGCACTATTAAACGTCTAGGCTAGGGCGAACAGAGACCCGATTAGATCATTGTATATTTTGGTTAATTTAAGAATTCAACGAAATTCTATCACATTTGTTCGATTTACGTCGCTCCTATTTCAGATAGCGTATTGGGCAAAGCGGCATCTCAAAGCGGATGAAATGGCGAGTAAAATGCACTATTAAACTTCTAGGGTAAGGCAAACAGAGACCCGATTAGATCATATTACATTATGGTTAATAAAAGAATTCAGAGTAATTCTATCACATTTGTTCAATTTACGTCGCTCCTATTTCAGAGAGCGTATTGGGCTAAGCGGCATCTCAAAGCGCATTAAATGGCGAGCAAAATGCACTATCAAACATCTAGGGTATTGCAAACAGAGACCCGATTAGATCATTTTATATTATGGTTAATTTAAGAATTCAACGAAATTCTATCACACTTGTACAATTTACGTCGCTCCTATTTCAGATAGCGTATTGGGCTAAGAGGCATCTCAAAGCGCATGAAATGTCGAGTAAAATGCACTATTAAACTTCTAGGGTAGGGCGAACACAGACCCGATTAGATCATTTTACATTAAGGTTAATATAAGAATTCAGGGAAATTCTATCACATTTGTTCAATTTACGTCGCTCCTATTTCAGATAGCTTATTGGGCTAGGCGGCATCTTAAAGCGCGTGGAAGGGCGAGTAAAATGCACTATTAAACGTCTAGGCTAGGGCGAAGAGAGACCCGATTAGATCATTTAACATTATGGTTAATATAAGAATTCAGCGAAATTCTATCACATTTGTTCAATTTACATTTCTCCCATTTCAGATAGCGTATTGGGCTAAGCGGCATCTCAAAGCGCATGAAATGACGAATAAAATGCGCTATTAAGCTTCTACGCTAGGGCGAACAGAGACCCGATTAGATCATTTTATATTTTGGTTAATATAAGAATTCAGCGAAATTCTATCACATTTGTTCAATTTACGTCGCTCCTATTTCAGATTGCGTATTGGGCTAAGCGGCATCTCAAAGCGCATGAAATGACGAGTAAAAGGCACTATTAAACTTCTATGATAGGGCGAACAGAGAACCGATTAGATCATTTTACATTAAGGTTAATATAAGAATTCAGGGAAATTCTATCACGTTTGTTCAATTTACGTCGCTACTATTTCAGATAGCGTATTGGGCTAAGCGGCATCTCGAAGCGCATGAAATGGCGACTAAAATGCACTGTTAAACTTCTAGGGTAGGGCAAACAGAGGCCCGATTAGATCATTTCATATTGTGGTTTATTTAAGAATACAGAAATGTCTTTCACATTTCTTCAATTTACGTCGCTCCTATTTCAGATAGCGTACTGGGCTAGGCGGCAACTTAAAGCGCGTAGAATGGCGAGTAAAATGCACTATTAAACTTCTATGATAGGGCAATCAGAGACCCGATTAGATCATTTTATATTTTGGTTAATATAAGAATTCAGCGAAATTCTATCACATTTGTTCAATTTACGTCGCTCCTATTTCAGATAGCGTATTGGGCTAAGCGGCATCTTAAAGCGCGCGGAATGGCGAGTAAAATGCACTATTAAACTTCTAGGGTAGGGCAAACAGAGACTCGATTAGATCATTTTATATTATGGTTAATTTATCAATTCAGCGAAATTCTATCGCATTTGTTCAATTTACGTCGCTCCTATTTCAGATAGCTAATTGGGCTAAGCGGCATCGCAAAGCGCATGAGTTGACGAGTAAAATGCACTATTAAACTTCTAGGATAAGGCAAACAGAGACCCGATTAGATCATTTTATATTACGGTTAATATAAGAATTCAGCGTAATTCTGTGACATTTGTTCAACTTACGTAGCTCCTATTTCAGATAGCGTACTGGGCTAGGCGGTAACTTAAAGCGCGTGGAATGGCGAGTAAAATGCACTATTAAGCATCTATGATAGGGCAATCAGAGACCCGCTTAGATCATTTTATATTTTGGTTAATATAAGAATTCAGCGAAATTCTATCACATTTGTTCAATTTACGTCGCTCCTATTTCAGATTGCGTATTGGGCTAAGCGGCATCTCAAAGCGCATGAAATGACGAGTAAAAGGCACTATTAAACTTCTATGGTAGGGCGAACAGAGAACCGATTAGATCATTTTACATTAAGGTTAATATAAGAATTCAGGGAAATTCTATCACGTTTGTTCAATTTACGTCGCTACTATTTCAGATAGCGTATTGGGCTAAGCGGCATCTCAAAGCGCATGAAATGGCGACTAAAATGCACTGTTAAACTTCTAGGGTAGGGCAAACAGAGGCCCGATTAGATCATTTCATATTGTGGTTTATTTAAGAATACAGAAAAAGTCTATCACATTTGTTCAATTTACGTCGCTCCTATTTCAGATAGCGTACTGGGCTAGGCGGCAACTTAAAGCGCGTAGAATGGCGAGTAAAATGCACTATTAAACTTCTATGATAGGGCAATCAGAGACCCGATTAGATCATTTTATATTTTGGTTAATATAAGAATTCAGCGAAATTCTATCACATTTGTTCAATTTACGTCGCTCCTATTTCAGATAGCGTATTGGGCTAAGCGGCATCTTAAAGCGCGCGGAATGGCGAGTAAAATGCACTATTAAACTTCTAGGGTAGGGCAAACAGAGACTCGATTAGATCATTTTATATTATGGTTAATTTATCAATTCAGCGAAATTCTATCACATTTGTTCAATTTACGTCGCTCCTATTTCAGATAGCTAATTGGGATAAGCGGCATCGCAAAGCGCATGAGTTGACGAGTAAAATGCACTATTAAACTTCTAGGATAAGGCAAACAGAGACCCGATTAGATCATTTTATACTACGGTTAATATAAGAATTCAGCGTAATTCTGTGACATTTGTTCAACTTACGTAGCTCCTATTTCAGATAGCGTACTGGGCTAGGCGGTAACTTAAAGCGCGTGGAATGGCGAGTAAAATGCACTATTAAGCTTCTATGATAGGGCAATCAGAGACCCGCTTAGATCATTTTATATTTTGGTTAATATAAGAATTCAGCGAAATTCTATCACATTTGTTCAATTTACGTCGCTCCTATTTCAGATAGCGTATTGGGCTAAGCGGCATCTCAAAGCGCATGAAATGGGGAGTAAAATGCACTATTAAACTTCTAGGGTAGGGCAATCAGAGACCCGATTAGATCATTTTATATTTTGGTTAATATAAGAATTCAGCGAAATTCTATCACATTTGTTCAATTTACGTCGCTCCTATTTCAGATAGCGTATTGGGCTAAGCGGCATCTCAAAGCGCAAGAAATGGCGAGTAAAATGCACTATTAAACTTCTAGGGTATGGCAAACAGAGACCCGATAACATCATTTTATATTATGGTTAATTTAAGAATTCAGCGAAACTCTATCACATTTGTTCAATTTATGTCGCTCCTATTTCAGATGGCGTATTGGGCTAAGCGGCATCTCAATGCGCATGAAATGGCGAGTAAAATGCACTTTTAAACTTCTAGGATAAGGCAAACGGAGACCCGATTAGATCATTTTATATTACGGTTAATATAAGAATTCAGCGTAATTCTATCACATTTGTTCAACTTACGTCGCTCCTATTTCAGATAGCATACTGGGCTAGGCGGCATCTTAAAGCGCGTGGAATGGCGAGTAAAATGCACTATTAAACTTCTAGGGTAGGGCAATCAGAGACCCGATTAGATCATTTTATATTTTGGTTAATATAAGAATTCAGCGTAATTCTATCGCATTTGTTCAATTTACGTCGCTCCTATTTCAGATAGCATATTGGGCTAAGCGGCATCTCAAAGCGCATGAAATGGCGAGTAATATGCACTATTAAACTTCTAGGGTAAGGCAAACAGAGACCCGATTAGATCATTTCATATTACGGTTAATATAAGAATTCAATGAAATTCTATCACATTTGTTCAATTTACGTCGCTCCTATTTCAGATAGCGTACTGGGCTAGGCGGAAACTTAAAGCGCGTGGAATGGCGAGTAACATGCACTATTAAACTTCTATGATAGGGCAATCAGAGACCCGATTAGATCATTTTATATTTTGGTTAATATAAGAATTCAGCGAAATTCTATCACATTTGTTCAATTTACGTCGCTCCTATTTCACATAGCGTATTGGGATAAGCGGCATCTCAAAGCGCATGAAATGCTGAGTAAAATGCGCTATTAAACTTCTAGGGTAGGGCGAACAGAAACCCGATTAGGTCATTTCATATTATGGTTAATTTAAGAATTCAGCGAAATTCTATCACATTTGTTCAATTTACATCGCTCCTATTTCAAATAGCGTATTGGGCTAAGCGGCATCTCCATGCGCATGCAATGGCGAGTAAAATGCACTATTAAACTTCTAGGATAAGGCAAATGGAGACCCGATTAGACCATTTTATATTACGGTTAATATAAGAATTCAGCGTTATTCTATCACATTTGTTCAACTTACGTCGCTCCTATTTCAGATAGCGTACTCGGATAGGCGGCATCTTAAAGCGCGAGGAATGGCGAGTAAAATGCACTATTAAACTTCTATGATAGGGCAATCAGAGACCCGATTAGATCATTTCATATTTTGGTTAATATAAGAATTCAGCGAAATTCTATCACATTTGTTCAATTTACGTCGCTCCTATTTCACATAGCGTATTGGGCTATGCGGCATCTCAAAGCGCATGAAATGACGAGAGAAATGCACTATTAAACTTCTTGGGTAGGGCGAACAGAGACAAGATTACATCATTTTATATTATGGTTAATTTAAGAATTCAGCAAAATTCTATCACATTTGTTCAATTTACGTCGCTCCTATTTCAGATAGCGTACTGGGCTAGGCGGCATCTTAAAGCGCGTGGAATGGCGAGTAAAATGCACTATTAAGCTTCTAGGGTTGGGCACATAGAGACCCGATTAGGTCATTTTATATTATGGTTAATTTAAGAATTCAGCGAAATCCTATCACATTTGTTCATTTTACGTCGCTCCTATTTCAGATAGCGTATTGGGCTAAGCGGCATCTCAAACCGCAAGAAATGGCGAGTAAAATGCACTATTAAACTTCTAGGGTAGGGCAAAGAGAGACCCCATTAGATCATTTTATATTTTGGTTAATATAAGAATTCAGCGAAATTCTATCACATTTTTTCAATTTACGTCGCTCCTATTTCAGATAGTGTACTGGGCTAGGCGGCATCTTAAAGCGCGTGGAAGGGCGAGTAAAATGCACTACTAAACGTCTATGATAGGGCAATCAGAGTCCCGTTTAGATCATTTTATATTTTCTTTAATATAAGATTTCAGGGAAATTCTATCACACTTGTTCAATTTACGTCGCTCCTATTTCAGATAGCGTATTGGGCTAAGCGGCATCTCAAAGCGCAAGAAATGGCGAGTAAAATGCACTACTAAACTTCTAGGGTAAGTCAAACAGAGAACCGATTAGATCATTTTATGTTACGGTTAATATAAGAATTCAGCGTAATTCTATCACATTTGTTCAACATACGTCTCTCCTATTTCAGATAGTGTACTGGGCTAGGCGGCATCTTAAAGCGCGTCGAAGGGCGAGTAAAATGCACTACTAAACTTCTATGGTAGGGCAATCAGAGTCCCGTTTAGATCATTTTATGTATTGTTTAATATAAGATTTCAGGGAAATTCTATCACATTTGTTCAATTTACGTCGCTCCTATTTCAGATAGCGTATTGGGCTAAGCGGCATCTCAAAGCGTATGAAATGACGAGAGAAATGCACTATTAAACTTCTTGGGTAGGGCGAACAGAAACCCGATTAGGTCATTTCATATTATGGTTAATTTAAGAATTCAGCGAAATTCTATCACATTTGTTCAATTTACATCGCTCCTATTTCAAATAGCGTATTGGGCTAAGCGGCATCTCGATGCGCATGAAATGGCCAGTAAAATGCACTATTAAACTTCTAGGATAAGGCAAACGGAGACCCGATTAGACCATTTCATATTACGGTTAATATAAGAATTCAGCGTTATTCTATCACATTTGTTCAACTTACGTCGCTCCTATTTCAGATAGCGTACTGGGCTAGGCGGCATCTTAAAGCGCGTGGAATGGCGAGCAAAATGCACTCTTAATCTTCTATGATAGGGCAATCAGAGACCCGATTAGATCATTTTATATTACGGTTAATATAAGAATTCAGCGTAATTCTATCACATTTGTTCAACATACGTCGCTCCTATTTCAGATAGTGTACTGGGCTAGGCGGCATCTTAAGGCGCGTGGAAGGGCGAGTAAAATGCACTACTAAACTTCTATGATAGGGCAATCAGAGTCCCGTTTAGATCATTTAAATTATGGTTAATATAAGAATTCAGCGTGATTCTATCACATTTGTTCAACTTACGTCGCTCCTATTTCAGATAGCGTACTGGGCTAGGCGGCATCTTAAAGCGCGTGGAATGGCGGGCAAAATGCACTCTTAATCTTCTATGATAGGGCAATCAGAGACCCGATTAGATCATTTTATATTTTGGTTAATATAAGAATTCAGCGAAATTCTATCACATTTGTTCAATTTACGTCGCTCCTATTTCAGATAGCGTATTGGGCTAAGCGGCATCTCAAAGCGCAAGAAATGGCGAGTAAAATGCACTATTAAACTTCTAGGGTAGGGCAATCAGAGACCCGATTAGATCATTTTATATTACGGTTAATATAAGAATCCAGCGTAATTCTATCACATTTGTTCAACATACGTCGCTCATATTTCAGATAGTGTTCTGGGCTAGGCGGCATCTTAAAGCGCGTGGAAGGGCGAGTAAAATGCACTACTAAACTTCTATGATAGGGCAATCAGAGTCCCGTTTAGATCATTTTATATTATGGTTAATATAAGAATTCAGCGTGATTCTATCACATTTGTTCAACTTACGTCGCTCCTATTTCTGATAGCGTATTGGGCTAAGCGGCATCTCAAAGCGCAAGAAATGGCGAGTAAAATGCACTATTAAACTTCTAGGGTAGGGCAAACAGAGACCCCATTAGATCATTTTATATTATGGTTAATTTAAGAATTCAGCGAAATTCTATCACATTTGTTCAATTTACGTCGCTCCAATTTCAGATAGCTTATTGGGCTAAGCGGCATCGCAAAGCGCATGAATTGACGAGTGAAATGCACTATTAAACTTCTTGGGTAGGGCGAACAAAGACCCGATTAGACCATTTTACATTAAGGTTAATATAAGAATTCAGCGAAATTCTATCACATTTGTTCAATTTACATCGCTCCTATTTCGGATAGCGACTTGTGCTAAGCGGCATCTCAAAGCGCAGGAAATGGCGAGTAAAATGCACTATTAAACTTCTAGGGTAGGGCAAACAGAGACCCCATTAGATCATTTTATATTATGGTTAATTTAAGAATTCAGCGAAATTCTCTCACATTTGTTCAATTTACGTCGCTGATATTTCAGATAGCGTATTGGGCTAAGCGGCATCTCAAAGCGCAAGAAATGGCGAGTAAAATGCACTATTAAACTTCTAGGGTAGGGCAAACAGAGACCGGATTAGGTCATTTCATATTATGGTTAATTTAAGAATTCAGCAAAATTCTATCACATTTGTTCAATTTACGTCGCCCCTATTTCAGATAGCGTACCCGGATAGGCGGCATCTTAAAGCGCGAGGAATGGCGAGTAAAATGCACTATTAAACTTCCATGATAGGGCAATCAGAGACCCGATTAGATCACTTTATACTTTGGTTAATATAAGAATTCAGCGAAATTCTATCACATTTGTTCAATTTACATCGCTCCTATTTCAGATAGCGACTTGTGCTAAGCGGCATCTCAAAGCGCAAGAAATGGCGAGTAAAATGCACTATTAAACTTCTAGGGTAGGGCAAACAGAGACCACATTAGATCATTTTATATTATGGTTAATTTAAGAATTCAGCGAAATTCTCTCACATTTGTTCAATTTACGTCGCTGATATTTCAGATAGCGTATTGGGCTAAGCGGCATCTCAAAGCGCAAGAAATGGCGAGTAAAATGCACTATTAAACTTCTAGGGTAGGGCAAACAGAGACCCGATTAGGTCATTTCATATTATGGTTAATTTAAGAATTCAGCAAAATTCTATCACATTTGTTCAATTTACGTCGCTCCTATTTCAGATAGCGTACTGGGCTAGGCGGCAACTTAAAGCGCGTGGAATGGCGAGTAAAATGCACTATTAAACTTCTATGATAGGGCAATCAGAGACCCGATTAGATCATTTTATATTTTGGTTAATATAAGAATTCAGCGAAATTCTATCACATTTGTTTAATTTACGTCGCTCCTATTTCAGATAGCATATTGGGATAAGCGGCATCTCAAAGCGCATGAAATGCCGAGTAAAATGCGCTATTAAACTTCTAGGGTAAGGCAAACAGAGACCCGATTAGATCATTTTATATTACGGTTAATATAAGAATTCAGCGAAATTCTATCACATTTGTTCAATTTACGTCGCTCCTATTTCAGATAGCGTATTGGGCTATGCGGCATCTCAAAGCGCATGAAATGACGAGAGAAATGCACTATTAAACTTCTTGGGTAGGGCGAACAGAGACAAGATTACATCATTTTATATTATGGTTAATTTAAGAATTCAGCAAAATTCTATCACATTTGTTCAATTTACGTCGCTCCTATTTCAGTTAGCGTACTGGGCTACGCGGTATCTTAAAGCGCGTGGAATGGCGAGTAAAATGCACTATTAAACTTCTATGATAGGGCAATCAGAGACCCGATTAGATCATTTTATATTTTGGTTAATATAAGAATTCAGCGAAATTCTATCACATTTGTTCAACTTACGTCGCTCCTATTTCAGATAGCGTACCCGGATAGGCGGCATCTTAAAGCGCGAGGAATGGCGAGTAAAATGCACTATTAAACTTCTATGATAGGGCAATCAGAGACCCGATTAGATTATTTTATATTTTGGTTAATATAAGAATTCAGCGAAATTCTATCACATTTGTTTAATTTACGTCGCTCCTACTTCAGATAGCGTATTGGGCTAAGCGGCATCTCAAAGCGCAGGAAATGGCGAGTAAAATGCACTATTAAACTTCTAGGATAAGGCAAACGGAGACGCGATTAGACCATTTTATATTACGGTTAATATAAGAATTCAGCGTTATTCTATCACATTTGTTCAACTTACGTCGCTCCTATTTCAGAAAGCGTACTCGGATAGGCGGCATCTTAAACCGCGTGGAATGGCGAGTAAAATGCACTATTAAACTTCTCGGGTAATGCAAACAGAGACCCGATTAGATCATTTTATATTACGGTTAATATAAGATTTCAGGGAAATTCTATCACATTTGTTCAATTTACGTCGCTCCTATTTCAGATAGCTATTGGGCTAAGCGGCATCTCAAAGCGCATGAAATGACGAGAGAAATGCACTATTAAACTTCTTGGGTAGGGCGAACAGAGACCCGATGAGATCATTTTATATTACGGTTAATATAAGAATTCAGCGAAATTCTATCACATTTGTTTAATTTACCTCGCTCCTATTTCAGATAGCGTATTGGGCTAAGCGGCATCTCAAAGCGCAAGAAATGGCGAGTAAAATGCACTATTAAGCTTCTAGGGTTGGGCACATAGAGACCAGATTAGATCATTTTATATTATGGTTAATTAAAGAATTCAGCGAAATCCTATCACATTTGTTCATTTTACGTCGCTCCTATTTCAGATAGCGTATTGGGCTAAGCGGCATCTCAAAGCGCAAGAAATGGCGAGTAAAATGCACTATTAAACTTCTAGGGTAGGGCAAACAGAGACCCCAGTAGATCATTTTATATTTTGGTTAATATAAGAATTCAGCGAAATTCTAACACATTTTTTCAATTTACGTCGCTCCTATTTCAGATAGTGTACTGGGCTAGGCGGCATCTTAAAGCGCGTGGAAGGGCGAGTAAAATGCACTACTAAACGTCTATGATAGGGCAATCAGAGTCCCGTTTAGATCATTTTATATTTTCTTTAATATAAGGTTTCAGGGAAATTCTATCACATTTGTTCAATTTACGTCGCTCCTATTTCAGATAGCTATTGGGCTAAGCGGCATCTCAAAGCGCATGAAATGGCGACTAAAATGCACTGTTAAACTTCTAGGGTAGGGCAAACAGAGGCCCGATTAGATCATTTCATATTGTGGTTTATTTAAGAATACAGAAAAAGTCTATCACATTTCTTCAATTTACGTCGCTCCTATTTCAGATAGCGTACTGGGCTAGGCGGCAACTTAAAGCGCGTAGAATGGCGAGTAAAATGCACTATTAAACTTCTATGATAGGGCAATCAGAGACCCGATTAGATCATTTTATATTTTGGTTAATATAAGAATTCAGCGAAATTCTATCACATTTGTTCAATTTACGTCGCTCCTATTTCAGATAGCGTATTGGGCTAAGCGGCATCTTAAAGCGCGCGGAATGGCGAGTAAAATGCACTATTAAACTTCTAGGGTAGGGCAAACAGAGACTCGATTAGATCATTTTATATTATGGTTAATTTATCAATTCAGCGAAATTCTATCACATTTGTTCAATTTACGTCGCTCCTATTTCAGATAGCTAATTGGGATAAGCGGCATCGCAAAGCGCATGAGTTGACGAGTAAAATGCACTATTAAACTTCTAGGATAAGGCAAACAGAGACCCGATTAGATCATTTTATATTACGGTTAATATAAGAATTCAGCGTAATTCTGTGACATTTGTTCAACTTACGTAGCTCCTATTTCAGATAGCGTACTGGGCTAGGCGGTAACTTAAAGCGCGTGGAATGGCGAGTAAAATGCACTATTAAGCTTCTATGATAGGGCAATCAGAGACCCGCTTAGATCATTTTATATTTTGGTTAATATAAGAATTCAGCGAAATTCTATCACATTTGTTCAATTTACGTCGCTCCTATTTCAGATAGCGTATTGGGCTAAGCGGCATCTCAAAGCGCATGAAATGGGGAGTAAAATGCACTATTAAACTTCTAGGGTAGGGCAATCAGAGACCCGATTAGATCATTTTATATTTTGGTTAATATAAGAATTCAGCGAAATTCTATCACATTTGTTCAATTTACGTCGCTCCTATTTCAGATAGCGTATTGGGCTAAGCGGCATCTCAAAGCGCAAGAAATGGCGAGTAAAATGCACTATTAAACTTCTAGGGTATGGCAAACAGAGACCCGATAACATCATTTTATATTATGGTTAATTTAAGAATTCAGCGAAACTCTATCACATTTGTTCAATTTATGTCGCTCCTATTTCAGATAGCGTATTGGGCTAAGCGGCATCTCAATGCGCATGAAATGGCGAGTAAAATGCACTTTTAAACTTCTAGGATAAGGCAAACGGAGACCCGATTAGATCATTTTATATTACGGTTAATATAAGAATTCAGCGTAATTCTATCACATTTGTTCAACTTACGTCGCTCCTATTTCAGATAGCATACTGGGCTAGGCGGCATCTTAAAGCGCGTGGAATGGCGAGTAAAATGCACTATTAAACTTCTAGGGTAGGGCAATCAGAGACCCGATTAGATCATTTTATATTTTGGTTAATATAAGAATTCAGCGTAATTCTATCGCATTTGTTCAATTTACGTCGCTCCTATATCAGATAGCATATTGGGCTAAGCGGCATCTCAAAGCGCATGAAATGGCGAGTAATATGCACTATTAAACTTCTAGGGTAAGGCAAACAGAGACCCGATTAGATCATTTTATATTACGGTTAATATAAGAATTCAGCGAAATTCTATCACATTTGTTCAATTTACGTCGCTCCTATTTCAGATAGCGTACTGGGCTAGGCGGAAACTTAAAGCGCGTGGAATGGCGAGTAACATGCACTATTAAACTTCTATGATAGGGCAATCAGAGACCCGATTAGATCATTTCATATTTTGGTTAATATAAGAATTCAGCGAAATTCTATCACATTTGTTCAATTTACGTCGCTCCTATTTCACATAGCGTATTGGGATAAGCGGCATCTCAAAGCGCATGAAATGCTGAGTAAAATGCGCTATTAAACTTCTAGGGTAGGGCGAACAGAAACCCGATTAGGTCATTTCATATTATGGTTAATTTAAGAATTCAGCGAAATTCTATCACATTTGTTCAATTTACATCGCTCCTATTTCAAATAGCGTATTGGGCTAAGCGGCATCTCCATGCGCATGCAATGGCGAGTAAAATGCACTATTAAACTTCTAGGATAAGGCAAATGGAGACCCGATTAGACCATTTTATATTACGGTTAATATAAGAATTCAGCGTTATTCTATCACATTTGTTCAACTTACGTCGCTCCTATTTCAGATAGCGTACTCGGATAGGCGGCATCTTAAAGCGCGAGGAATGGCGAGTAAAATGCACTATTAAACTTCTATGATAGGGCAATCAGAGACCCGATTAGATCATTTCATATTTTGGTTAATATAAGAATTCAGCGAAATTCTATCACATTTGTTCAATTTACGTCGCTCCTATTTCACATAGCGTATTGGGCTATGCGGCATCTCAAAGCGCATGAAATGACGAGAGAAATGCACTATTAAACTTCTTGGGTAGGGCGAACAGAGACAAGATTACATCATTTTATATTATGGTTAATTTAAGAATTCAGCAAAATTCTATCACATTTGTTCAATTTACGTCGCTCCTATTTCAGATAGCGTACTGGGCTAGGCGGCATCTTAAAGCGCGTGGAATGGCGAGTAAAATGCACTATTAAGCTTCTAGGGTTGGGCACATAGAGACCCGATTAGGTCATTTTATATTATGGTTAATTTAAGAATTCAGCGAAATCCTATCACATTTGTTCATTTTACGTCGCTCCTATTTCAGATAGCGTATTGGGCTAAGCGGCATCTCAAACCGCAAGAAATGGCGAGTAAAATGCACTATTAAACTTCTAGGGTAGGGCAAAGAGAGACCCCATTAGATCATTTTATATTTTGGTTAATATAAGAATTCAGCGAAATTCTATCACATTTTTTCAATTTACGTCGCTCCTATTTCAGATAGTGTACTGGGCTAGGCGGCATCTGAAAGCGCGTGGAAGGGCGAGTAAAATGCACTACTAAACGTCTATGATAGGGCAATCAGAGTCCCGTTTAGATCATTTTATATTTTCTTTAATATAAGATTTCAGGGAAATTCTATCACACTTGTTCAATTTACGTCGCTCCTATTTCAGATAGCGTATTGGGCTAAGCGGCATCTCAAAGCGCAAGAAATGGCGAGTAAAATGCACTACTAAACTTCTAGGGTAAGTCAAACAGAGACCCGATTAGATCATTTTATGTTACGGTTAATATAAGAATTCAGCGTAATTCTATCACATTTGTTCAACATACGTCTCTCCTATTTCAGATAGTGTACTGGGCTAGGCGGCATCTTAAAGCGCGTCGAAGGGCGAGTAAAATGCACTACTAAACTTCTATGGTAGGGCAATCAGAGTCCCGTTTAGATCATTTTATGTATTGTTTAATATAAGATTTCAGGGAAATTCTATCACATTTGTTCAATTTACGTCGCTCCTATTTCAGATAGCGTATTGGGCTAAGCGGCATCTCAAAGCGTATGAAATGACGAGAGAAATGCACTATTAAACTTCTTGGGTAGGGCGAACAGAAACCCGATTAGGTCATTTCATATTATGGTTAATTTAAGAATTCAGCGAAATTCTATCACATTTGTTCAATTTACATCGCTCCTATTTCAAATAGCGTATTGGGCTAAGCGGCATCTCCATGCGCATGAAATGGCGAGTAAAATGCACTATTAAACTTCTCGGATAAGGCAAATGGAGACCCGATTAGACCATTTTATATTACGGTTAATATAAGAATTCAGCGTTATTCTATCACATTTGTTCAACTTACGTCGCTCCTATTTCAGATAGCGTACTCGGATAGGCGGCATCTTAAAGCGCGAGGAATGGCGAGTAAAATGCACTATTAAACTTCTATGATAGGGCAATCAGAGACCCGATTAGATCATTTTATATTTTGGTTAATATAAGAATTCAGCGAAATTCTATCACATTTGTTTAATTTACGTCGCTCCTATTTCAGATAGCGTATTGGGCTAAGCGGCATCTCGATGCGCATGAAATGGCCAGTAAAATGCACTATTAAACTTCTAGGATAAGGCAAACGGAGACCCGATTAGACCATTTCATATTACGGTTAATATAAGAATTCAGCGTTATTCTATCACATTTGTTCAACTTACGTCGCTCCTATTTCAGATAGCGTACTGGGCTAGGCGGCATCTTAAAGCGCGTGGAATGGCGAGCAAAATGCACTCTTAATCTTCTATGATAGGGCAATCAGAGACCCGATTAGATCATTTTATATTACGGTTAATATAAGAATTCAGCGTAATTCTATCACATTTGTTCAACATACGTCGCTCCTATTTCAGATAGTGTACTGGGCTAGGCGGCATCTTAAGGCGCGTGGAAGGGCGAGTAAAATGCACTACTAAACTTCTATGATAGGGCAATCAGAGTCCCGTTTAGATCATTTAAATTATGGTTAATATAAGAATTCAGCGTGATTCTATCACATTTGTTCAACTTACGTCGCTCCTATTTCAGATAGCGTACTGGGCTAGGCGGCATCTTAAAGCGCGTGGAATGGCTGGCAAAATGCACTCTTAATCTTCTATGATAGGGCAATCAGAGACCCGATTAGATCATTTTATATTTTGGTTAATATAAGAATTCAGCGAAATTCTATCACATTTGTTCAATTTACGTCGCTCCTATTTCAGATAGCGTATTGGGCTAAGCGGCATCTCAAAGCGCAAGAAATGGCGAGTAAAATGCACTATTAAACTTCTAGGGTAGGGCAATCAGAGACCCGATTAGATCATTTTATATTACGGTTAATATAAGAATCCAGCGTAATTCTATCACATTTGTTCAACATACGTCGCTCATATTTCAGATAGTGTTCTGGGCTAGGCGGCATCTTAAAGCGCGTGGAAGGGCGAGTAAAATGCACTACTAAACTTCTATGATAGGGCAATCAGAGTCCCGTTTATATCATTTTATATTATGGTTAATATAAGAATTCAGCGTGATTCTATCACATTTGTTCAACTTACGTCGCTCCTATTTCTGATAGCGTATTGGGCTAAGCGGCATCTCAAAGCGCAAGAAATGGCGAGTAAAATGCACTATTAAACTTCTAGGGTAGGGCAAACAGAGACCCCATTAGATCATTTTATATTATGGTTAATTTAAGAATTCAGCGAAATTCTATCACATTTGTTCAATTTACGTCGCTCCAATTTCAGATAGCTTATTGGGCTAAGCGGCATCGCAAAGCGCATGAATTGACGAGTGAAATGCACTATTAAACTTCTTGGGTAGGGCGAACAAAGACCCGATTAGACCATTTTACATTAAGGTTAATATAAGAATTCAGCGAAATTCTATCACATTTGTTCAATTTACATCGCTCCTATTTCAGATAGCGACTTGTGCTAAGCGGCATCTCAAAGCGCAGGAAATGGCGAGTAAAATGCACTATTAAACTTCTAGGGTAGGGCAAACAGAGACCCCATTAGATCATTTTATATTATGGTTAATTTAAGAATTCAGCGAAATTCTCTCACATTTGTTCAATTTACGTCGCTGATATTTCAGATAGCGTATTGGGCTAAGCGGCATCTCAAAGCGCAAGAAATGGCGAGTAAAATGCACTATTAAACTTCTAGGGTAGGGCAAACAGAGACCCGATTAGGTCATTTCATATTATGGTTAATTTAAGAATTCAGAAAAATTCTATCACATTTGTTCAATTTACGTCGCTCCTATTTCAGATAGCGTACCCGGATAGGCGGCATCTTAAAGCGCGAGGAATGGCGAGTCAAATGCACTATTAAACTTCCATGATAGGGCAATCAGAGACCCGATTAGATCACTTTATACTTTGGTTAATATAAGAATTCAGCGAAATTCTATCACATTTGTTCAATTTACATCGCTCCTATTTCAGATAGCGACTTGTGCTAAGCGGCATCTCAAAGCGCAAGAAATGGCGAGTAAAATGCACTATGAAACTTCTAGGGTAGGGCAAACAGAGACCACATTAGATCATTTTATATTATGGTTAATTTAAGAATTCAGCGAAATTCTCTCACATTTGTTCAATTTACGTCGCTGATATTTCAGATAGCGTATTGGGCTAAGCGGCATCTCAAAGCGCAAGAAATGGCGAGTAAAATGCACTATTAAACTTCTAGGGTAGGGCAAACAGAGACCCGATTAGGTCATTTCATATTATGGTTAATTTAAGAATTCAGCAAAATTCTATCACATTTGTTCAATTTACGTCGCTCCTATTTCAGATAGCGTACTGGGCTAGGCGGCAACTTAAAGCGCGTGGAATGGCGAGTAAAATGCACTATTAAACTTCTATGATAGGGCAATCAGAGACCCGATTAGATCATTTTATATTTTGGTTAATATAAGAATTCAGCGAAATTCTATCACATTTGTTTAATTTACGTCGCTCCTATTTCAGATAGCATATTGGGATAAGCGGCATCTCAAAGCGCATGAAATGCCGAGTAAAATGCGCTATTAAACTTCTAGGGTAAGGCAAACAGAGACCCGATTAGATCATTTTATATTACGGTTAATATAAGAATTCAGCGAAATTCTATCACATTTGTTCAATTTACGTCGCTCCTATTTCAGATAGCGTATTGGGCTATGCGGCATCTCAAAGCGCATGAAATGACGAGAGAAATGCACTATTAAACTTCTTGGGTAGGGCGAACAGAGACAAGATTACATCATTTTATATTATGGTTAATTTAAGAATTCAGCAAAATTCTATCACATTTGTTCAATTTACGTCGCTCCTATTTCAGTTAGCGTACTGGGCTACGCGGTATCTTAAAGCGCGTGGAATGGCGAGTAAAATGCACTATTAAACTTCTATGATAGGGCAATCAGAGACCCGATTAGATCATTTTATATTTTGGTTAATATAAGAATTCAGCGAAATTCTATCACATTTGTTCAACTTACGTCGCTCCTATTTCAGATAGCGTACCCGGATAGGCGGCATCTTAAAGCGCGAGGAATGGCGAGTAAAATGCACTATTAAACTTCTATGATAGGGCAATCAGAGACCCGATTAGATTATTTTATATTTTGGTTAATATAAGAATTCAGCGAAATTCTATCACATTTGTTTAATTTACGTCGCTCCTACTTCAGATAGCGTATTGGGCTAAGCGGCATCTCAAAGCGCAGGAAATGGCGAGTAAAATGCACTATTAAGCTTCTAGGGTTGGGCACATAGAGACCCGATTAGATCATTTTATATTATGGTTAATTTAAGAATTCAGCGAAATCCTATCACATTTGTTCATTTTACGTCGCTCCTATTTCAGATAGCGTATTGGGCTAAGCGGCATCTCAAAGCGCATGAAATGGCGAGTGAAATGCACTATTAAACTTCTAGGGCAGGGCGAACAGAGACCCGATTAGATCATTTTACATTAAGGTTAATATAAGTATTCAGGGAACTTCTATCACATTTCTTCAATTTACGTCGCTCCTATTTCAGATAGCGTACTGGGCTACGCGGTATCTTAAAGCGCGTGGAATGGCGAGTAAAATGCACTATTAAACTTCTAGGATAAGGCAAACGGAGACGCGATTAGACCATTTTATATTACGGTTAATATAAGAATTCAGCGTTATTCTATCACATTTGTTCAACTTACGTCGCTCCTATTTCAGAAAGCGTACTCGGATAGGCGGCATCTTAAACCGCGTGGAATGGCGAGTAAAATGCACTATTAAACTTCTCGGGTAATGCAAACAGAGACCCGATTAGATCATTTTATATTACGGTTAATATAAGATTTCAGGGAAATTCTATCACATTTGTTCAATTTACGTCGCTCCTATTTCAGATAGCTATTGGGCTAAGCGGCATCTCAAAGCGCATGAAATGACGAGAGAAATGCACTATTAAACTTCTTGGGTAGGGCGAACAGAGACCCGATGAGATCATTTTATATTACGGTTAATATAAGAATTCAGCGAAATTCTATCACATTTGTTTAATTTACCTCGCTCCTATTTCAGATAGCGTATTGGGCTAAGCGGCATCTCAAAGCGCAAGAAATGGCGAGTAAAATGCACTATTAAGCTTCTAGGGTTGGGCACATAGAGACCAGATTAGATCATTTTATATTATGGTTAATTAAAGAATTCAGCGAAATCCTATCACATTTGTTCATTTTACGTCGCTCCTATTTCAGATAGCGTATTGGGCTAAGCGGCATCTCAAAGCGCAAGAAATGGCGAGTAAAATGCACTATTAAACTTCTAGGGTAGGGCAAACAGAGACCCCATTAGATCATTTTATATTTTGGTTAATATAAGAATTCAGCGAAATTCTATCACATTTTTTCAATTTACGTCGCTCCTATTTCAGATAGTGTACTGGGCTAGGCGGCATCTTAAAGCGCGTGGAAGGGCGAGTAAAATGCACTACTAAACGTCTATGATAGGGCAATCAGAGTCCCGTTTAGATCATTTTATATTTTCTTTAATATAAGATTTCAGGGAAATTCTATCACATTTGTTCAATTTACGTCGCTCCTATTTCAGATAGCTATTGGGCTAAGCGGCATCTCAAAGCGCATGAAATGGCGAGTAAAATGCACTACTAAACTTCTAGGGTAAGGCAAACAGAGACCCGATTAGATCATTTTATATTACGGTTAATATAAGAATTCAGCGTAATTCTATCAGATTTGTTCAACATACGTCGCTCCTATTTCAGATAGTGTACTGGGCTAGGCGGCATCTTAAAGCGCGTCGAAGGGCGAGTAAAATGCACTACTAAACTTCTATGGTAGGGCAATCAGAGTCCCGTTTAGATCATTTTATGTATTGTTTAATATAAGATTTCAGGGAAATTCTATCACATTTGTTCAATTTACGTCGCTCCAATTTCAGATAGCGTATTGGGCTAAGCTGCATCTCAAAGCGTATGAAATGACGAGAGAAATGCACTATTAAACTTCTTGGGTAGGGCGAACAGAAACCCGATTAGGTCATTTCATATTATGGTTAATTTAAGAATTCAGCGAAATTCTATCACATTTGTTCAATTTACATCGCTCCTATTTCAAATAGCGTATTGGGCTAAGCGGCATCTCCATGCGCATGCAATGGCGAGTAAAATGCACTATTAAACTTCTAGGATAAGGCAAATGGAGACCCGATTAGACCATTTTATATTACGGTTAATATAAGAATTCAGCGTTATTCTATCACATTTGTTCAACTTACGTCGCTCCTATTTCAGATAGCGTACTCGGATAGGCGGCATCTTAAAGCGCGAGGAATGGCGAGTAAAATGCACTATTAAACTTCTATGATAGGGCAATCAGAGACCCGATTACATCATTTTATATTTTGGTTAATTTAAGAATTCAGCGAAACTCTATCACATATGTTTAATTTACGTCGCTCCTATTTCAGATAGCGTATTGGGCTAAGCGGCATCTCAAAGCGCATGAAATGCTGAGTAAAATGCGCTATTAAACTTCTAGGGTAGGGCAATCAGAGACCCGATTAGATCATTTTATATTATGGTTAACTTAAGGATTCAGCAAAATTCTATCACATTTGTTCAATTTACGTCGTTCCTATTTCAGATAGCATACTGGGCTAGGCGGCAACTTAAAGCGCGCGGAATGGCGAGTAAAATGCACTATTAAAGTTCTATGATAGGGCAATCAGAGACCCGATTAGATCATTTTATATTTTGGTTAATATAAGAATTCAGCGAAATTCTATCACATTTGTTAAATTTACATCGTTCCTATTTCAGATAGATTACTGGGCTAGGCGGCATCTTAAAGCGTGTGTAATGGCGAGTAAAATGCACTATTAAACTTCTATGATAGGGCAATCAGAGACCCGATTAGATCATTTCATATTTTGGTTAATATAAGAATTCAGCGAAATTCTATCACATTTGTTCAATTTACGTCGCTCCTATTTCAGATAGCTTATTGGGCTAAGCGGCATCTCAAAGCGCATGAAATGACGAGTGAAATGCACTATTAAACTTCAAGGGTAGGGCGATCAAAGACCCGATTAGATCATTTTACATTAAGGTTAATATAAGTATTCAGGGAACTTCTATCACATTTGTTCAATTTACGTCGCTCCTATTTCAGACAGCTTATTGGGCTAAGCGGCATCTCAAAGCGCATGAAATGACGAGTAAAATGCACTATTAAACTTCTAGGGTAGGGCAATCAGAGACCCGATTGGATCATTTTATATTATGGTTAATTTAAGAATTCAGCAAAATTCTATCACATTTGTTCAATTTACGTCGTTCCTATTTCAGATAGCATACTGGGCTAGGCGGCATCTTAAAGCGCGTGGATTGGCGAGTAAAATGCACTATTAATCTTCTATGATAGGGCAATCAGAGACCCGATTAGATCATTTTATATTTTGGTTAATATAAGAATTCAGCGTAATTCTATCACAGTTGTTCAATTTACGTCGCTCCTATATCAGATAGCATATTGGGCTAAGCGGATCTCAAAGCGCATGAAATGGCGAGTAAAATGCACTATTAAACTTCTAGGGTAAGGCAAACAGAGACCCGATTAGATCATTTTATATTACGGTTAATATAAGAATTCAGCGAAATTCTATCACATTTGTTCAATTTACGTCGCTCCTATTTCAGATAGCGTATTGGGCTATGCGGCATCTCAAAGCGCATGAAATGACGAGAGAAATGCACTATTAAACTTCTTGGGTAGGGCGAACAGAGACAAGATTACATCATTTTATATTATGGTTAATTTAAGAATTCAGCAAAATTCTATCACATTTGTTCAATTTACGTCGCTCCTATTTCAGATAGCGTACTGGGCTACGCGGTATCTTAAAGCGCGTGGAATGGCGAGTAAAATGCGCTATTAAACTTCTAGGATAAGGCAAACGGAGACCCGATTAGACCATTTTATATTACGGTTAATATAAGAATTCAGCGTTATTCTATCACATTTGTTCAACTTACGTCGCTCCTATTTCAGAAAGCGTACTCGGATAGGCGGCATCTTAAAGCGCGTGGAATGGCGAGTAAAATGCACTATTAAACTTCTCGGGTAATGCAAACAGAGACCCGATTAGATCATTTTATATTACGGTTAATATAAGATTTCAGGGAAATTCTATCACATTTGTTCAATTTACGTCGCTCCTATTTCAGATAGCTATTGGGCTAAGCGGCATCTCGAAGCGCATGAAATGACGAGAGAAATGCACTATTAAACTTCTTGGGTAGGGCGAACAGAGACCCGATTACATCATTTTATATTATGGTTAATATAAGAATTCAGCGAAATTCTATCACATTTGTTCAATTTGCGTCGCTCCTATTTCAGATAGCGTATTGGGCTAAGCTGCATCTCAAAGCGCACGAAAGGGCGAGTAAAATGCACTATTAAACTTCTAGGGTGGGGTAAGCAGAGACCCGATGAGATCATTTTAAATTACGGTTAATATAAGAATTCAGCGAAATTCTATCACATTTGTTTAATTTACGTCGCTCCTATTTCAGATAGCGTATTGGGCTAAGCGGCATCTCAAAGCGCAAGAAATGGCGAGTAAAATGCACTATTAAGCTTCTAGGGTTGGGCACATAGAGACCAGATTAGATCATTTTATATTATGGGTAATTAAAGAATTCAGCGAAATCCTATCACATTTGTTCATTTTACGTCGCTCCTATTTCAGATAGCGTATTGGGCTAAGCGGCATCTCAAAGCGCAAGAAATGGCGAGTAAAATGCACTATTAAACTTCTAGGGTAGGGCAAACAGAGACCCCATTAGATCATTTTATATTTTGGTTAATATAAGAATTCAGCGAAATTCTATCACATTTTTTCAATTTACGTCGCTCCTATTTCAGATAGTGTACTGGGCTAGGCGGCATCTTAAAGCGCGTGGAAGGGCGAGTAAAATGCACTACTAAACGTCTATGATAGGGCAATCAGAGTCCCGTTTAGATCATTTTATATTTTCTTTAATATAAGGTTTCAGGGAAATTCTATCACATTTGTTCAATTTACGTCGCTCCTATTTCAGATAGCTATTGGGCTAAGCGGCATCTCAAAGCGCATGAAATGACGAGAGAAATCCACTATTAAACTTCTTGGGTAGGGCGAACAGAGACCCGATTACATCATTTTATATTATGGTCAATTTAAGAATTCAGCAAAATTCTATCACATTTGTTCAATTTACGTCGCTCCTATTTCAGATAGCGTATTGGGCTAAGCGGCATCTCAAAGCGCAAGAAATGGCGAGTAAAATGCACTATAAGCTTCTAGGGTTGGGCACATAGAGACCCGATTAGATCATTTTATATTATGGTTAATTTAAGAATTCTGCAAAATTCTATCACATTTGTTCAATTTACGTCGTTCCTATTTCAGATAGCATACTGGGCTAGGCGGCATCTTAAAGCGCGTGAAATGGCGAGTAAAATGCACTATTAAACTTCTATAATAGGGCAATCAGAGTCCCGATTAGATCATTTTATATTTTGGTTAATATAAGGATTCAGCGTAATTCTATCACATTTGTTTAATTGACGTCGCTCCTATTTCAGATAGCGTATTGGGCTAAGCGGCATCTCAAAGCGCATGAAATGGCGAGTAAAATGCACTACTAAACTTCTAGGGTAAGGCAAACAGAGACCCGATTAGATCATTTTATATTACGGTTAATATAAGAATTCAGCGTAATTCTATCAGATTTGTTCAACATACGTCGCTCCTATTTCAGATAGTGTACTGGGATAGGCGGCATCTTAAAGCGCGTCGAAGGGCGAGTAAAATGCACTACTAAACTTCTATGGTAGGGCAATCAGAGTCCCGTTTAGATCATTTTATGTATTGTTTTAATATAAGATTTCAGGGAAATTCTATCACATTTGTTCAATTTACGTCGCTCCTATTTCAGATAGCGTATTGGGCTAAGCGGCATCTCAAAGCGTATGAAATGACGAGAGAAATGCACTATTAAACTTCTTGGGTAGGGCGAACAGAAACCCGATTAGGTCATTTCATATTATGGTTAATTTAAGAATTCAGCGAAATTCTATCACATTTGTTCAATTTACATCGCTCCTATTTCAAATAGCGTATTGGGCTAAGCGGCATCTCCATGCGCATGCAATGGCGAGTAAAATGCACTATTAAACTTCTAGGATAAGGCAAATGGAGACCCGATTAGACCATTTTATATTACGGTTAATATAAGAATTCAGCGTTATTCTATCACATTTGTTCAACTTACGTCGCTCCTATTTCAGATAGCGTACTCGGATAGGCGGCATCTTAAAGCGCGAGGAATGGCGAGTAAAATGCACTATTAAACTTCTATGATAGGGCAATCAGAGACCCGATTACATCATTTTTATATTTTGGTTAATATAAGAATTCAGCGAAATTCTATCACATTTGTTTAATTTACGTCGCTCCTATTTCAGATAGCGTATTGGGCTAAGCGGCATCTCAATGCGCATGAAATGGCCAGTAAAATGCACTATTAAACTTCTAGGATAAGGCAAACGGAGACCCGATTAGACCATTTCATATTACGGTTAATATAAGAATTCAGCGTTATTCTATCACATTTGTTCAACTTACGTCGCTCCTATTTCAGATAGCGTATGTGGCTAAGCGCATCTCAATGCGCATGAAATGGCCAGTAAAATGCACTATTAAACTTCTAGGATAAGGCAAACGGAGACCCGATTAGACCATTTCATATTACGGTTAATATAAGAATTCAGAGTTATTCTATCACATTTGTTCAACTTACGTCGCTCCTATTTCAGATAGCGTACTGGGCTAGGCGGCATCTTAAAGCGCGTGGAATGGCGAGCAAAATGCACTCTTAATCTTCTATGATAGGGCAATCAGAGACCCGATTAGATCATTTTATATTACGGTTATATAAGAATTCAGCGTAATTCTATCACATTTGTTCAACTTACGTCGCTCCTATTTCAGATAGCGTACTGGGCTAGGCGGCAACTTAAAGCGCGTGGAATGGCGAGTAAAATGCACTATTAAACTTCTATGATAGGCAATCAGAGACCCGATTACATCATTTTATATTTTGGTTAATATAAGAATTCAGCGAAATTCTATCACATTTGTTTAATTTACGTCGCTCCTATTTCAGATAGCGTATTGGGCTAAGCGGCATCTCAATGCGCATGAAATGGCCAGTAAAATGCACTATTAAACTTCTAGGATAAGGCAAACGGAGACCCGATTAGACCATTTCATATTACGGTTAATATAAGAATTCAGCGTTATTCTATCACATTTGTTCAACTTACGTCGCTCCTATTTCAGATAGCGTATTGGGCTAAGCGGCATCTCAATGCGCATGAAATGGCCAGTAAAATGCACTATTAAACTTCTAGGATAAGGCAAACGGAGACCCGATTAGACCATTTCATATTACGGTTAATATAAGAATTCAGAGTTATTCTATCACATTTGTTCAACTTACGTCGCTCCTATTTCAGATAGCGTACTGGGCTAGGCGGCATCTTAAAGCGCGTGGAATGGCGAGCAAAATGCACTCTTAATCTTCTATGATAGGGCAATCAGAGACCCGATTAGATCATTTTATATTACGGTTAATATAAGAATTCAGCGTAATTCTATCACATTTGTTCAACTTACGTCGCTCCTATTTCAGATAGCGGACTGGGCTAGGCGGCAACTTAAAGCGCGTGGAATGGCGAGTAAAATGCACTATTAAACTTCTATGATAGGGCAATCAGAGACCCGATTAGATCATTTTATATTTTGGTTAATATAAGAATTCAGCGAAATTCTATCACATTTGTTTAATTTACGTCGCTCCTATTTCAGATAGCATATTGGGATAAGCGGCATCTCAAAGCGCATGAAATGCCGAGTAAAATGCGCTATTAAACTTCTAGGGTAGGGCAATCAGAGACCCGATTAGATCATTTTATATTTTGGTTAATATAAGAATTCAGCGAAATTCTATCACATTTGTTCAATTTACGTCGCTCCTATTTCAGATAGCGTACTGGGCTAAGCGGCATCGCAAAGCGCATGAATTGACGAGTGAAATGCACTATTAAACTTCTTGGGTAGGGCGAACAAAGACCCGATTAGATCATTTTATATTATGGTTAATTTAAGAATTCAGCGAAATTCTATCACATTTGTTCAACTTACGTCGCTCCTATTTCAGATAGCGTACTGGGCTAGGCGGCATCTTAAAGCGCGTGGAATGGCGAGCAAAATGCACTCTTAATCTTCTATGATAGGGCAATCACAGACCCGATTAGATCATTTTATATTTTGGTTAATATAAGAATTCAGCGAAATTCTATCACATTTGTTCAATTTACGTCGCTCCTATTTCAGATAGCGTATTGGGCTAAGCGGCATCTCAAAGCGCAAGAAATGGCGAGTAAAATGCACTATTAAACTTCTAGGGTAGGGCAATCAGAGACCCGATTAGATCATTTTATATTACGGTTAATATAAGAATTCAGCGTGATTCTATCACATTTGTTCAACATACGTCGCTCATATTTCAGATAGTGTACTGGGCTAGGCGGCATCTTAAAGCGCGTGGAAGGGCGAGTAAAATGCACTACTAAACTTCTATTATAGGGCAATCAGAGTCCCGTTTAGATCATTTTATATTATGGTTAATATAAGAATTCAGCGTGATTCTATCACATTTGTTCAACTTACGTCGCTCCTATTTCTGATAGCGTATTGGGCTAAGCGGCATCTCAAAGCGCAAGAAATGGCGAGTGAAATGCACTATTAAACTTCTAGGGTAGGGCAAACAGAGACCCCATTAGATCATTTTATATTATGGTTAATTTAAGAATTCAGCGAAATCCTATCACATTTGTTCAATTTACGTCGTTCTTATTTCAGATAGCGTACTGGGCTAAGCGGCATCGCAAAGCGCATGAATTGACGAGTGAAATGCACTATTAAACTTCTTGGGTAGGGCGAACAAAGACCCGATTAGATCATTTTACATTAAGTTTAATATAAGAATTCAGCGAAATTCTATCACATTTGTTCAATTTACATCGCTCCTATTTCAGATAGCGACTTGTGCTAAGCAGCATCTCAAAGCGCAGGAAATGGCGAGTAAAATGCACCATTAAACTTCTAGGGTAGGGCAAACAGAGACCCCATTAGATCATTTTATATTATGGTTAATTTAAGAATTCAGCGAAATTCTATCACATTTGTTCAATTTACGTCGCTCCAATTTCAGATAGCTTATTGGGCTAAGCGGCATCGCAAAGCGCATGAATTGACGAGTGAAATGCACTATTAAACTTCTTGGGGTAGGGCGAACAAAGACCCGATTAGATCATTTTACAGTAAGGTTAATATAAGAATTCAGCGAAATTCTATCACATTTGTTCAATTTACATCGCTCCTATTTCAGATAGCGAATTGTGCAAAGCGGCATCTCAAAGCGCAGGAAATGGCGAGTAAAATGCACTATTAAACTTCTAGGGTAGGGCGAACAGAGACCCCATTAGATCATTTTATATTATGGTTAATTTAAGAATTCAGCGAAGTTCTCTCACATGTGTTCAATTTACGTCGCTCCTATTTCAGATAGCGTATTGGGCTAAGCGGCATCTCAAAGCGCAAGAAATGGCGAGTAAAATGCACTATTAAACTTCTAGGGTAGGGCAAACAGAGACCCCATTAGATCATTTTATATTATGGTTAATTTAAGAATTCAGCGAAATTCTATCACATTTGTTCAATTTACGTTGCTCCTATTTCAGATAGCGTACTGGGCTAGGCGGCATCATAAAGCGCGTGGAATGACGAGTAAAATGCACTATTAAACTTCTATGATAGGGCAATCAGAGACCCGATTAGAACATCTTATATTTTGGTTAATATAAGAATTCAGCGAAATTCTATCACATTTGTTCAATTTACGTCGTTCCTATTTCAGATAGCGTACTGGGCTAAGCGGCATCGCAAAGCGCATGAATTGACGAGTGAAATGCACTATTAAACTTCTTGGGTAGGGCGAACAAAGACCCGATTAGATCATTTTACATTAAGTTTAATATAAGAATTCAGCGAAATTCTATCACATTTGTTCAATTTACATCGCTCCTATTTCAGATAGCGACTTGTGCTAAGCGGCATCTCAAAGCGCAGGAAATGGCGAGTAAAATGCACCATTAAACTTCTAGGGTAAGGCAAACAGAGACCCCATTAGATCATTTTATATTATGGTTAATTTAAGAATTCAGCGAAATTCTCTCACATTTGTTCAATTTACGTCGCTCCTATTTCAGATAGCGTATTGGGCTAGGCGGCATCTTAAAGCGCGTGGAGTGGAGAGTAAACTGCACTATTAATCTTCTATGATAGGGCAATCAGAGACCCGATTAGATCATTTTATATTTTGGTGAATATAAGAATTCAGCGTAATTCTATCACATTTGTTCAATTTACGTCGCTCCTATTTCAGATAGCATATTGGGCTAAGCGGCATCGCAAAGCGCATGAAATGACGAGTGAAATGCACTATTAAACTTTTTGGGTAGGGCGAACAGAGAGCCGATTACATCATTTTATATTATGGTTAATTTAAGAATTCGGCAAAATTCTATCACATTTGTTCAATTTACGTCGCTCCTATTTCAGATAGCATATTGGGCTAAGCGGCATCTCAAAGCGCATGAAATAGCGAGGAAAATGCACTGTTAAACTTCTAGGGTAAGGCAAACAGAGACCCGATTAGATCATTTCATATTATGGTTTATTTAAGAATTCGGCAAAATTCTATCACATTTGTTCAATTTACGTGGCTCCTATTTCAGATAGCTTATTGGGCTCAGCGGCATCTCAAAGCGCATGAAATGACGAGTGAAATGCACTATTAATCTTCTAGGGTAGGGCGAACAGAGACCCGATTAGATCATTTTACATTAAGGTTGAAGTAATGAGCGTGTAGGGTTTAGATGATAAATAATCCCACACAGTGTTCAATATTTAGAGAGTGTTATTTACCACGAGATAATGTAATATGTGACTCTGACGGAATGTCGATGGAGAATGTCATCACGGAGCTTTTCGAAGTTTCAGAAAAGCTCCGCGAGAAACGCTTTTCTCTAATTGGCTAACCCTGCGCGTTGGTGTTAGCCAATCAAGCTTTTCTAATTACCCAAATCGCGCCATCTATTCCTTGCGCCCTTGGCGCGCTTTTTCGGAAGACGGCTGCGATTTGGTGGGGGAGAACGCCTTGGCAGAAATTTGGCAACGCAGCGGAATTTCCTCCAGGCCCGGAACTCGTGACGCGGTCGGTTACAAGGCCACCTAGCCCCGCGTCGTGGGCCCTTCGGAAAGGTCGGTTTTATGACACCCGCATATGCTATTGAGGCCGTCTACGAAAGTTCGAATCAGAACGTCATTGTTACCGTCTTAAGTAATAAACATAGTTAAAAACGGCTTTCTCAAAAATAGCTTCGCAGGCGCGCGTATCATAAAACGGTTCAACCTTCTGCACGTCAAATGTTTTAATTTGCACGCACAGCAGGCCGCTACAAGGTTAATATAAGAATTCAGCGAGATTCTCTCACATTTGTTCAATTTACGTCGCTGATATTTCAGATAGCGTATTGGGCTAAGCGGCATCTCAAAGCGCAAGAAATGGCAAGTAAAATGAACTATGAAACTTCTAGGGTAGGGCAAACAGAGACCCGATTAGATCATTTTATATTATGGTTAATTTAAGAATTCAGCGAAATTCTATCACATTTGTTCAATTTACGTCGCTCATGTTGCAGATAGCGTATTGGGCTAAGCGGCATCTCAAAGCGCATGAAATGGCGAGTAAGACGCACTATTAAACTTCTAGGGTAAGGCAAACCGAGACCCGATTAGATCATTTAATATTACGGTTAATATAAGAATTCAGAGTAATTATATCACATTTGTTCAACATACGTCGCTCCTATTTCAGATAGTGTACTGGGCTAGGCGGCATCTTAAAGCGCGTGGAAGGGCGAGTAAAATGCACTACTAAACTTCTGTGATAGGGCAATCAGAGTCCCGTTTAGATCATTTTATATTTTGTTTAATATAAGGTTTCATGGAAATTCTATCACATTTGTTCAATTTACGTCGCTCCTATTTCAGATAGCGTATTGGGCTAAGCGGCATCTCAAAGCGCATGAAATGACGAGAGAAATGCACTATTAAAGTTCTTGGGTAGGGCAAACAGAGACCCGATTATATCATTTTATATTATGGTTAATTTAAGAATTCAGCAAAATTCTATCACATTTGTTCAACTTACGTAGCTCCTATTTCAGATAGCGTACTGGGCTAGACGGCAACTTAAAGCGCGTGGAATGGCGAGTAAAATGCACTATTAAACTTCTATGATAGGTCAATCAGAGACCCGATTAGATCATTTTATATTTTGGTTAATATAAGAATTCAGCGAAATTCTATCACATTTGTTCAATTTACGTCGCTCCTATGTCAGATAGCGTATCGGGCTAAGCGGCATCTCAAAGCGCATGAAATGGCGAGTGAAATGCACTATTAATCTTCTAGGGTAGGGCAATCAGAGACCCCATTAGATCATTTTATATTATGGTTAATTTAAGAATTCAGCGAAATTCTATCACATTTGTTCAATTTACGTCGCTCCTATTTCAGATAGCGTATTGTGCTAAGCGGCATCTCAAAGCGCATGAAATGGCGAGTAAAATGCACTATTAAACTTCTAGGGTAAGGCAAACAGAGACCCGATTAGATCATTTTATATTACGGTTAATATAAGAATTCAGAGTAATTCTATCACATTTGTTCAATTTACGTCGCCCCTATTTCAGATAGCGTATTGGGCTAAGAGGCATCTCAATGCGCATGAAATGGCGAGTCAAATGCACTACTAAACTTCTATGATAGGGAAATCAGAGACCCGATTAGATTATTTTATATTTCGGTTAATATAATAATTCAGCCAAATTCTCTCATATTTGTTCAATTTACGTCGCTGATATTTCAGATAGCGTATTGGACTATGCGGCATCTCAAAGCGCAAGAAATGTCGAGTAAAATGCACTATTAAACTTCTATGATAGGTCAATCAGAGACCCGATTAGATCATTTTATATTTTGGTTAATATAAGAATTCAGCGAAATTCTATCACATTTGTTCAATTTACGTCGCTCCTATGTCAGATAGCGTATCGGGCTAAGCGGCATCTCAAAGCGCATGAAATGGCGAGTGAAATGCACTATTAATCTTCTAGGGTAGGGCAATCAGAGACCCCATTAGATCATTTTATATTATGGTTAATTTAAGAATTCAGCGAAATTCTATCACATTTGTTCAATTTACGTCGCTCCTATTTCAGATAGCGTATTGTGCTAAGCGGCATCTCAAAGCGCATGAAATGGCGAGTAAAATGCACTATTAAACTTCTAGGGTAAGGCAAACAGAGACCCGATTAGATCATTTTATATTACGGTTAATATAAGAATTCAGAGTAATTCTATCACATTTGTTCAATTTACGTCGCCCCTATTTCAGATAGCGTATTGGGCTAAGAGGCATCTCAAAGCGCATGAAATGGCGAGTCAAATGCACTACTAAACTTCTATGATAGGGAAATCAGAGACCCGATTAGATTATTTTATATTTTGGTTAATATAATAATTCAGCGAAATTCTCTCATATTTGTTCAATTTACGTCGCTGATATTTCAGATAGCGTATTGGACTATGCGGCATCTCAAAGCGCAAGAAATGTCGAGTAAAATGCACTATTAAACTTCTATGATAGGGCAATCAGAGACCCGATTAGATCATTTTATATTTTGGTTAATATAAGAATTCAGCGAAATTCTATCACATTTGTTCAACATACGTCGCTCCTATTTCAGATTGCGTACTGGGCTGGGCGGCATCTTAAAGCGCGTGGAGTGGCGAGTAAAATGCACTATTAAACTTCTATGATAGGGCAATCGGAGACCCGATTAGATCATTTTATATTTTGGTTAATATAAGAATTCAGCGAAATTCTATCACATTTGTTCAATTTGCGTCGCTCCTATTTCAGATAGCTTATTGGGCTAAGCGGCATCGCAAAGCGCATGAAATGACGAGTGAAATGCACTATTAAACTTCTAGGGTAGGGCAAACAGAGACCCGATTAGATCATTTTATATTATGGTTAATTTAAGAATTCAGCAAAATTCTATCACATTTGTTCAATTTACGTAGGTCCTACTTCAGATAGCGTATTGGGCTAAGCGGCATCTTAAAGCGCGTGGAATGGCGAGTAAAATTCACTATTAAACTTCTATGATAGGGCAATCAGAGACCCGATTAGATCATTTTATATTTTGGTTAATATAAGAATTCAGCGAAATTCTATCACATTTGGTCAATTTACGTCGCTCCTATTTCAGATACCTTATTGGGCTATGCGGCATCTCAAAGCGCATGAAATGACGAGTGAAATGCACTATTAAACTTCTAGGGTAGGGCGAACGAAGACCCGATTAGATCATTTTACATTGAGGTTAATATAAGAATTCAGCGAAATTCTATAACATTTGTTCAATTTACGTCGCTCCTATTTCAGATAGCGTATTGGGCTAAGCGGCATCTCAAAGCGCATGAAATAGCGAGTAAAATGCACTATTAAACTTCTAGGATAAGGCAAACAGAGACCCAATTAGATCATTTTATATTACGGTAAATATAAGAATTCAGCGTAATTCTGTCACATTTGTTCAACTTACGTAGCTCCTATTTCAGATAGCGTACTGGGCTAGGCGGCAACTTAAAGCGCGTGGAATGGCGAGTAAAATGCACCATTAAACTTCTATGGTAGGGCAATCAGAGAACCGATTAGATCATTTTATATTACGGTAAATATAAGAATTCAGCGAAATTATATCACATTTGTTCAACTTACGTGGCTCCTATTTCAGATAGCGTATTGGGCTAAGCGGCATCTCAAAGCGCATGAAATGGCGAGTAAATTGCACTATTAAACTTCTATGATGGGGCAATCAGAGACCAGATTAGATCATTTTATGTTTTGGTTAATATAAGAATTCAGCGAAATTCTATCACATTTGTTCAGTTTACGTCGCTCCTATTTCAGATAGCGTATTGGGCTAAGCGGCATCTCAAAGCGCAAGAAATGGCGAGTAAAATGCACTATTAAGCTTCTAGGGTTGGGCACATATAGACCCGATTAGATCATTTTATATTATGGTTAATTTAAGAATTCAGCGAAATCCTATCACATTTGTTCATTTTACGTCGCTCCTATTTCAGATAGCGTATTGGACTAAGCGGCATCTCAAAGCGCAAGAAATGGCGAGTAAAATGCTCTATCAAACTTGTAGGGTAGGGCAAACAGAGACCCCATTAGATCATTTTATATTTTGCTTAATATAAGAATTCAGCGAAATTCTATCACATTTTTTCAATTTACGTCGCTCCTATTTCAGATAGTGTACTGGGCTAGGCGGCATCTTAAAGCGCGTGGAAGGGCGAGTAAAATGCACTACTAAACGTCTATGATAGGGCAATCAGAGTCCCGTTTAGATCATTTTATATTTTCTTTAATATAAGTATTCAGGGAACTTCTATCACATTTGTTCAATTTACGTCGCTCCTATTTCAGACAGCTTATTGGGCTAAGCGGCATCTCAAAGCGCATGAAATGACGAGTAAAATGCACTATTAAACTTCTAGGGTAGGGCAATCAGAGACCCGATTAGATCATTTTATATTATGGTTAATTTAAGAATTCAGCAAAATTCTATCACATTTGTTCAATTTACGTCGTTCCTATTTCAGATAGCATACTTTGCTAGGCGGCATCTTAAAGCGCGTGGAATGGCGAGTAAAATGCACTATTAATCTTCTATGATAGGGCAATCAGAGACCCGATTAGATCATTTTATATTTTGGTTAATATAAGAATTCAGCGTAATTCTATCACATTTGTTCAATTTACGTCGCTCCTATATCAGATAGCATATTGGGCTAAGCGGCATCTCAAAGCGCAAGAAATGGCGAGTAAAATGCACTATTAAGCTTCTAGGGTTGGGCACATAGAGACCCGATTAGATCATTTTATATTATGGTTAATTTAAGAATTCAGCAAAATTCTATCACATTTGTTCAATTTACGTCGTTCCTATTTCAGATAGCATACTGGGCTAGGCGGCATCTTAAAGCGCATGAAATGGCGAGTAAAATGCACTACTAAACTTCTAGGGTAAGGCAAACAGAGACCCGATTAGATCATTTTATGTTACGGTTAATATAAGAATTCAGCGTAATTCTATCAGATTTGTTCAACATACGTCGCTCCTATTTCAGATAGTGTACTGGGCTAGGCGGCATCTTAAAGCGCGTCGAAGGGCGAGTAAAATGCACTACTAAACTTCTATGGTAGGGCAATCAGAGTCCCGTTTAGATCATTTTATGTATTGTTTAATATAAGATTTCAGGGAAATTCTATCACATTTGTTCAATTTACGTCGCTCCTATTTCAGATAGCGTATTGGGCTAAGCGGCATCTCAAAGCGTATGAAATGACGAGAGAAATGCACTATTAAACTTCTTGGGTAGGGCGAACAGAAACCCGATTAGGTCATTTCATATTATGGTTAATTTAAGAATTCAGCGAAATTCTATCACATTTGTTCAATTTACATCGCTCCTATTTCAAATAGCGTATTGGGCTAAGCGGCATCTCCATGCGCATGCAATGGCGAGTAAAATGCACTATTAAACTTCTAGGATAAGGCAAATGGAGACCCGATTAGACCATTTTATATTACGGTTAATATAAGAATTCAGCGTTATTCTATCACATTTGTTCAACTTACGTCGCTCCTATTTCAGATAGCGTACTCGGATAGGCGGCATCTTAAAGCGCGAGGAATGGCGAGTAAAATGCACTATTAAACTTCTAGGATAAGGCAAACGGAGACCCGATTAGACCATTTCATATTACGGTTAATATAAGAATTCAGCGTTATTCTATCACATTTGTTCAACTTACGTCGCTCCTATTTCAGATAGCGTACTGGGCTAGGCGGCATCTTAAAGCGCGTGGAATGGCGAGCAAAATGCACTCTTAATCTTCTATGATAGGGCAATCAGAGACCCGATTAGATCATTTTATATTACGGTTAATATAAGAATTCAGCGTAATTCTATCACATTTGTTCAACATACGTCGCTCCTATTTCAGATAGTGTACTGGGCTAGGCGGCATCTTAAAGCGCGTGGAAGGGCGAGTAAAATGCACTACAAAACTTCTATGATAGGGCAATCAGAGTCCCGTTTAGATCATTTTATATTATGGTTAATATAAGAATTCAGCGAAATTCTATCACATTTGTTCAATTTACGTTGCTCCTGTTTCAGATAGCGTACTGGGCTAGGCGGCATCTTAAAGCGCGTGGAATGACGAGTAAAATGCACTATTAAACTTCTATGATAGGGCAATCAGAGACCCGATTAGATCATCTTATATTTTGGTTAATATAAGAATTCATCAAAATTCTATCACATTTGTTCAATTTACGTCGTTCCTATTTCAGATAGCGTACTGGGCTAAGCGGCATCGCAAAGCGCATGAATTGACGAGTGAAATGCACTATTAAACTTCTTGGGTAGGGCGAACAAAGACCCGATTAGATCATTTTACATTAAGTTTAATATAAGAATTCAGCGAAATTCTATCACATTTGTTCAATTTACATCGCTCCTATTTCAGATAGCGACTTGTGCTAAGCAGCATCTCAAAGCGCAGGAAATGGCGAGTAAAATGCACCATTAAACTTCTAGGGTAGGGCAAACAGAGACCCCATTAGATCATTTTATATTATGGTTAATTTAAGAATTCAGCGAAATTCTATCACATATGTTTAATTTACGTCGCTCCTATTTCAGGTAGCGTATTGGGATAAGCGGCATCTCAAAGCGCATGAAATGCTGAGTAAAATGCGCTATTAAACTTCTAGGGTAGGGCAATCAGAGACCCGATTAGATCATTTTATATTATGGTTAATTTAAGGATTCAGCAAAATTCTATCACATTTGTTCAATTTACGTCGTTCCTATTTCAGATAGCATACTGGGCTAGGCGGCAACTTAAAGCGCGCGGAATGGCGAGTAAAATGCACTATTAAAGTTCTATGATAGGGCAATCAGAGACCCGATTAGATCATTTTATATTTTGGTTAATATAAGAATTCAGCGAAATTCTATCACATTTGTTCAATTTACGTCGCTCCTATGTCAGATAGCGTATCGGGCTAAGCGGCATCTCAAAGCGCATGAAATGGCGAGTGAAATGCACTATTAATCTTCTAGGGTAGGGCAATCAGAGACCCCATTAGATCATTTTATATTATGGTTAATTTAAGAATTCAGCGAAATTCTATCACATTTGTTCAATTTACGTCGCTCCTATTTCAGATAGCGTATTGGGCTAAGCGGCATCTCAAAGCGCATGAAATGGCGAGTAAAATGCACTATTAAACTTCTAGGGTAAGGCAAACAGAGACCCGATTAGATCATTTTATATTTTGGTTAATATAAGAATTCAGCGAAATTCTATCACATTTGTTCAATTTGCGTCGCTCCTATTTCAGATAGCTTATTGGGCTAAGCGGCATCGCAAAGCGCATGAAATGACGAGTGAAATGCACTATTAAACTTCTAGGGTAGGGCAAACAGAGACCCGATTAGATCATTTTATATTATGGTTAATTTAAGAATTCAGCAAAATTCTATCACATTTGTTCAATTTACGTAGGTCCTACTTCAGATAGCGTATTGGGCTAAGCGGCATCTTAAAGCGCGTGGAATGGCGAGTAAAATTCACTATTAAACTTCTACGGTAGGGCGAACGAAGACCCGATTAGATCATTTTACATTGAGGTTAATATAAGAATTCAGCGAAATTCTATCACATTTGGTCAATTTACGTCGCTCCTATTTCAGATACCTTATTGGGCTATGCGGCATCTCAAAGCGCATGAAATGACGAGTGAAATGCACTATTAAACTTCTACGGTAGGGCGAACGAAGACCCGATTAGATCATTTTACATTGAGGTTAATATAAGAATTCAGCGAAATTCTATAACATTTGTTCAATTTACGTCGCTCCTATTTCAGATAGCGTATTGGGCTAAGCGGCATCTCAAAGCGCATGAAATAGCGAGTAAAATGCACTATTAAACTTCTAGGATAAGGCAAACAGAGACCCAATTAGATCATTTTATATTACGGTAAATATAAGAATTCAGCGTAATTCTGTCACATTTGTTCAACTTACGTAGCTCCTATTTCAGATAGCGTACTGGGCTAGGCGGCAACTTAAAGCGCGTGGAATGGCGAGTAAAATGCACCATTAAACTTCTATGGTAGGGCAATCAGAGAACCGATTAGATCATTTTATATTACGGTAAATATAAGAATTCAGCGAAATTATATCACATTTGTTCAACTTACGTGGCTCCTATTTCAGATAGCGTATTGGGCTAAGCGGCATCTCAAAGCGCATGAAATGGCGAGTAAATTGCACTATTAAACTTCTAGGATAAGGCAAACAGAGACCCGATTAGATCGTTTTATATTGCGGTTAATATAAGAATTCAGCGTAACTCTGACACATTTGTTCAACTTACGTAGCTCCTATTTCAGATAGCGTACTGGGCTAGGCGTCATCTTAAAGCGCGTGGAATGGCGGGTAAAATGCACTATTAAACTTCTATGATGGGGCAATCAGAGACCAGATTAGATCATTTTATGTTTTGGTTAATATAAGAATTCAGCGAAATTCTATCACATTTGTTCAGTTTACGTCGCTCCTATTTCAGATAGCGTATTGGGCTAAGCGGCATCTCAAAGCGCAAGAAATGGCGAGTAAAATGCACTATTAAGCTTCTAGGGTTGGGCACATATAGACCCGATTAGATCATTTTATATTATGGTTAATTTAAGAATTCAGCGAAATCCTATCACATTTGTTCATTTTACGTCGCTCCTATTTCAGATAGCGTATTGGACTAAGCGGCATCTCAAAGCGCAAGAAATGGCGAGTAAAATGCTCTATCAAACTTGTAGGGTAGGGCAAACAGAGACCCCATTAGATCATTTTATATTTTGCTTAATATAAGAATTCAGCGAAATTCTATCACATTTTTTCAATTTACGTCGCTCCTATTTCAGATAGTGTACTGGGCTAGGCGGCATCTTAAAGCGCGTGGAAGGGCGAGTAAAATGCACTACTAAACGTCTATGATAGGGCAATCAGAGTCCCGTTTAGATCATTTTATATTTTCTTTAATATAAGTATTCAGGGAACTTCTATCACATTTGTTCAATTTACGTCGCTCCTATTTCAGACAGCTTATTGGGCTAAGCGGCATCTCAAAGCGCATGAAATGACGAGTAAAATGCACTATTAAACTTCTAGGGTAGGGCAATCAGAGACCCGATTAGATCATTTTATATTATGGTTAATTTAAGAATTCAGCAAAATTCTATCACATTTGTTCAATTTACGTCGTTCCTATTTCAGATAGCATACTTTGCTAGGCGGCATCTTAAAGCGCGTGGAATGGCGAGTAAAATGCACTATTAATCTTCTATGATAGGGCAATCAGAGACCCGATTAGATCATTTTATATTTTGGTTAATATAAGAATTCAGCGTAATTCTATCACATTTGTTCAATTTACGTCGCTCCTATATCAGATAGCATATTGGGCTAAGCGGCATCTCAAAGCGCAAGAAATGGCGAGTAAAATGCACTATTAAGCTTCTAGGGTTGGGCACATAGAGACCCGATTAGATCATTTTATATTATGGTTAATTTAAGAATTCAGCAAAATTCTATCACATTTGTTCAATTTACGTCGTTCCTATTTCAGATAGCATACTGGGCTAGGCGGCATCTTAAAGCGCATGAAATGGCGAGTAAAATGCACTACTAAACTTCTAGGGTAAGGCAAACAGAGACCCGATTAGATCATTTTATGTTACGGTTAATATAAGAATTCAGCGTAATTCTATCAGATTTGTTCAACATACGTCGCTCCTATTTCAGATAGTGTACTGGGCTAGGCGGCATCTTAAAGCGCGTCGAAGGGCGAGTAAAATGCACTACAAAACTTCTATGATAGGGCAATCAGAGTCCCGTTTAGATCATTTTATATTATGGTTAATATAAGAATTCAGCGAAATTCTATCACATTTGTTCAATTTACATCGCTCCTATTTCAGATAGCGACTTGTGCTAAGCAGCATCTCAAAGCGCAGGAAATGGCGAGTAAAATGCACCATTAAACTTCTAGGGTAGGGCAAACAGAGACCCCATTAGATCATTTTATATTATGGTTAATTTAAGAATTCAGCGAAATTCTATCACATATGTTTAATTTACGTCGCTCCTATTTCAGGTAGCGTATTGGGATAAGCGGCATCTCAAAGCGCATGAAATGCTGAGTAAAATGCGCTATTAAACTTCTAGGGTAGGGCAATCAGAGACCCGATTAGATCATTTTATATTATGGTTAATTTAAGGATTCAGCAAAATTCTATCACATTTGTTCAATTTACGTCGTTCCTATTTCAGATAGCATACTGGGCTAGGCGGCAACTTAAAGCGCGCGGAATGGCGAGTAAAATGCACTATTAAAGTTCTATGATAGGGCAATCAGAGACCCGATTAGATCATTTTATATTTTGGTTAATATAAGAATTCAGCGAAATTCTATCACATTTGTTCAATTTACGTCGCTCCTATGTCAGATAGCGTATCGGGCTAAGCGGCATCTCAAAGCGCATGAAATGGCGAGTGAAATGCACTATTAATC
>CAKAJE020001011.1:0-287718 GCA_916610135.2 Macropis europaea | reverse complement strand
TAACCTTAATGTAAAATGATCTAATCGGGTCTTTGTTCGCCCTACCCAAGAAGTTTAATAGAGCATTTCACTCGTCAATTCATGCGCTTTGCGATGCCGCTTAGCCCAATAAGCTATCTGAAATAGGAACGACGTAAATTGAACAAATGTGATAGAATTTCGCTGAATTCTTATATTAACCAAAATATAAGATGATCTAATCGGGTCTCTGATTGCCCTATCATAGAAGTTTAACAGTGCATTTTACTCGTCATTCCACGCGCTTTAAGATGCCGCCTAGCCCAGTACGCTATCTGAAATAGGAGCAACGTAAATTGAACAAACGTGATAGAATTTCGCTGAATTCTTAAATTAACCATAATATAAAATGATCTAATGGGGTCTCTGTTTGCCCTACCCTAGAAGTTTAATAGTGCATTTTACTCGCCATTTCTTGCGCTTTGAGATGCCGCTTAGCCCAATACGCTATCTGAAATAGGAGCGACGTAAATTGAACAAATGTGATAGAATTTCGCTGAATTCTTATATTAACCAAAATATAAAATGATCTAATCGGGTGTCTGATTGCCCTATCATAGAAGATTAAGAGTGCATTTTGCTCGCCATTCCACGCGCTTTAAGATGCCGCCTAGCCCAGTACGCTATCTGAAATAGGAGCGACGTAAGTTGAACAAATGTGATAGAATCACGCTGAATTCTTATATCAACCGTAATATGAAATGGTCTAATCGGGTCTCCGTTTGCCTTATCCTAGAAGTTTAATAGTGCATTTTACTGGCCATTTCATGCGCATTGAGACGCCGCTTAGCCCAATACGCTATCTGAAATAGGAGCGATGTAAATTGAACAAATGTGATAGAATTTCGCTGAATTCTTAAATTAACCATAATATAAAATGATCTCAACGGGACTCTGATTGCCCTATCATAGAAGTTTAGTAGTGCATTTTACTCGCCCTTCCACGCGCTTTAAGATGCCGCCTAGCCCAGTACACTATCTGAAATAGGAGCGACGTATGATGAACAAATGTGATAGAATTACGCTGAATTCTTACATTAACCGTAATATAAAATGATCTAATCGGGTCTCTGATTGCCCTATCATAGAAGATTAAGAGTGCATTTTGCTCGCCATTCCACGCGCTTTAAGATGCCGCCTAGCCCAGTACGCTATCTGAAATAGGAGCGACGTAAGTTGAACAAATGTGATAGAATAACGCTGAATTCTTATATTAACCGTAATATGAAATGGCCTAATCGGGTCTCCGTTTGCCTTATCCTAGAAGTATAATAGTGCATTTTACTGGCCATTTCATGCGCATTGAGATGCCGCTTAGCCCAATACGCTATCTGAAATAGGAGCGATGTAAATTGAACAAATGTGATAGAATTTCGCTGAATTCTTAAATTAACCATAATATAAAATGATCTAATCGGGTCTCTGGTTGCCCTATCATAGAAGTTTAATAGTGCATTTTACTCGACATTCCGCGCGCTTTAAGTTGCCGCCTATCCCAGTATGCTATCTGAAATAGGAACGACGTAAATTGAACAAATGTGATAGAATTTTGCTGAATTCTTAAATTAACCATAATATAAAATGATCTAATCGGGTCTCTGATTGCCCTACCCTAGAAGTTTAATATCGCATTTTACTCGGCATTTCATGCGCTTTGAGATGCCGCTTATCCCAATACGCTATCTGAAATAGGAGCGACGTAAATTAAACAAATGTGATAGAATTTCGCTGAATTCTTATGTTAACCAAAATATAAAATGATCTAATCGGGTCTCTGATTGCCCTATCATAGAAGTTTAATAGTGCATTTTACTCGCCATTCCTCGCGCTTTAAGATGCCGCCTATCCGAGTACGCTATCTGAAATAGGAGCGACGTAAATTGAACAAATGTGATAGAATTTTTCTGAATTCTTAAATTAACCATAATATGAAATGACCTAATCGGGTCTCTGTTTGCCCTACCCTAGAAGTTTAATAGTGCATTTTACTCGCCATTTCTTGCGCTTTGAGATGCCGCTTAGCCCAATACGCTATCTGAAATATCAGCGACATAAATTGAACAAATGTGAGAGAATTTCGCTGAATTCTTAAATTAACCATAATATAAAATGATCTAATGTGGTCTCTGTTTGCCCTACCCTAGAAGTTTAATGGTGCATTTTACTCGCCATTTCTTGCGCTTTGAGATGCCGCTTAGCACAAGTCGCTATCTGAAATAGGAGCGATGTAAATTGAACAAATGTGATAGAATTTCGCTGAATTCTTATATTAATCTTAATGTAAAATAATCTAATCGGGTCTTTGTTCGCCTTACCCTAGAAGTTTAATAGTGCATTTTACTCGCCACTTCATGCGCTTTGAGATGCCGCTTAGCCCAATAAGCTATCTGAAATAGGATCGACGTAAATTGAACAAATGTGATAGAATTTCGCTGAATTCTTATATTAACCAAAATATAAAATGATCTAATCGGGTCTCTGATTGCCCTATCATAGAAGTTTAATAGTGCATTTTACTCGTCATTCCACGCGCTTTAAGATGCCGCCTAGCCCAGTACGCTTTCTGAAATAGGAGCGACGTAAATTGAACAAATGTGATAGAATTTTGCTGAATTCTTAAATTAACCATAATATAAAATGATGTAATCGGGTCTCTGTTCGCCCTACCCAAGAAGTTTAATAGTGCATTTCTCTCGTCATTTCATGCGCTTTTAGATGCCGCTTAGCCCAATAGCTATCTGAAATAGGAGCGACGTAAATTGAACAAATGTGATAGAATTTCCCTGAAATCTTATATTAAACAAAATATAAAATGATCTAAACGGGATTCTGATTGCCCTATCATAGAAGTTTAGTAGTGCATTTTACTCGCCCTTCCACGCGCTTTAAGATGCCGCCTAGCCCAGTACACTATCTGAAATAGGAGCGACGTATATTGAACAAATGTGATAGAATTACGCTGAATTCTTATATTGACCGTAATATAAAATGATCTAATCGGGTCTCTGTTTGCATTACCATAGAAGTTTAATAGTGCATTATACTCGCCATTTCATGCGCTTTGAGATGCCGCTTAGCCCAATACGCTATCTGCAATAGGATCGACGTAAATTGTACAAATGTGATAGAATTTCCCTGAATTCTTAAATTAACCATAATATAAAGTGATCTAAACTGGTCTCTGTTTGCCCCACCCTAGAAGTTTAATACTGCATTTTACTCGCCATTTCTTGCGCTTTGAGATGCCGCTTAGCCCAGTACGCTATCTGAAATAGGAGCGATGTAAATTGAACAAATGTGATAGAATTTCGATGAATTCTTTTATTAACCAAAATATAAAATGATCTAATCGGGTCTCTGATTGCCCTACCCTAGAAGTTTAATAGTGCATTTTACTCGCCATTTCATGCGCTTTGAGATGCCGCTTAGCCCAATACGCTATCTGAAATAGGAGCGACGTAAATTGAACAAATGTGATAGAATTTCGATGAATTCATTTATTAACCAAAATATAAAATGATCTAATCGGGTCTCTGATTGCCCTACCCTAGAAGTTTAATAGTGCATTTTACTCGCCATTTCATGCACTTTGAGATGCCGCTTAGCCCAATACGCTATCTGAAATAGGAGCGACGTAAATTGAACAAATGTGATAGAATTTTGCTGAATTCTTAAATTAACCATAATATAAAATGATCTAATCGGGTCTCTGATTGCCCTACCCTAGAAGTTTAATAGTGCATTTTACTCGCCATTTCATGCGCTTTGAGATGCCGCTTAGCCCAATACGCTATCTGAAATAGGAGTGACGTAAATTGAACAAATGTGATAGAATTTCGCTGAATTCTTATATTAACCAAAATATAAAATGATCTAATCGGGTCTCTATGTGCCCGACCCTAGAAGCTTAATAGTGCATTTTACTCGCCAGTTCTTGCGCTTTGAGATGCCGCTTAGCCCAATACGCTATCTGAAATAGGAGCGACGTAAATTGAACAAATGTCACAGAATTACGCTGAATTCTTATATTAACCGTAATATAAAATGATCTAATCGGGTCTCTGTTTGCCTTATCCTAGAAGATTAATAGTGCATTTTACTCGCCATTTCATGCGCTTTGAGATGCCGCTTAGCCCAGTACGCTATCTGAAATAGGAGCGATGTAAATTGAACAAATGTGATAGAATTTCGATGAATTCATTTATTAACCAAAATATAAAATGATTTAATCGGGTCTCTGATTGCCCTACCCTAGAACTTTAATAGTGCATTTTACTCGCCATTTCATGCGCTTTGAGATGCCGCTTAGCCCAATACGCTATCTGAAATAGGAGCGACGTAAATTGAACAAATGTGATAGAACTTCGCTGAATTCTTAAATTAACCATAATATAAAATGATCTAATGGGGTCTCTGTTTGCCCTACCCTAGAAGTTTAATAGTGCATTTTACTCGCCATTTCTTGCGCTTTGAGATGCCTCTTAGCCCAATACGCTATCTGAAATAGGAGCGACGTAAATTGAACAAATGTGATAGAATTTCGCTGAATTCTTATATTAACCAAAATATAAAATGATCTAATCCGGTCTCTGTTTGCCCTACCCTAGAAGTTTAATAGTGCATTTTACGAGCCATTTCTTGCGCTTTGAGATGCAGCTTAGCCCAATACGCTATCTGAAATAGGAGCGACGTAAATTGAACAAGCGTGATAGAATTTCGCTGGATTCTTATATTAACCAAAATATAAAATGATCTAATCGGGTCTCTGATTGCCCTATCATAGAAGTTTAATAGTGCATTTTACTCGCCATTCCACGCGCTTTAAGTTGCCGCCTAGCCCAGTACGCTATCTGAAATAGGAGCTACGAAAGTTGAACAAATGTCACAGAATTACGCTGAATTCTTATGTTAACCGTAATATAAAATGGTCTAATCGGGTCTCCATTTGCCTTATCCTAGAAGTTTAATAGTGCATTTTACTCGCCATTTCATGCGCATGGAGATGCCGCTTAGCCCAATACGCTATTTGAAATAGGAGCGATGTAAATTGAACAAATGTGATAGAATTTCGCTGAATTCTTAAATTAACCATAATATGAAATGACCTAATCGGGTCTCTGTTCGCCCTACCCAAGAAGTTTAATAGTGCATTTCTCTCGTCATTTCATACGCTTTGAGATGCCGCTTAGCCCAATACGCTATCTGAAATAGGAGCGACGTAAATTGAACAAATGTGATAGAATTTCGCTGAATTCTTATATTAACCAAAATATAAAATGATCTAATCGGGTCTCTGATTGCCCTACCATAGAAGTTTAATAGTACATTTTACTCGCCATTCCACGCGCTTTAAGATGCCGCCTAGCCCAGTACGCTATCTGAAATAGGATCTACGTAAGTTGAACGAATGTGACAGAATTACGCTGATTTCTTATATTAACCGTAATATAAAATGATCTAATCGGGTCTCTGTTTGCCTTATCCTAGAAGTTTAATAGTGCATTTTACTCGCCATTCCACGCGCTTTAAGTTGCCGCCTAGCCCAGCACGCTATCTGAAATAGGAGCTACGTAAGTTGAACAAATGTCACAGAATTACGCTGATTTCTTATATTAACCGTAATATAAAATGATCTAATCGGGTCTCTGATTGCCCTACCCTAGAAGTTTAACAGTGCATTTTACTCACCATTCCACGCGCTTTAAGTTGCCGCCTAGCCCAGTACGCTATCTGAAATAGGAGCTACGTAAGTTGAACAACTGTCACAGAATTACGCTGAATTCTTGTATTAACCGTAATATAAAATGATCTAATCGGGTCTCTGTTTGCCTTATCCTAGAAGTTTAACAGTGCATTTTACTCGTCAATTCATGCGCTTTGCGATGCCGCTTAGCCCAATAAGCTATCTGAAATAGGAGCGACGTAAATTGAACAAATGTGATAGAATTTCGCTGATTTCTTATATTAACCAAAATATAAAATGATCTAATCGGGTCTCTGATTGCCCTATCATAGAAGTTTAACAGTGCATTTTACTCGCCATTCCACGCGCTTTAAGTTGCCGACTAGCCCAGCACGCTATCTGAAATAGGAGCTACGTAAGTTGAACAAATGTCACAGAATTACGCTGAATTCTTATATTAACCGTAATATAAAATGATCTAATCGGGTCTCTGTTCGCCCTACCCTAGAAGATTAATAGTGCATTTCACTCGTCATTTCATGCGCTTTGAGATGCCGCTTAGCCCAGTACGCTATCTGAAATAGGAGCGATGTAAATTGAACAAATGTGATAGAATTTCGATGAATTCTTTTATTATCTGTAATGTAAAATGATCTAATCAGGTCTCTGTTCGCCTTACCCTAGAAGTTTAATAGTGCATTTTACTCGCCATTTCATGCGCTTTGAGATGCCGCTTAGCCCAATACGCTATCTGCAATTGGATCGACGTAAATTGAACAAATGTGATAGAATTTCGCTGAATTCTTAAATTAACAATAATATAAAATGATCTAAACTGGTCTCTGTTTGCCCTACCCTAGAAGTTTAATAGTGCATTTTACTCGCCATTTCTTGCGCTTTGAGATACCGCTTAGCCCAATACGCTATCTGAAATAGGAGCAACGTAAATTGAACAAATGTGATAGAATTTCGCAGAATTCTTAAATTAACCATAATATAAAATGATCTAATCGGGTCTCTGTTTGCCCTACCCTAGAAGTTTAATAGTGCAGTTTACTCGCCATTTCTTGCGCTTTGAGATGCCGCTTAGCCCACTACGCTATCTGAAATAGGAGCGACGTAAATTGAACAAATGTGACAGAGTTACGCTGAATTCTTATATTAACCTTAATGTAAAATGGTCTAATCGGGTCTTCGTTCGCCCTACCCTAGAAGTTTAATAGTGCATTTCACTAGTCATTTCATGCGCTTAGAGATGCCGCTTAGCCCAATACGCTATCTGAAATAGGAGCGACGTAAATTGAACAAATGTGATAGAATTTCCCTGAAATCTTATATTAACCAAAATATAAAATGATCTAATCGGGTCTCTGATTGCCCTATCATAGAAGTTTAATAGCGCATTTTACTCGCCATTCCACGCGCTTTAAGTTGCCGCCTAGCCCAGTACGCTATCTGAAATAGGAGCTACGTAAGTTGAACAAATGTCACAGAATTACGCTGAATTCTTATATTAACCGTAATATAAAATGATCTAATCGGGTCTCTGTTTGCCTTATCCTAGAAGTTTAATAGTGCATTTTACTCGCCATTTCTTGCGCTTTGAGATGACGCTTAACACAAGTCGCTATCTGAAATAGGAGCGATGTAAATTGAACAAATGTGATAGAATTTCGCTGAATTCTTATATTAACCTTAATGTAAAATGATCTAATCGGGTCTTTGTTCGCCCTACCCTTGAAGTTTAATAGTGCATTTTACTCGTCATTTCATGCGCTTTGAGATGCCGCTTAGCCCAATACGCTATCTGAAATATCAGCGACGTAAATTGAACAAATGTGAGAGAATTTCGCTGAATTCTTAAATTAACCATAATATAAAATGATCTAATGTGGTCTCTGTTTGCCCTACCCTAGAAGTTTAATAGTGCATTTTACTCGCCATTTCTTGCGCTTTGAGATGCCGCTTAGCACAAGTCGCTATCTGAAATAGGAGCGATGTAAATTGAACAAATGTGATAGAATTTCGCTGAATTCTTATATTAACCAAAATATAAAGTGATCTAATCGGGTCTCTGATTGCCCTATCATAGAAGTTTAATAGTGCATTTTACTCGCCATTCCTCGCGCTTTAAGATGCCGCCTATCCGGGTACGCTATCTGAAATAGGGGCGACGTAAATTGAACAAATGTGATAGAATTTTTCTGAATTCTTAAATTAACCATAATATGAAATGACCTAATCGGGTCTCTGTTTGCCCTACCCTAGAAGTTTAATAGTGCATTTTACTCGCCATTTCTTGCGCTTTGAGATGCCGCTTAGCCCAATACGCTATCTGAAATATCAGCGACGTAAATTGAACAAATGTGAGAGAATTTCGCTGAATTCTTAAATTAACCATAATATAAAATGATCTAATGGGGTCTCTGTTTGCCCTACCCTAGAAGTATAATAGTGCATTTTACTCGCCATTTCCTGCGCTTTGAGATGCCGCTTAGCACAAGTCGCTATCTGAAATAGGAGCGATGTAAATTGAACAAATGTGATAGAATTTCGCTGAATTCTTATATTAACCTTAATGTAAAATGATCTAATCGGGTCTTTGTTCGCCCTACCCAAGAAGTTTAATAGAGCATTTCACTCGTCAATTCATGCGCTTTGCGATGCCGCTTAGCCCAATAAGCTATCTGAAATAGGAACGACGTAAATTGAACAAATGTGATAGAATTTCGCTGAATTCTTATATTAACCAAAATATAAGATGATCTAATCGGGTCTCTGATTGCCCTATCATAGAAGTTTAACAGTGCATTTTACTCGTCATTCCACGCGCTTTAAGATGCCGCCTAGCCCAGTACGCTATCTGAAATAGGAGCAACGTAAATTGAACAAACGTGATAGAATTTCGCTGAATTCTTAAATTAACCATAATATAAAATGATCTAATGGGGTCTCTGTTTGCCCTACCCTAGAAGTTTAATAGTGCATTTTACTCGCCATTTCTTGCGCTTTGAGATGCCGCTTAGCCCAATACGCTATCTGAAATAGGAGCGACGTAAATTGAACAAATGTGATAGAATTTCGCTGAATTCTTATATTAACCAAAATATAAAATGATCTAATCGGGTGTCTGATTGCCCTATCATAGAAGATTAAGAGTGCATTTTGCTCGCCATTCCACGCGCTTTAAGATGCCGCCTAGCCCAGTACGCTATCTGAAATAGGAGCGACGTAAGTTGAACAAATGTGATAGAATCACGCTGAATTCTTATATCAACCGTAATATGAAATGGTCTAATCGGGTCTCCGTTTGCCTTATCCTAGAAGTTTAATAGTGCATTTTACTGGCCATTTCATGCGCATTGAGACGCCGCTTAGCCCAATACGCTATCTGAAATAGGAGCGATGTAAATTGAACAAATGTGATAGAATTTCGCTGAATTCTTAAATTAACCATAATATAAAATGATCTCAACGGGACTCTGATTGCCCTATCATAGAAGTTTAGTAGTGCATTTTACTCGCCCTTCCACGCGCTTTAAGATGCCGCCTAGCCCAGTACACTATCTGAAATAGGAGCGACGTATGATGAACAAATGTGATAGAATTACGCTGAATTCTTACATTAACCGTAATATAAAATGATCTAATCGGGTCTCTGATTGCCCTATCATAGAAGATTAAGAGTGCATTTTGCTCGCCATTCCACGCGCTTTAAGATGCCGCCTAGCCCAGTACGCTATCTGAAATAGGAGCGACGTAAGTTGAACAAATGTGATAGAATAACGCTGAATTCTTATATTAACCGTAATATGAAATGGTCTAATCGGGTCTCCGTTTGCCTTATCCTAGAAGTATAATAGTGCATTTTACTGGCCATTTCATGCGCATTGAGATGCCGCTTAGCCCAATACGCTATCTGAAATAGGAGCGATGTAAATTGAACAAATGTGATAGAATTTCGCTGAATTCTTAAATTAACCATAATATAAAATGATCTAATCGGGTCTCTGGTTGCCCTATCATAGAAGTTTAATAGTGCATTTTACTCGACATTCCGCGCGCTTTAAGTTGCCGCCTATCCCAGTATGCTATCTGAAATAGGAACGACGTAAATTGAACAAATGTGATAGAATTTTGCTGAATTCTTAAATTAACCATAATATAAAATGATCTAATCGGGTCTCTGATTGCCCTACCCTAGAAGTTTAATATCGCATTTTACTCGGCATTTCATGCGCTTTGAGATGCCGCTTATCCCAATACGCTATCTGAAATAGGAGCGACGTAAATTAAACAAATGTGATAGAATTTCGCTGAATTCTTATGTTAACCAAAATATAAAATGATCTAATCGGGTCTCTGATTGCCCTATCATAGAAGTTTAATAGTGCATTTTACTCGCCATTCCTCGCGCTTTAAGATGCCGCCTATCCGAGTACGCTATCTGAAATAGGAGCGACGTAAATTGAACAAATGTGATAGAATTTTTCTGAATTCTTAAATTAACCATAATATGAAATGACCTAATCGGGTCTCTGTTTGCCCTACCCTAGAAGTTTAATAGTGCATTTTACTCGCCATTTCTTGCGCTTTGAGATGCCGCTTAGCCCAATACGCTATCTGAAATATCAGCGACATAAATTGAACAAATGTGAGAGAATTTCGCTGAATTCTTAAATTAACCATAATATAAAATGATCTAATGTGGTCTCTGTTTGCCCTACCCTAGAAGTTTAATGGTGCATTTTACTCGCCATTTCTTGCGCTTTGAGATGCCGCTTAGCACAAGTCGCTATCTGAAATAGGAGCGATGTAAATTGAACAAATGTGATAGAATTTCGCTGAATTCTTATATTAATCTTAATGTAAAATAATCTAATCGGGTCTTTGTTCGCCTTACCCTAGAAGTTTAATAGTGCATTTTACTCGCCACTTCATGCGCTTTGAGATGCCGCTTAGCCCAATAAGCTATCTGAAATAGGATCGACGTAAATTGAACAAATGTGATAGAATTTCGCTGAATTCTTATATTAACCAAAATATAAAATGATCTAATCGGGTCTCTGATTGCCCTATCATAGAAGTTTAATAGTGCATTTTACTCGTCATTCCACGCGCTTTAAGATGCCGCCTAGCCCAGTACGCTTTCTGAAATAGGAGCGACGTAAATTGAACAAATGTGATAGAATTTTGCTGAATTCTTAAATTAACCATAATATAAAATGATGTAATCGGGTCTCTGTTCGCCCTACCCAAGAAGTTTAATAGTGCATTTCTCTCGTCATTTCATGCGCTTTTAGATGCCGCTTAGCCCAATAGCTATCTGAAATAGGAGCGACGTAAATTGAACAAATGTGATAGAATTTCCCTGAAATCTTATATTAAACAAAATATAAAATGATCTAAACGGGATTCTGATTGCCCTATCATAGAAGTTTAGTAGTGCATTTTACTCGCCCTTCCACGCGCTTTAAGATGCCGCCTAGCCCAGTACACTATCTGAAATAGGAGCGACGTATATTGAACAAATGTGATAGAATTACGCTGAATTCTTATATTGACCGTAATATAAAATGATCTAATCGGGTCTCTGTTTGCATTACCATAGAAGTTTAATAGTGCATTATACTCGCCATTTCATGCGCTTTGAGATGCCGCTTAGCCCAATACGCTATCTGCAATAGGATCGACGTAAATTGTACAAATGTGATAGAATTTCCCTGAATTCTTAAATTAACCATAATATAAAGTGATCTAAACTGGTCTCTGTTTGCCCCACCCTAGAAGTTTAATACTGCATTTTACTCGCCATTTCTTGCGCTTTGAGATGCCGCTTAGCCCAGTACGCTATCTGAAATAGGAGCGATGTAAATTGAACAAATGTGATAGAATTTCGATGAATTCTTTTATTAACCAAAATATAAAATGATCTAATCGGGTCTCTGATTGCCCTACCCTAGAAGTTTAATAGTGCATTTTACTCGCCATTTCATGCGCTTTGAGATGCCGCTTAGCCCAATACGCTATCTGAAATAGGAGCGACGTAAATTGAACAAATGTGATAGAATTTCGATGAATTCATTTATTAACCAAAATATAAAATGATCTAATCGGGTCTCTGATTGCCCTACCCTAGAAGTTTAATAGTGCATTTTACTCGCCATTTCATGCACTTTGAGATGCCGCTTAGCCCAATACGCTATCTGAAATAGGAGCGACGTAAATTGAACAAATGTGATAGAATTTTGCTGAATTCTTAAATTAACCATAATATAAAATGATCTAATCGGGTCTCTGATTGCCCTACCCTAGAAGTTTAATAGTGCATTTTACTCGCCATTTCATGCGCTTTGAGATGCCGCTTAGCCCAATACGCTATCTGAAATAGGAGTGACGTAAATTGAACAAATGTGATAGAATTTCGCTGAATTCTTATATTAACCAAAATATAAAATGATCTAATCGGGTCTCTATGTGCCCGACCCTAGAAGCTTAATAGTGCATTTTACTCGCCAGTTCTTGCGCTTTGAGATGCCGCTTAGCCCAATACGCTATCTGAAATAGGAGCGACGTAAATTGAACAAATGTCACAGAATTACGCTGAATTCTTATATTAACCGTAATATAAAATGATCTAATCGGGTCTCTGTTTGCCTTATCCTAGAAGATTAATAGTGCATTTTACTCGCCATTTCATGCGCTTTGAGATGCCGCTTAGCCCAGTACGCTATCTGAAATAGGAGCGATGTAAATTGAACAAATGTGATAGAATTTCGATGAATTCATTTATTAACCAAAATATAAAATGATTTAATCGGGTCTCTGATTGCCCTACCCTAGAACTTTAATAGTGCATTTTACTCGCCATTTCATGCGCTTTGAGATGCCGCTTAGCCCAATACGCTATCTGAAATAGGAGCGACGTAAATTGAACAAATGTGATAGAACTTCGCTGAATTCTTAAATTAACCATAATATAAAATGATCTAATGGGGTCTCTGTTTGCCCTACCCTAGAAGTTTAATAGTGCATTTTACTCGCCATTTCTTGCGCTTTGAGATGCCTCTTAGCCCAATACGCTATCTGAAATAGGAGCGACGTAAATTGAACAAATGTGATAGAATTTCGCTGAATTCTTATATTAACCAAAATATAAAATGATCTAATCCGGTCTCTGTTTGCCCTACCCTAGAAGTTTAATAGTGCATTTTACGAGCCATTTCTTGCGCTTTGAGATGCAGCTTAGCCCAATACGCTATCTGAAATAGGAGCGACGTAAATTGAACAAGCGTGATAGAATTTCGCTGGATTCTTATATTAACCAAAATATAAAATGATCTAATCGGGTCTCTGATTGCCCTATCATAGAAGTTTAATAGTGCATTTTACTCGCCATTCCACGCGCTTTAAGTTGCCGCCTAGCCCAGTACGCTATCTGAAATAGGAGCTACGAAAGTTGAACAAATGTCACAGAATTACGCTGAATTCTTATGTTAACCGTAATATAAAATGGTCTAATCGGGTCTCCATTTGCCTTATCCTAGAAGTTTAATAGTGCATTTTACTCGCCATTTCATGCGCATGGAGATGCCGCTTAGCCCAATACGCTATTTGAAATAGGAGCGATGTAAATTGAACAAATGTGATAGAATTTCGCTGAATTCTTAAATTAACCATAATATGAAATGACCTAATCGGGTCTCTGTTCGCCCTACCCAAGAAGTTTAATAGTGCATTTCTCTCGTCATTTCATACGCTTTGAGATGCCGCTTAGCCCAATACGCTATCTGAAATAGGAGCGACGTAAATTGAACAAATGTGATAGAATTTCGCTGAATTCTTATATTAACCAAAATATAAAATGATCTAATCGGGTCTCTGATTGCCCTACCATAGAAGTTTAATAGTACATTTTACTCGCCATTCCACGCGCTTTAAGATGCCGCCTAGCCCAGTACGCTATCTGAAATAGGATCTACGTAAGTTGAACGAATGTGACAGAATTACGCTGATTTCTTATATTAACCGTAATATAAAATGATCTAATCGGGTCTCTGTTTGCCTTATCCTAGAAGTTTAATAGTGCATTTTACTCGCCATTCCACGCGCTTTAAGTTGCCGCCTAGCCCAGCACGCTATCTGAAATAGGAGCTACGTAAGTTGAACAAATGTCACAGAATTACGCTGATTTCTTATATTAACCGTAATATAAAATGATCTAATCGGGTCTCTGATTGCCCTACCCTAGAAGTTTAACAGTGCATTTTACTCACCATTCCACGCGCTTTAAGTTGCCGCCTAGCCCAGTACGCTATCTGAAATAGGAGCTACGTAAGTTGAACAACTGTCACAGAATTACGCTGAATTCTTGTATTAACCGTAATATAAAATGATCTAATCGGGTCTCTGTTTGCCTTATCCTAGAAGTTTAACAGTGCATTTTACTCGTCAATTCATGCGCTTTGCGATGCCGCTTAGCCCAATAAGCTATCTGAAATAGGAGCGACGTAAATTGAACAAATGTGATAGAATTTCGCTGATTTCTTATATTAACCAAAATATAAAATGATCTAATCGGGTCTCTGATTGCCCTATCATAGAAGTTTAACAGTGCATTTTACTCGCCATTCCACGCGCTTTAAGTTGCCGACTAGCCCAGCACGCTATCTGAAATAGGAGCTACGTAAGTTGAACAAATGTCACAGAATTACGCTGAATTCTTATATTAACCGTAATATAAAATGATCTAATCGGGTCTCTGTTTGCCTTATCCTACAAGTTTAATAGTGCATTTTACTCGCCATTTCATGCGCTTTGAGATGCCACTTATGACAAGTTGCTATCTGAAATAGGCGCGACGTAAATAGAACAAATGTGATAGAATTTCGCTGAATTCTTAAATTAACCATAATATGAAATGACCTAATCGGGTCTCTGTTTGCCCTACCCTAGAAGTTTAATAGAGCATTTTACTCGTCATTTCATGCGCTTTGAGATGCCGCCTAGCCCAGTACGCTATCTGAAATAGGAGCGACGTAAATTGAACAAATGTGATAGAATTTCGCTGAATTCTTTTATTTACCATAATGTTAAATGATCTAATCGGGTCTCTGTTCGCCCTAGCCTAGAAGGTTAATAGTGCATTTTATTCGTCATTTCATGCGCTTTGAGATGCCGCTTAGCCCAATACGCTATCTGAAATAGGAGCGACGCAAATTGAACAAATTCGATAGAATATCGCTGAATTCTTATATTAACCATAATATAAAATGATGTAATCGGGTCTCTGTTCGCCCTACCCAAGAAGTTTAATAGTGCATTTCTCTCGTCATTTCATGCGCTTTGAGATGCCGCTTAGCCCAATAGCTATCTGAAATAGGAGCGACGTAAATTGAACAAATGTGATAGAATTTCCCTGAAATCTTATATTAACCGTAATATAAAATGATCTAATCGGGTCTCTGTCTGCATTACCCTCGAAGTTTAATAGTGCATTTTACTGGCCTTTCCACGCGCTTTAAGATGCCGCCTATCCGAGTACGCTATCTGAAATAGGAGCGACGTAAGTTGAACAAATGTGATAGAATAACGCTGAATTCTTATATTAACCGTAATATAAACTGGTCTAATCGGGTCTCCATTTGCCTTATCCTAGAAGTTTAATAGTGCATTTTACTCGCCATTTCATGCGCATGGAGATGCCGCTTAGCCCAATACGCTATCTGAAATAGGAGCGACGTAAATTGAACAAATGTGATAGAATTTCGCTGAATTCTTAAATTAACCATAATATGAAATGACCTAATCGGGTCTCTGTTTGCCCTACCCTAGAAGTTTAATAGAGCATTTTACTCGTCATTTCATGCGCTTTGAGATGCCGCCTAGCCCAGTACGCTATCTGAAATAGGAGCGACGTAAATTGAACAAATGTGATAGAATTTCGCTGAATTCTTTTATTTACCATAATGTTAAATGATCTAATCGGGTCTCTGTTCGCCCTAGCCTAGAAGGTTAATAGTGCATTTTATTCGTCATTTCATGCGCTTTGAGATGCCGCTTAGCCCAATACGCTATCTGAAATAGGAGCGACGTAAATTGAACAAATGTGATAGAATTTCGCTGAATTCTTATATTAACCAAAATATAAAATGATCTAATCGGGTCTCTGATTGCCCTACCCTAGAAGTTTAATAGTGCATTTTACTCGCCATTTCATGCGCTTTGAGATGCCGCTTAGCCCAATACGCTATCTGAAAAAGGAGCGACGTAAAATGAACAAATGTGATAGGATTTCGCTGAATTCTTAAATTAACCATAATATAAAATGATCTAATCGGGTATCTATGTGCCCAACCCTAGAAGCTTAATAGTGCATTTTACTGGCCCTTTCGTGCGCTGTGAGATGCCGCTTAGCCCAATACGCGATCTGAAATAGGAGCGACGTAAATTAAACAAATGTGATAGAACTTCGCTGAATTCTTATATTAACCATAATATAAAATGATCTAATCGGGTCTCTGATTGCCCTATCATAGAAGTTTAACAGTGCATTTTACTCGCCATTCCACGCGCTTTAAGTTGCCGCCTAGCCCAGCACGCTATCTGAAATATGAGCTACGTAAGTTGAACAAATGTCACAGAATTACGCTGAATTCTTATATTAACCGTAATATAAAATGATCTAATCGGGTCTCTGTTTGCCTTATCCTAGAAGTTTAATAGTGCATTTTACTCGCCATTTCTTGCGCTTTGAGATGCCGCTTAGCCCAGTACGCTATCTGAAATAGGAGCGATGTAAATTGAACAAATGTGATAGAATATCGATGAATTCATTTATTAACCAAAATATAAAATGATCTAATCGGGTCTCTGATTGCCCTACCCTAGAAGTTTAATAGTGCATTTTACTCGCCATTTCATGCGCTTTGAGATGCCGCTTAGCCCAATACGCTATCTGAAATAGGAGCGACGTAGATTGAGCAAATGTGATAGAATTTCGCTGAATTCGTATATTAACCTTAATGTAAAATGATCTAATCGGTTCTTTGTTCGCCCTACCCAAGAAGTTTAATAGTGCATTTCACTCGTCAATTCATGCGCTTTGCGATGCCGCTTAGCCCAATATGCTATCTGATATAGGAGCGACGTAAATTGAACAAATGTGATAGAATTACACTGAATTCTTATATTAACCAAAATATAAAATGATCTAATCGGGTCTCTGATTGCCCTATCATAGAAGATTAATAGTGCATTTTACTCGCCATTCCACGCGCTTTAAGATGCCGCCCAGCCCAGTATGCTATCTGAAATAGGAACGACGTAACTTGAACAAATGTGATAGAATTTTGCTGAATTCTTAAATTAACCATAATATAAAATGTTCTAATCGGGTCTCTGATTGCCCTACCCTAGAAGTTTAATAGTGCATTTTACTCGTCATTTCATGCGCTTTGAGATGCCGCTTAGCCCAATAAGCTGTCTGAAATAGAAGCGACGTAAATTGAACAAATGTGATAGAAGTTCCCTGAATACTTATATTAACCTTAATGTAAAATGATCTAATCGGGTCTCTGTTCGCCCTGCCCTAGAAGTTTAATAGTGCATTTTACTTGCCATTTCATTCGCTTTGAAATGCCGCTTAGCCCAATACGCTATCTGAAATAGGAGCGACGTAAAATGAACAAATGTGACAGGATTTCGCTGAATTCTTAAATTAACCATAATATAAAATGATCTAATCGGGTCTCTATGTGCCCAGCCCTAGAAGCTTAATAGTGCATTTCACTCGTCATTTCATGCGCTTTGAGATGCCGCTTAGCCCAATACGCTATCTGAAATAGGAGCGACGTAAATTGAACAAATGTGATAGAATTTCGCTGAATTGATAAATTAACCATAATATAAAATGATCTAATCGAGTCTCTGTTTGCCCTACCCTAGAAGTTAAATAGTGCATTTTACTCGCCATTCCGCGCGCTTTAAGATGCCGCTTAGCCCAATAAGCTATCTGAAATAGGAGCGACGTAAATTGACCAAATGTGATAGAATTTCGCTGAATTCTTATATAACCAAAATATAAAATGATCTAATCGGGTCTCTGATTGCCCTATCATAGAAGTTTAATAGTGAATTTTACTCGCCATTCCACGCGCTTTAAGATGCCGCTTAGCCCAATACGCTATCAGCAATAGGAGCGACGTAAATTGAACAAATGTGATAGAATTTCGCTGAATTCTTAAATTAACCATAATATAAAATGATCTAATCGGGTCTCTGATTGCCCTATCATAGAAGTTTAGTAGTGCATTTTACTCGCCCTTCCACGCGCTTTGAGATGCCGCCAAGCCCAGTACGCTATCTGAAATAGGAGCGACGTAAATTGAACAAATGTAATAGAATTTCGCTGAATTCTTAAATTGACCATAATATAAAATGATCTTATCGGGTCTCTGTTTGCCCTACCCTAGAAGTTTAATAGTGCATTTTACTCCACATTTCTTGCGCTTTGAGATGCCGCTTAGCCCAATACGCTATCTGAAATATCAGCGACGTAAATTGAACAAATGTGAGAGAATTTCGCTGAATTCTTATATTAACCGTAATATAAAATGATCTAATCGGGTCTCTGTTTGCCCTACCCTAGAAGTTTAATAGTGCATTTTACTCGTCATTTCATGCGCTTTGAGATGTCGCATAGCCCAATACGCTATCTGAAATAGGAACGACGTAAATTGAACAAATGTGATAGAATTTTTCTGAATTCTTAAACTACCCATAATATAAAATGATCTGATCGGGTCTCTGTTTGCCCTACCATGGAAGTTTAATAGTGCATTTTACTCGCCATTTTATGCGCTTTGAGATGCCGCTTAGCCCAATACGCTATCTGAAATAGGTGCGACGTAAATTGAACAAATGTGATAGAATTTCGCTGAATTCTTATATTAACCAAAATATAAAATGATCTAATCGGGTCTCTGATTGCCCTATCATAGAAGTTTGATAGTGCATTTTACTCGACATTCCACGCGCTTTAAGTTGCCGCCTAGCCCAGTACGCTATCTGAAATAGGAGCTACGTAAGTTGAACAAATGTGACAGAATTACGCTGAATTCTTATATTAACCGCAATATAAAATGATCTAATCGGGTCTCTGTTTGCCTTATCCTAGAAGTTTAATTGTGCATTTTACTCGCCATTTCATGCGCTTTGAGATGCCGCTTAGCCCAGTACGCTATCTGAAATATGAGCGACGTAAATTGAACAAATGTGATAGAATTTCGCTGAATTCTTATATTAACCGCAATATAAAATGATCTAATCGGGTCTCTGTTTGCCTTAGCCTAGAAGTTTAATAGTGCATTTTACTCGCCATTTCATGCGCTTTGAGATGCCGCTTAGCGCAATACGTTATCTGGAATAGGAGCGACGTAAATTGAACAAATGTGATAGAATTTCCGTGAATTCTTATATTAACCGTAATATAAAATGATCTAATCGGGTCTCTGTTTGCCTTATCCTAGAAGTTTAATAGTGCATTTTACTCGCCATTTCATGCGCTTTGAGATGCCGCTTAGCCCAATACGTTATCTGGAATAGGAGCGACGTAAATTGAACAAATGTGATAGAATTTCGCTGAATTCTTATATTAACCAAAATACAAAATGATCTAATCGGGTCTCTGATTGCCCTATCATAGAAGTTTAATAGTGCATTTTACTCGCCATTCTACGCGCTTTAAGATGCCGCCTAGCCCAGTACGCTATCTGAAATAGGAGCTACGTAAGTTGAACAAATGTGACAGAATTACGCTGAATTCTTATATTAACCTTAATGTAAAATGATCTAATCTGGTCTCTGTTCGCCCTACCCTAGAAGTTTAATAGTGCATTTCACTCGTCATTTCATGCGCTTTGAGATGCCGCTTAGCCCAATAAGCTATCTGAAATAGGAGCTACGTAAATTGAACAAATGTGATAGAATTTCGCTGAATTCTTTTATTAACCAAAATATAAAATGATCTAATCGGGTCTCTGATTGCCCTATCATAGAAGTTTAATAGTGCATTTTACTCGCCATTCCGCGGGCTTTAAGATACCGCCTAGCCCAGTATGCTATCTGAAATAGGAACCACGTAAATTGAACAAATGTGATAGAATTTTGCTGAATTCTTAAATTAAGCATAATATAAAATGATCAAATGGGGTCTCTGATTGCCCTACACTAGAAGTATAATAGTGCATTTTACTCGCCATTTCATGCGCTTTGAGATGCCGCCTAGCCCAGTACGCTATCTGAAAGAGGAGCGACGTAAGTTGAACAAATGTGATAGAATTACGCTGAATTCTTATATTAACCGTAATATAAAATGATCTATTCGGGTTTCTGTTCGCCCTACCCCAGAAGTTTAATAGAGCATTTCACTCGTCAATCCATGCGCATTGAGATGCCGCTTAGCCCAATACGCTATCTGACATAGGAGCGACGTAAGTTGAACAAATGTGATAGAATTTCGCTGAATTCTTATATTAACCTCAATGTAAAATGATCTAATCGGGTCTTTGTTCGCCCTGCCCTAGAAGTTTCATAGTGAATTTTACTCGCCATTCCACGCGCTTTAAGATGCCGCTTAGCCCAATACGCTATCAGCAATAGGAGCGACGTAAATTGAACAAATGTGATAGAATTTCGCTGAATTCATAAATTAACCATAATATAAAATGATCTAATCGGGTCTCTGTTTGCCCTACCCTAGAAGTTTAACAGTGCATTTTACTCGCCATTTCATGCGCTTTGAGATGCCGCTTAGCCCAATACGCTATCTGAAATAGGAGCGACGTAAATTGAACAAATGTGATAGAATTTCGCTGAATTGTTAAATTAACCATAATATAAAATGATCTAATGGGGTCTCTATTTGCCCTACCCTAGAAGTTTAATAGTGCATTTGACTCGTCATTTCATGCGCTTTGAGATGCCGCTTAGCCCAATACGCTATCTGAAATAGGAGCGATGTAAATTGATCAAATGTGATAGAATTTCGCTGAATTCTTTTACTAACCATAACGTAAAATGATCTAATCGGGTCTCTGTTCGCCCTAGCGTAGAAGGTTAATTGTGCATTTTATTCGTCATTTCATTCGCTTTGAGATGCCGCTTAGCCCAATACGCTATCTGAAATAGGAGCGACGTAAATTGAACAAATGTGATAGAATTTCGCTGAATTCTTATATTAACCAAAATATAAAATGATCCAATCGGGTCTCTGTTTGCCCTACCCTAGAAGTTTAATAGTGCATTTCACTCGTCATTTCATGCGCTTTGCGATGCCGCTTAGCCCAATAAGCTACCTGAAATAGGAGCGACGTAAATTGAACAAATGTGATAGAATTTCGCTGAATTCTTATATTAACCAAAATATAAAATGATCTAGTCGGGTCTCTGATTGCCCTATCATAGAAGTTTAATAGTGCATTTTACTCGCCATTCCACGTGCTTTAAGGTGCCGCCTAGCCCAGTACGCTATCTGAAATAGGAGCGACGTAAGTTGAACAAATGTGATAGAATTTTGCTGAATTCTTAAATTAACCATAATGTAAAATGATCGAATCGGGTCTCTGATTGCCCTACCCTAGAAGTTTAATAGTTCATTTTACTCGCCATTTCTTGCGCTTTGAGATGCCGCTTAGCCCAATACGCTATCTGAAATATCAGCGACGTAAATTGAACATATGTGAGAGAATCTCGCTGAATTCTTATATTAACCAAAATATAAAATGATCTAATCGGGTCTATGATTGCCCTATCATAGAAGTTTAAAAGTGCATTTTACTCGCCATTCCACGCGCTTTGAGATGCCGCCTAGCCCAGTACGCTATCTGAAATAGGAGCGACGTAAATTGAACAAATGTGATAGAATTTCGCTGAATTCTTATATTAACCGTAATATAAAATGATCTAATCGGGTCTCTGTTTGCCCTACCCTAGAAGTTTAACAGTGCATTTCACTCGTCAATCCATGCGCTTTGAGATGCCGCTTAGCCCAATACGCTATCTGAAATAGAAGCGACGTAAATTGAACAAATGTGACAGAATTACACTGAATTCTTATATTAACCGTAATATAAAATGATCTAATCGGGTCTCTGTTTGCCTTATCCTAGAAGTTTAATAGTGCATTTTCTCGCCATTTCATGCGCTTTGAGATGCCGCTTAGCCCAATACGCTATCAGAAATTGGAGCGACGTAAATTGAACGAATGTGATAGAATTTCGCTGAATTCTCATATTAACCAAAATATAAAATGATCTAATCGGGTCTCTGATAGCCCTATCATAGAAGTTTAAGAGTGCATTTTACTCGCCATTCCACGCGCTTTAAGATGCCGCGTAGCCCGGTATGCTATCTGAAATAGGAGCGACGTAAGTTGAACAAATGTGATAGAATTACGCTGAATCCTTATATTAACCGTAATATAAAATGAACTAATCGGGTCTCTGTTTGCCTTACCCTAGAAGTTTAATAGTGCATTTTACTCGCCATTTCATGCGCTTTGAGATGCCGCTTAGCCCAATACGCTATCTGCAATAGGAGCGACGTAAATTGAACAAATGTGATAGAATTTCGCTGAATTCTTAAATTAACCATAATATAAAATGATCGAATCGGGTCGCTGTTTGCCCTACCCTAGAAGTTTAATAGTTCATTTTACTTGCCATTTCTTGCGCTTTGAGATGCCGCTTAGCCCAATACGCTATCTGAAATATCAGCGACGTAAATTGAACAAATGTGAGAGAATCTTGCTGAATTCTTATATTAACCTTAATGTAAAATGATCTAATCGGGTCTCTGTTCGCCCTACCCTAGAAGATTAATAGTGCATTTCACTCGTCATTTCATGCGCCTCGAGATGCCGCTGAGCCCAATAAGCTATCTGAAATAGGAGCGACGTAAATTGAACAAATGTGATAGAATTTCGCTGAATTCTTAAATTAACCATAATATAAAATGATCGAATCGGGTCGCTGTTTGCCCTACCCTAGAAGTTTAATAGTTCATTTTACTTGCCATTTCTTGCGCTTTGAGATGCCGCTTAGCCCAATACGCTATCTGAAATAGGAGCAACGTAAATTGAACAAATGTGATAGAATTTCGCAGAATTCTTAAATTAACCATAATATAAAATGATCTAATCGGGTCTCTGTTTGCCCTACCCTAGAAGTTTAATAGTGCAGTTTACTCGCCATTTCTTGCGCTTTGAGATGCCGCTTAGCCCACTACGCTATCTGAAATAGGAGCGACGTAAATTGAACAAATGTGACAGAGTTACGCTGAATTCTTATATTAACCTTAATGTAAAATGGTCTAATCGGGTCTTCGTTCGCCCTACCCTAGAAGTTTAATAGTGCATTTCACTCATCATTTCATGCGCTTTGAGATGCAGCTTAGCCCAATATGCTATCTGAAATAGGAGCGACGTAAATTGAACAAATGTGATAGAATTTCGCTGAATTCTCATATTAACCAAAATATAAAATGATCTAATCGGGTCTCTGATTGCCCTATCATAGAAGTTTAATAGTGCAGTTTACTCGCCACTCCACGCGCTTTAAGATGCCGCCTAGCCCAGTACGCTATCTGAAATAGGAGCGATGTAAATTGAACAAATGTGATAGAATTTTGCTGATTCTTAAATTAACCATAATATAAAATGATCTATTCGGGTCACTGTTTGCCCTACCCAAGAACTTTAATTGTGCATTTCTCGTCATTTCATGCGCTTTGAGATGCCGCTTAGCCCAATACGCTATCTGAAATAGGAGCGACGTAAATTGAACAAATGTGATAGAATTTCCATGAAATCTTATATTAAACAAAAAATAAAATGATCTAAACGGGTCTCTGATTGCCCTATCATAGAAGTTTAGTAGTGCATTTTACTCGCCCTTCCACGCGCTTTAAGATGCCGCTGAGCCCAATAAGCTATCTGAAATAGGAGCGACGTATGTTGAACAAATGTGATATAATTACGCTGAATTCTTATATTAACCGTAATATTAAATGATCTAATCGGGTCTCTGTTTGCCTTACCCTAGAAGTTTAACAGTGCATTTTACTCGCCATTTCATGCGCTTTGAGATTCCGCCTAGCCCGGTACGCCATCTGAAATAGGAGCGACGTAAATTGAACAAATGTGATAGAATATCGCTGAATTCTTATATTAACCTCAATGTAAAATGATCTAATCGGGTCTTTGTTCGCCCTACCCTAGAAGTTTAATAGTGCATTTAACTCGTCATTTCATGCGCTTTGAGGTGCCGCTTAGCCCAATAAGCTATCTGAAATAGGAGCGACGTAAATTGACCAAATGTGATAGAATTTCGCTGAATTCTTATATAACCAAAATATAAAATGATCTAATCGGGTCTCTGATTGCCCTATCATAGAAGTTTGATAGTGAATTTTACTCGCCATTCCACGCGCTTTAAGATGCCGCTTAGCCCAATACGCTATCAGCAATAGGAGCGACGTAAATTGAACAATGTGATAGAATTTCGCTGAATTCTTAAATTAACCATAATATAAAATGATCTAATCGGGTCTCTGTTTGCCCTACCCTAGAAGTTTAACAGTGCATTTTACACGCCATTTCATGCGCTTTGAGATGCCGCTTAGCCCAATACGCTATCTGAAATAGGAGCGATGTAAATTGATCAAATGTGATAGAATTTCGCTGAATTCTTTTATTAACCATAACGTAAAATGATCTAATCGGGTCTCTGTTCGCCCTAGCGTAGAAGCTTACTGTGCATTTTATTCGTCATTGCATGCGCTTTGAGATGCCGCTTAGCCCAATACGCTATCTGAAATAGGAGCGACGTAAATTGATCAAATGTGATAGAATTTCGCTGAATTCTTATATTAACCAAAATATAAAATGATCTAATCGGGTCTCGGTTTGCCCTACCCTAGAAGTTTAATAGTGCATTTTACTCGCCATTTCTCGCGCTTCGAGTTGCCGCTTAGCCCAATACGCTGTCTGAAATATCAGCGACGTAAATTGAACAAATGTGAGAGAATTTCGCTGAATTCTTAAATTAACCATAATATAAAATGATCTTATCGGGTCCCTGTTTGCCCTACCCTAGAAGTTTAATAGTGCATTTTACTCGACATTTCTTGCGCTTTGAGATGCCGCTTAGTCCAATACGCTATCTGAAATATCAGCGACGTAAATTGAACAAATGTGAGAGAATTTCGCTGAATTCTTATATTAACCAAAATATAAAATGATCTAGTCGGGTCTCTGATTACCCTATCATAGAAGTTTAGTAGTGCATTTTACTAGCCCTTCCACGCGCTTTGAGATACCGCCTTGCCCAGTACGCTATCTGAAATAGGAGCGACGTAAGTTGAACATATGTGATAGAATTACGCTGAATTCTTATATTAACCGTAATAAGAAATGATCTAATCGGGTCTCTGTTTGCCCTACCCTAGAAGTTTAACAGTGCATTTTACTCGTCATTTCATGCGCTTCGAGATGCCGCATAGCCCACTACGCTATCTGACATAGGAGCGACGTAAATTGAGCAAATGTGATAGAATTTCGCTGAATTCTTAAATTAACCATAATATAAAATGATCTAATGGGGTCTCTGATTGCCCTACCCTAGAAGATTAATAGTGCATTTCACTCGCCATTTCATGCGCTTTGCGATGCCGCTTAGCCCAATAAGCTATCTGAAATAGGAGCGACGTAAATTGAACAAATGTGATAGAATTTCGCTGAATTCTTATATTAACCAAAATATAAAATGATCTAATCGGGTCTCTGATTGCCCTATCATAGAAGTTTAATAGTGCATTTTACTCGCCATTCCACGCGCTTTAAGATGCCGCCTAGCCCAGTACGCTATCTGAAATAGGAGCGACGTATGTTGAACAAATGTGATAGATTTCCCTGAATTCTTATATTAACCTTAATGTAAAATGATCTAATCGGGTCTCTGTTTGCCCTACCCTAGAAGTTTAATAGTGCATTTCACTCGTCATTTCATGCGCTTTGCGATGCCGCTCAGCCCAATAAGCTATCTGAAATAGGAGCGACGTAAATTGAACAAATGTGATAGAATTTCGCTGAATTCTTATATTAACCAAAATATAAAATGATCTAGTCGGGTCTCTGATTGCCATATCATAGAAGTTTAATAGTGCATTTTACTCGCCATTCCACGCGCTTTAAGGTGCCGCCTAGCCCAGTACGCTATCTGAAATAGGAGCGACGTAAGTTGAACAAATGTGATAGAATTTTGCTGAATTCTTAAATTAACCATAATGTAAAATGATCGAATCGGGTCTCTGATTGCCCTACCCTAGAAGTTTAATAGTTCATTTTACTCGCCATTTCTTGCGCTTTGAGATGCCGCTTAGCCCAATACGCTATCTGAAATAGGAGCGATGTAAATTGATCAAATGTGATAGAATTTCGCTGAATTCTTTTATTAACCATAACGTAAAATGATCTAATCGGGTCTCTGTTCGCCCTAGCGTAGAAGCTTAACTGTGCATTTTATTCGTCATTGCATGCGCTTTGAGATGCCGCTTAGCCCAATACGCTATCTGAAATAGGAGCGACGTAAATTGATCAAATGTGATAGAATTTCGCTGAATTCTTATATTAACCAAAATATAAAATGATCTAATCGGGTCTCGGTTTGCCCTACCCTAGAAGTTTAATAGTGCATTTTACTCGCCATTTCTCGCGCTTCGAGTTGCCGCTTAGCCCAATACGCTGTCTGAAATATCAGCGACGTAAATTGAACAAATGTGAGAGAATTTCGCTGAATTCTTAAATTAACCATAATATAAAATGATCTTATCGGGTCCCTGTTTGCCCTACCCTAGAAGTTTAATAGTGCATTTTACTCGACATTTCTTGCGCTTTGAGATGCCGCTTAGTCCAATACGCTATCTGAAATATCAGCGACGTAAATTGAACAAATGTGAGAGAATTTCGCTGAATTCTTATATTAACCAAAATATAAAATGATCTAGTCGGGTCTCTGATTACCCTATCATAGAAGTTTAGTAGTGCATTTTACTAGCCCTTCCACGCGCTTTGAGTTACCGCCTTGCCCAGTACGCTATCTGAAATAGGAGCGACGTAAGTTGAACATATGTGATAGAATTACGCTGAATTCTTATATTAACCGTAATAAGAAATGATCTAATCGGGTCTCTGTTTGCCCTACCCTAGAAGTTTAACAGTGCATTTTACTCGTCATTTCATGCGCTTCGAGATGCCGCATAGCCCACTACGCTATCTGACATAGGAGCGACGTAAATTGAGCAAATGTGATAGAATTTCGCTGAATTCTTAAATTAACCATAATATAAAATGATCTAATGGGGTCTCTGATTGCCCTACCCTAGAAGATTAATAGTGCATTTCACTCGCCATTTCATGCGCTTTGAGATGCCGCGTAGCCCAATACGCTATCTGAAATAGGGGCGACGTAAATTGAACAAATGTGATAGAATTACTCTGAATTCTTATATTAACCGTAATATAAAATGATCTAATCGGGTCTCTGTTTGCCCTACCCTAGAAGTTTAATAGTGCATTTCGCTCGTCATTTCATGCGCTTTGCGATGCCGCTTAGCCCAATAAGCTATCTGAAATAGGAGCGACGTAAATTGAACAAATGTGATAGAATTTCGCTGAATTCTTATATTAACCAAAATATAAAATGTTCTAATCGGGTCTCTGATTGCCCTATCATAGAAGTTTAATAGTGCATTTTACTCGCCATTCCACGCGCTTTAAGATGCCGCCTAGCCCAGTACGCTATCTGAAATAGGAGCGACGTATGTTGAACAAATGTGATAGATTTCCCTGAATTCTTATATTAACCTTAATGTAAAATGATCTAATCGGGTCTCTGTTTGCCCTACCCTAGAAGTTTAATAGTGCATTTCACTCGTCATTTCATGCGCTTTGCGATGCCGCTCAGCCCAATAAGCTATCTGAAATAGGAGCGACGTAAATTGAACAAATGTGATAGAATTTCGCTGAATTCTTATATTAACCAAAATATAAAATGATCTAGTCGGGTCTCTGATTGCCATATCATAGAAGTTTAATAGTGCATTTTACTCGCCATTCCACGCGCTTTAAGGTGCCGCCTAGCCCAGTACGCTATCTGAAATAGGAGCGACGTAAGTTGAACAAATGTGATAGAATTTTGCTGAATTCTTAAATTAACCATAATGTAAAATGATCGAATCGGGTCTCTGATTGCCCTACCCTAGAAGTTTAATAGTTCATTTTACTCGCCATTTCTTGCGCTTTGAGATGCCGCTTAGCCCAATACGCTATCTGAAATAGGAGCGATGTAAATTGATCAAATGTGATAGAATTTCGCTGAATTCTTTTATTAACCATAACGTAAAATGATCTAATCGGGTCTCTGTTCGCCCTAGCGTAGAAGCTTAACTGTGCATTTTATTCGTCATTGCATGCGCTTTGAGATGCCGCTTAGCCCAATACGCTATCTGAAATAGGAGCGACGTAAATTGATCAAATGTGATAGAATTTCGCTGAATTCTTATATTAACCAAAATATAAAATGATCTAATCGGGTCTCGGTTTGCCCTACCCTAGAAGTTTAATAGTGCATTTTACTCGCCATTTCTCGCGCTTCGAGTTGCCGCTAAGCCCAATACGCTGTCTGAAATATCAGCGACGTAAATTGAACAAATGTGAGAGAATTTCGCTGAATTCTTAAATTAACCATAATATAAAATGATCTTATCGGGTCCCTGTTTGCCCTACCCTAGAAGTTTAATAGTGCATTTTACTCGACATTTCTTGCGCTTTGAGATGCCGCTTAGTCCAATACGCTATCTGAAATATCAGCGACGTAAATTGAACAAATGTGAGAGAATTTCGCTGAATTCTTATATTAACCAAAATATAAAATGATCTAGTCGGGTCTCTGATTACCCTATCATAGAAGTTTAGTAGTGCATTTTACTAGCCCTTCCACGCGCTTTGAGATACCGCCTTGCCCAGTACGCTATCTGAAATAGGAGCGACGTAAGTTGAACATATGTGATAGAATTACGCTGAATTCTTATATTAACCGTAATAAGAAATGATCTAATCGGGTCTCTGTTTGCCCTACCCTAGAAGTTTAACAGTGCATTTTACTCGTCATTTCATGCGCTTCGAGATGCCGCATAGCCCACTACGCTATCTGACATAGGAGCGACGTAAATTGAGCAAATGTGATAGAATTTCGCTGAATTCTTAAATTAACCATAATATAAAATGATCTAATGGGGTCTCTGATTGCCCTACCCTAGAAGATTAATAGTGCATTTCACTCGCCATTTCATGCGCTTTGAGATGCCGCTTAGCCCAATACGCTATCTGAAATAGGGGCGACGTAAATTGAACAAATGTGATAGAATTACTCTGAATTCTTATATTAACCGTAATATAAAATGATCTAATCGGGTCTCTGTTTGCCCTACCCTAGAAGTTTAATAGTGCATTTCGCTCGTCATTTCATGCGCTTTGCGATGCCGCTTAGCCCAATAAGCTATCTGAAATAGGAGCGACGTAAATTGAACAAATGTGATAGAATTTCGCTGAATTCTTATATTAACCAAAATATAAAATGATCTAATCGGGTCTCTGATTGCCCTATCATAGAAGTTTAATAGTGCATTTTACTCGCCATTCCACGCGCTTTAAGATGCCGCCTAGCCCAGTACGCTATCTGAAATAGGAGCGACGTATGTTGAACAAATGTGATAGATTTCCCTGAATTCTTATATTAACCTTAATGTAAAATGATCTAATCGGGTCCCTGTTTGCCCTACCCTAGAAGTTTAACAGTGCATTTTACTCGCCATTTCATGCGCTTTGAGATGCCGCTTAGCCCAATACGCTATCTGAAATAGGAGCGACGTAAATTGAACAAATGTGAGAGAATCTCGCTGAATTCTTATATTAACCAAAATATAAAATGATCTAATCGGGTCTATGATTGCCCTATCATAGAAGTATAAAAGTGCATTTTACTCGCCATTCCACGCGCTTTAAGATGCCGCCTAGCCCAGTACGCTATCTGAAATAGGAGCGACGTAAATTGAACATATGTGATAGAATTTCGCTGAATTCTTATATTAACCGTAATATAAAATGATCTAATCGGGTCTCTGTTTGCCCTACCCTAGAAGTTTAAGAGTGCATTTTACTCGTCATTTCATGCGCTTCGAGATGCCGCATAGCCCAATACGCTATCTGACATAGGAGCGATGTAAATTGAACAAATGTGATAGAATTTCGATGAATTCTTGAATTAACCATAATATAAAATGATCTAATCAGGTCTCTGTTCGCCCTAGCCTAGAAGTTTAATAGCGCATTTTATTCGCCATTTCATGCGCTTTGAGATGCCGCTTAGCCCAATACGCTATCTGAAATAGGAGCGACGTAAATTGAACAAATGTGATAGAATTTACCTGAAATCTTATAGTAAACAAAATATAAAATGTTCTAATCGGGACTCTGATTGTCCTATCACAGAATTTTAGTAGTGCATTTTACTCGCCCTTCCACGCGCTTTGAGATGTCGCCTAGCCCAGTACGCTGTCTGAAATAGGAGCGACGTAAGTTGAACAAATGTGATAGGATTACGCTGAATTCTTATATTAACCGTAATATAAAATGATCTAATCGTGTCTCTGTTTGCCTTATCCTAGAAGTTTAATAGTGCATTTTCTCGCCATTTCATGCGCTTTGAGATGCCGCTTAGCCCAATACGCTATCAGAAATAGGAGCGACGTAAATTGAACGAATGTGATAGAATTTCGCTGAATTCTTATATTAACCAAAATATAAAATGATCTAATCGGGTCTCTGATAGCCCTATCATAGAAGTTTAAGAGTGCATTTTCTCGCCATTCCACGCGCTTTAAGATGCCGCGTAGCCCGGTATGCTATCTGAAATAGGAGCGACGTAAGTTGAACAAATGTGATAGAATTACGCTGAATCCTTATATTAACCGTAATATAAAATGATCTAATCGGGTCTCTGTTTGCCTTACCCTAGAAGTTTAATAGTGCATTTTACTCGCCATTTCATGCGCTTTGAGATGCCGCTTAGCCCAATACGCTATCTGCAATAGGAGCGACGTAAATTGAACAAATGTGATAGAATTTCGCTGAATTCTCAAATTAACCATAATATAAAATGATCGAATCGGGTCTCTGTTTGCCCTACCCTAGAAGTTTAATAGTTCATTTTACTTGCCATTTCTTGCGCTTTGAGATGCCGCTTAGCCCAATACGCTATCTGAAATATCAGCGACGTAAATTGAACAAATGTGAGAGAATCTCGCTGAATTCTTATATTAACCTTAATGTTAAATGATCTAATCGGGTCTCTGTTCGCCCTACCCTAGAAGATTAATAGTGCATTTCACTCGTCATTTCATGCGCTTTGAGATGCCGCTGAGCCCAATAAGCTATCTGAAATAGGAGCCACGTAAATTGAACGAATGTGTTAGAATTTTTCTGAATTCTTAAATAAACCATAATATGAAATGATCTAAACGGGTCTCTGTTTGCCTTACCCTAGAAGTTTAACAGTGCATTTTACTCGCTATTTCATGCGCTTTGAGATGCCGGTTAGCCCAATATGCTATCTGAAATAGGAGCGACGTAAATTGAACAAATGTGATAGAATTTTGCTGAATTCTTAAATTAACCATACTATAAAATGATCTAATCGGATCTCTGTTTGCCCTACCCAAGAACTTTAATTGTGCATTTCTCTGGTCATTTCATGCGCTTTGAGATGCCGCTTAGCCCAATACGCTATCTGAAATAGGAGCGACGTAAATTGAACAAATGTGATAGAATTTCCATGAAATCTTATATTAATCAAAATATAAAATGATCTAAACGGGACTCTGATTGCCCTATCATAGAAGTTTAGTAGCGCATTTTACTCGCCCTTCCACGCGCTTTAAGATGCCGCCTAGCCCAGTACACTATCTGAAATAGGAGCGACGTATGTTGAACAAATGTGATATAATTACGCTGAATTCTTATATTAAACGTAATATTAAATGATCTAATCGGGTCTCTGTTTGCCTTACCCTAGAAGTTTAATAGTGCATTTTACTCGCCATTTCATGCGCTTTGAGATGCCGCTTAGACCAATACGCTATCTGCAACATGAGCGACGTAAATTGAACAAATGTGATAGAATTTCGCTGAATTCTTAAATTAACCATAATATAAAATGATCTAATCGGGTCTCTGTTTGCCCTACCCTAGAAGTTTAATTGTACATTTTACTCGCCATTTCTTGCGCTTTGAGATGCCGCTTAGCCCAATACGCTATCTGAAATATCAGCGACGTAAATTGAACAAATGTGAGAGAATCTCGCTGAATTCTTATATTAACCTTAATGTAAAATGATCTAATCGGGTCTCTGTTCGCCCTACCCTAGAAGATTACTAGTGCATTTCACACGTCATTTCATGCGCTTTGAGATGCCGCTTAGCTCAATAAGCTATCTGAAATAGGAGCGACGTAAATTGGACAAATGTGATAGAATTTTTCTGAATTCTTAAATAAACCATAATATGAAATGATCTAATCGGGTCTCTGTTTGCCCTACCCTAGAAGTTTAACAGTGCATTTTACTCGCCATGTCATGCGCTTTGAGATGCCGCTTAGCCCAATACGCTATCTGAAATAGGAGCGACGTAAATTGAACAAACGTGATAGAATTTCCCTGAATACTTATATTAACCTTAATGTAAAATGATCTAATCGGGTCTCCGTTTGCCTTATCCTAGAAGTTTAACAGTGCATTTTCTGGCCATTTCATGCGCATTGAAATGCCGCTTAGCCCAATACGCTATCTGAAATAGGAGCGATGTAAATTGAACAAATGTGATAGAATTTCGCTGAATTCTTAAATTAACCATAATATAAAATGATCTAAACGGGACTCTGATTGCCCTATCATAGAAGTTTAGTAGTGCATTTTACTCGCCCTTCCACGCGCTTTAAGATGCCGCCTGGCCCAGTACACTAACTGAAATAGGAGCGACGTATGTTGAACAAATGTGATAGATTTACGCTGAATTCTTATATTAACCTTAATGTAAAATGGTCTAATCGGGTCTTCGTTCGCCCTACCCTAGAAGTTTAATAGTGCATTTCACTAGTCATTTCATGCGCTTAGAGATGCCGCATAGCCCAATACGCTATCTGAAATAGGAGCGACGTAAATTGAACAAATGTGATAGAATTTCCCTGAAATCTTATATTAACCAAAATATAAAATGATCTAATCGGGTCTCTGATTGCCCTATCATAGAAGTTTAATAGTGCAGTTTACTCGCCATTTCTTGCGCTTTGAGATGCCGCTTAGCCCACTACGCTATCTGAAATAGGAGCGACGTAAATTGAACAAATGTCACAGAATTACGCTGAATTCTTATATTAACCGTAATATAAAATGATCTAATCGGGTCTCTGTTTGCCTTATCCTAGAAGTTTAATAGTGCATTTTACTCGCCATTTCTTGCGCTTTGAGATGACGCTTAACACAAGTCGCTATCTGAAATAGGAGCGATGTAAATTGAACAAATGTGATAGAATTTCGCTGAATTCTTATATTAACCTTAATGTAAAATGATCTAATCGGGTCTTTGTTCGCCCTACCCTTGAAGTTTAATAGTGCATTTCACTCGTCATTTCATGCGCTTTGAGATGCCATTTAGCCCAATAAGCTATCTGGAATAGGAGCGACGTAAATTGAACAAATGTGATAGAATTTCGCTGAATTCTTATATTAACCAAAATATAAAATGATCTAATCGGGTCTCTGATTGCCCTATCATAGAAGTTTAATAGCGCATTTTACTCGCCATTCCACGCGCTTTAGGTTGCCGCCTAGCCCAGTACGCTATCTGAAATAGGAGCTACGTAAGTTGAACAAATGTCACAGAATTACGCTGAATTCTTATATTAACCGTAATATAAAATGATCTAATCGGGTCTCTGTTTGCCCTACCCTAGAAGTTTAATAGTGCATTTTACTCGCCATTTCTTGCGCTTTGAGATACCGCTTAGCCCAGTACGCTATCTGAAATAGGAGCGACGTAAATTGAACAAATGTGATAGCATTTCGCTGAATTCTTAAATTAACCATAATATGAAATGACCTAATCGGGTCTCTGTTTGCCCTACCCTAGAAGTTTAATAGTGCATTTTACTCGCCATTTCTTGCGCTTTGAGATGCCGCTTAGCCCAATACGCTATCTGAAATATCAGCGACGTAAATTGAACAAATGTGAGAGAATTTCGCTGAATTCTTAAATTAACCATAATATAAAATGATCTAATGTGGTCTCTGTTTGCCCTACCCTAGAAGTTTAATAGTGCATTTTACTCGCCATTTCTTGCGCTTTGAGATGCCGCTTAGCACAAGTCGCTATCTGAAATAGGAGCGATGTAAATTGAACAAATGTGATAGAATTTCGCTGAATTCTTATATTAACCAAAATATAAAGTGATCTAATCGGGTCTCTGATTGCCCTATCATAGAAGTTTAATAGTGCATTTTACTCGCCATTCCTCGCGCTTTAAGATGCCGCCTATCCGGGTACGCTATCTGAAATAGGGGCGACGTAAATTGAACAAATGTGATAGAATTTTTCTGAATTCTTAAATTAACCATAATATGAAATGACCTAATCGGGTCTCTGTTTGCCCTACCCTAGAAGTTTAATAGTGCATTTTACTCGCCATTTCTTGCGCTTTGAGATGCCGCTTAGCCCAATACGCTATCTGAAATATCAGCGACATAAATTGAACAAATGTGAGAGAATTTCGCTGAATTCTTAAATTAACCATAATATAAAATGATCTAATGGGGTCTCTGTTTGCCCTACCCTAGAAGTATAATAGTGCATTTTACTCGCCATTTCCTGCGCTTTGAGATGCCGCTTAGCACAAGTCGCTATCTGAAATAGGAGCGATGTAAATTGAACAAATGTGATAGAATTTCGCTGAATTCTTATATTAACCTTAATGTAAAATGATCTAATCGGGTCTTTGTTCGCCCTACCCAAGAAGTTTAATAGAGCATTTCACTCGTCAATTCATGCGCTTTGCGATGCCGCTTAGCCCAATAAGCTATCTGAAATAGGAACGACGTAAATTGAACAAATGTGATAGAATTTCGCTGAATTCTTATATTAACCAAAATATAAGATGATCTAATCGGGTCTCTGATTGCCCTATCATAGAAGTTTAACAGTGCATTTTACTCGTCATTCCACGCGCTTTAAGATGCCGCCTAGCCCAGTACGCTATCTGAAATAGGAGCAACGTAAATTGAACAAACGTGATAGAATTTCGCTGAATTCTTAAATTAACCATAATATAAAATGATCTAATGGGGTCTCTGTTTGCCTTACCCTAGAAGTTTAATAGTGCATTTTACTCGCCATTTCATGCGCTTTGAGATGCCGCTTGGCCCAATACGCTATCTGCAATAGGAGCGACGTAAATTGAACAAATGTGATAGAATTTCGCTGAATTCTTAAATTAACCATAATATAAAATGATCTAATGGGGTCTCTGATTGCCCTACCCTAGAAGATTAATAGTGCATTTCACTCGCCATTTCATGCGCTTTGAGATGCCGCTTAGCCCAATACGCTATCTGAAATATCAGCGACGTAAATTGAACAAATGTGAGAGAATTTCGCTGAATTCTTAAATTAACCATAATATAAAATGATCTTATCGGGTCCCTGTTTGCCCTACCCTAGAAGTTTAATAGTGCATTTTACTCGACATTTCTTGCGCTTTGAGATGCCGCTTAGTCCAATACGCTATCTGAAATATCAGCGACGTAAATTGAACAAATTTGAGAGAATTTCGCTGAATTCTTATATTAACCAAAATATAAAATGATCTAGTCGGGTCTCTGATTACCCTATCATAGAAGTTTAGTAGTGCATTTTACTAGCCCCTCCACGCGCTTTGAGATACCGCCTTGCCCAGTACGCTATCTGAAATAGGAGCGACGTAAGTTGAACAAATGTGATAGAATTACGCTGAATTCTTATATTAACCGTAATATAAAATGATCTAATCGGGTCTCTGTTTGCCCTACCCTAGAAGTTTAACAGTGCATTTTACTCGTCATTTCATGCGCTTCGAGATGCCGTATAGCCCACTACGCTATCTGACATAGGAGCGACGTAAATTGAGCAAATGTGATAGAATTTCGCTGAATTCTGAAATTAACCATAATATAAAATGATCTAATGGGGTCTCTGATTGCCCTACCCTAGAAGATGAATAGTGCATTTCACTCGCCATTTCATGCGCTTAGAGATGCCGCTTAGCCCAATACGCTATCTGAAATAGGAGCGACGTAAATTGAACAAATGTGATAGAATTTCCCTGAAATCTTATATTAACCAAAATATAAAATGATCTAATCGGGTCTCTGATTGCCCTATCATAGAAGTTTAATAGCGCATTTTACTCGCCATTCCACGCGCTTTAAGTTGCCGCCTAGCCCAGTACGCTATCTGAAATAGGAGCTACGTAAGTTGAACAAATGTCACAGAATTACGCTGAATTCTTATATTAACCGTAATATAAAATGATCTAATCGGGTCTCTGTTTGCCTTATCCTAGAAGTTTAATAGTGCATTTTACTCGCCATTTCTTGCGCTTTGAGATGACGCTTAACACAAGTCGCTATCTGAAATAGGAGCGATGTAAATTGAACAAATGTGATAGAATTTCGCTGAATTCTTATATTAACCTTAATGTAAAATGATCTAATCGGGTCTTTGTTCGCCCTACCCTTGAAGTTTAATAGTGCATTTTACTCGTCATTTCATGCGCTTTGAGATGCCGCTTAGCCCAATACGCTATCTGAAATATCAGCGACGTAAATTGAACAAATGTGAGAGAATTTCGCTGAATTCTTAAATTAACCATAATATAAAATGATCTAATGTGGTCTCTGTTTGCCCTACCCTAGAAGTTTAATAGTGCATTTTACTCGCCATTTCTTGCGCTTTGAGATGCCGCTTAGCACAAGTCGCTATCTGAAATAGGAGCGATGTAAATTGAACAAATGTGATAGAATTTCGCTGAATTCTTATATTAACCAAAATATAAAGTGATCTAATCGGGTCTCTGATTGCCCTATCATAGAAGTTTAATAGTGCATTTTACTCGCCATTCCTCGCGCTTTAAGATGCCGCCTATCCGGGTACGCTATCTGAAATAGGGGCGACGTAAATTGAACAAATGTGATAGAATTTTTCTGAATTCTTAAATTAACCATAATATGAAATGACCTAATCGGGTCTCTGTTTGCCCTACCCTAGAAGTTTAATAGTGCATTTTACTCGCCATTTCTTGCGCTTTGAGATGCCGCTTAGCCCAATACGCTATCTGAAATATCAGCGACGTAAATTGAACAAATGTGAGAGAATTTCGCTGAATTCTTAAATTAACCATAATATAAAATGATCTAATGGGGTCTCTGTTTGCCCTACCCTAGAAGTATAATAGTGCATTTTACTCGCCATTTCCTGCGCTTTGAGATGCCGCTTAGCACAAGTCGCTATCTGAAATAGGAGCGATGTAAATTGAACAAATGTGATAGAATTTCGCTGAATTCTTATATTAACCTTAATGTAAAATGATCTAATCGGGTCTTTGTTCGCCCTACCCAAGAAGTTTAATAGAGCATTTCACTCGTCAATTCATGCGCTTTGCGATGCCGCTTAGCCCAATAAGCTATCTGAAATAGGAACGACGTAAATTGAACAAATGTGATAGAATTTCGCTGAATTCTTATATTAACCAAAATATAAGATGATCTAATCGGGTCTCTGATTGCCCTATCATAGAAGTTTAACAGTGCATTTTACTCGTCATTCCACGCGCTTTAAGATGCCGCCTAGCCCAGTACGCTATCTGAAATAGGAGCAACGTAAATTGAACAAACGTGATAGAATTTCGCTGAATTCTTAAATTAACCATAATATAAAATGATCTAATGGGGTCTCTGTTTGCCCTACCCTAGAAGTTTAATAGTGCATTTTACTCGCCATTTCTTGCGCTTTGAGATGCCGCTTAGCCCAATACGCTATCTGAAATAGGAGCGACGTAAATTGAACAAATGTGATAGAATTTCGCTGAATTCTTATATTAACCAAAATATAAAATGATCTAATCGGGTCTCTGATTGCCCTATCATAGAAGATTAAGAGTGCATTTTGCTCGCCATTCCACGCGCTTTAAGATGCCGCCTAGCCCAGTACGCTATCTGAAATAGGAGCGACGTAAGTTGAACAAATGTGATAGAATCACGCTGAATTCTTATATCAACCGTAATATGAAATGGTCTAATCGGGTCTCCGTTTGCCTTATCCTAGAAGTTTAATAGTGCATTTTACTGGCCATTTCATGCGCATTGAGACGCCGCTTAGCCCAATACGCTATCTGAAATAGGAGCGATGTAAATTGAACAAATGTGATAGAATTTCGCTGAATTCTTAAATTAACCATAATATAAAATGATCTCAACGGGACTCTGATTGCCCTATCATAGAAGTTTAGTAGTGCATTTTACTCGCCCTTCCACGCGATTTAAGATGCCGCCTAGCCCAGTACACTATCTGAAATAGGAGCGACGTATGATGAACAAATGTGATAGAATTACGCTGAATTCTTACATTAACCGTAATATAAAATGATCTAATCGGGTCTCTGATTGCCCTATCATAGAAGATTGAGAGTGCATTTTGCTCGCCATTCCACGCGCTTTAAGATGCCGCCTAGCCCAGTACGCTATCTGAAATAGGAGCGACGTAAGTTGAACAAATGTGATAGAATAACGCTGAATTCTTATATTAACCGTAATATGAAATGGTCTAATCGGGTCTCCGTTTGCCTTATCCTAGAAGTATAATAGTGCATTTTACTGGCCATTACATGCGCATTGAGATGCCGCTTAGCCCAATACGCTATCTGAAATAGGAGCGATGTAAATTGAACAAATGTGATAGAATTTCGCTGAATTCTTAAATTAACCATAATATAAAATGATCTAATCGGGTCTCTGATTGCCCTATCATAGAAGTTTAGTAGTGCATTTTACTCGCCCTTCCACGCGCTTTAAGATGCCGCCTAGCCCAGTACACTATCTGAAATAGGAGCGACGTATGTTGAACAAATGTGATAGAATTACGCTGAATTCTTATATTGACCGTAATATAAAATGATCTAATCGGGTCTCTGTTTGCATTACCATAGAAGTTTAATAGTGCATTATACTCGCCATTTCATGCGCTTTGAGATGCCGCTTAGCCCAATACGCTATCTGAAATAGGAGCGATGTAAATTGAACAAATGTGATAGAATTTCCCTGAATTCTTAAATTAACCTTAATGTAAAATGATCTAATCGGGTCTTTGTTCGCCCTACCCAAGAAGTTTAATAGAGCATTTCACTCGTCAATTCATGCGCTTTGCGATGCCGCTTAGCCCAATAAGCTATCTGAAATAGGAACGACGTAAATTGAACAAATGTGATAGAATTTCGCTGAATTCTTATATTAACCAAAATATAAGATGATCTAATCGGGTCTCTGATTGCCCTATCATAGAAGTTTAACAGTGCATTTTACTCGTCATTCCACGCGCTTTAAGATGCCGCCTAGCCCAGTACGCTATCTGAAATAGGAGCAACGTAAATTGAACAAACGTGATAGAATTTCGCTGAATTCTTAAATTAACCATAATATAAAATGATCTAATGGGGTCTCTGTTTGCCCTACCCTAGAAGTTTAATAGTGCATTTTACTCGCCATTTCTTGCGCTTTGAGATGCCGCTTAGCCCAATACGCTATCTGAAATAGGAGCGACGTAAATTGAACAAATGTGATAGAATTTCGCTGAATTCTTATATTAACCAAAATATAAAATGATCTAATCGGGTCTCTGATTGCCCTATCATAGAAGATTAAGAGTGCATTTTGCTCGCCATTCCACGCGCTTTAAGATGCCGCCTAGCCCAGTACGCTATCTGAAATAGGAGCGACGTAAGTTGAAGAAATGTGATAGAATCACGTTGAATTCTTATATCAACCGTAATATGAAATGGTCTAATCGGGTCTCCGTTTGCCTTATCCTAGAAGTTTAATAGTGCATTTTACTGGCCATTTCATGCGCATTGAGACGCCGCTTAGCCCAATACGCTATCTGAAATAGGAGCGATGTAAATTGAACAAATGTGATAGAATTTCGCTGAATTCTTAAATTAACCATAATATAAAATGATCTCAACGGGACTCTGATTGCCCTATCATAGAAGTTTAGTAGTGCATTTTACTCGCCCTTCCACGCGCTTTAAGATGCCGACTAGCCCAGTACACTATCTGAAATAGGAGCGACGTATGATGAACAAATGTGATAGAATTACGCTGAATTCTTACATTAACCGTAATATAAAATGATCTAATCGGGTCTCTGATTGCCCTATCATAGAAGACTAAGAGTGCATTTTGCTCGCCATTCCACGCGCTTTAAGATGCCGCCTAGCCCAGTACGCTATCTGAAATAGGAGCGACGTAAGTTGAACAAATGTGATAGAATAACGCTGAATTCTTATATTAACCGTAATATGAAATGGCCTAATCGGGTCTCCGTTTGCCTTATCCTAGAAGTATAATAGTGCATTTTACTGGCCATTTCATGCGCATTGAGATGCCGCTTAGCCCAATACGCTATCTGAAATAGGAGCGACGTAAATTGAACAAATGTGATAGAATTTCGATGAATTCTTTTATTAACCAAAATATAAAATGATCTAATCGGGTCTCTGATTGCCCTACCCTAGAAGTTTAATAGTGCATTTTACTCGCCATTTCATGCGCTTTGAGATGCCGCTTAGCCCAATACGCTATCTGACATAGGAGCGACGTAAATTGAACAAATGTGATAGAATTTCGATGAATTCATTTATTAACCAAAATATAAAATGATCTAATCGGGTCTCTGATTGCCCTACCCTAGAAGTTTAATAGTGCATTTTACTCGCCATTTCATGCGCTTTGAGATGCCGCTTAGCCCAATACGCTATCTGAAATAGGAGCGACGTAAATTGAACAAATGTGATAGAATTTTGCTGAATTCTTAAATTAACCATAATATAAAATGATCTAATCGGGTCTCTGATTGCCCTACCCTAGAAGTTTAATAGTGCATTTTACTCGCCATTTCATGCGCTTTGAGATGCCGCTTAGCCCAATACGCTATCTGAAATAGGAGTGACGTAAATTGAACAAATGTGATAGAATTTCGCTGAATTCTTATATTAACCAAAATATAAAATGATCTAATCGGGTCTCTATGTGCCCGACCCTAGAAGCTTAATAGTGCATTTTACTCGCCAGTTCTTGCGCTTTGAGATGCCGCTTAGCCCAATACGCTATCTGAAATAGGAGCGACGTAAATTGAACAAATGTCACAGAATTACGCTGAATTCTTATATTAACCGTAATATAAAATGATCTAATCGGGTCTCTGTTTGCCTTATCCTAGAAGTTTAATAGTGCATTTTACTCGCCATTTCATGCGCTTTGAGATGCCGCTTAGCCCAGTACGCTATCTGAAATAGGAGCGATGTAAATTGAACAAATGTGATAGAATTTCGATGAATTCATTTATTAACCAAAATATAAAATGATTTAATCGGGTCTCTGATTGCCCTACCCTAGAACTTTAATAGTGCATTTTACTCGCCATTTCATGCGCTTTGAGATGCCGCTTAGCCCAATACGCTATCTGAAATAGGAGCGACGTAAATTGAACAAATGTGATAGAACTTCGCTGAATTCTTAAATTAACCATAATATAAAATGATCTAATGGGGTCTCTGTTTGCCCTACCCTAGAAGTTTAATAGTGCATTTTACTCGCCATTTCTTGCGCTTTGAGATGCCTCTTAGCCCAATACGCTATCTGAAATAGGAGCGACGTAAATTGAACAAATGTGATAGAATTTCGCTGAATTCTTATATTAACCAAAATATAAAATGATCTAATCCGTTCTCTGTTTGCCCTACCCTAGAAGTTTAATAGTGCATTTTACGAGCCATTTCTTGCGCTTTGAGATGCAGCTTAGCCCAATACGCTATCTGAAATAGGAGCGACGTAAATTGAACAAGCGTGATAGAATTTCGCTGGATTCTTATATTAACCAAAATATAAAATGATCTAATCGGGTCTCTGATTGCCCTATCATAGAAGTTTAATAGTGCATTTTACTCGCCATTCCACGCGCTTTAAGTTGCCGCCTAGCCCAGTACGCTATCTGAAATAGGAGCTACGAAAGTTGAACAAATGTCACAGAATTACGCTTAATTCTTATGTTAACCGTAATATAAAATGGTCTAATCGGGTCTCCATTTGCCTTATCCTAGAAGTTTAATAGTGCATTTTACTCGCCATTTCATGCGCATGGAGATGCCGCTTAGCCCAATACGCTATTTGAAATAGGAGCGATGTAAATTGAACAAATGTGATAGAATTTCGCTGAATTCTTAAATTAACCATAATATGAAATGACCTAATCGGGTCTCTGTTCGCCCTACCCAAGAAGTTTAATAGTGCATTTCTCTCGTCATTTCATACGCTTTGAGATGCCGCTTAGCCCAATACGCTATCTGAAATAGGAGCGACGTAAATTGAACAAATGTGATAGAATTTCGCTGAATTCTTATATTAACCAAAATATAAAATGATCTAATCGGGTCTCTGATTGCCCTACCATAGAAGTTTAATAGTACATTTTACTCGCCATTCCACGCGCTTTAAGATGCCGCCTAGCCCAGCACGCTATCTGAAATAGGAGCTACGTAAGTTGAACAAATGTCACAGAATTACGCTGATTTCTTATATTAACCGTAATATAAAATGATCTAATCGGGTCTCTGATTGCCCTACCCTAGAAGTTTAACAGTGCATTTTACTCACCATTCCACGCGCTTTAAGTTGCCGCCTAGCCCAGTACGCTATCTGAAATAGGAGCTACGTAAGTTGAACAACTGTCACAGAATTACGCTGAATTCTTGTATTAACCGTAATATAAAATGATCTAATCGGGTCTCTGTTTGCCTTATCCTAGAAGTTTAACAGTGCATTTTACTCGTCAATTCATGCGCTTTGCGATGCCGCTTAGCCCAATAAGCTATCTGAAATAGGAGCGACGTAAATTGAACAAATGTGATAGAATTTCGCTGATTTCTTATATTAACCAAAATATAAAATGATCTAATCGGGTCTCTGATTGCCCTATCATAGAAGTTTAACAGTGCATTTTACTCGCCATTCCACGCGCTTTAAGTTGCCGACTAGCCCAGCACGCTGTCTGAAATAGGAGCTACGTAAGTTGAACAAATGTCACAGAATTACGCTGAATTCTTATATTAACCGTAATATAAAATGATCTAATCGGGTCTCTGTTTGCCTTATCCTACAAGTTTAATAGTGCATTTTACTCGCCATTTCATGCGCTTTGAGATGCCACTTATGACAAGTTGCTATCTGAAATAGGCGCGACGTAAATAGAACAAATGTGATAGAATTTCGCTGAATTCTTAAATTAACCATAATATGAAATGACCTAATCGGGTCTCTGTTTGCCCTACCCTAGAAGTTTAATAGAGCATTTTACTCGTCATTTCATGCGCTTTGAGATGCCGCCTAGCCCAGTACGCTATCTGAAATAGGAGCGACGTAAATTGAACAAATGTGATAGAATTTCGCTGAATTCTTTTATTTACCATAATGTTAAATGATCTAATCGGGTCTCTGTTCGCCCTAGCGTAGAAGCTTAATAGTGCATTTTATTCGTCATTTCATGCGCTTTGAGATGCCGCTTAGCCCAATACGCTATCTGAAATAGGAGCGACGCAAATTGAACAAATGCGATAGAATATCGCTGAATTCTTATATTAACCATAATATAAAATGATGTAATCGGGTCTCTGTTCGCCCTACCCAAGAAGTTTAATAGTGCATTTCTCTCGTCATTTCATGCGCTTTGAGATGCCGCTTAGCCCAATAGCTATCTGAAATAGGAGCGACGTAAATTGAACAAATGTGATAGAATTTCCCTGAAATCTTATATTAACCGTAATATAAAATGATCTAATCGGGTCTCTGTTTGCATTACCCTCGAAGTTTAATAGTGCATTTTACTGGCCTTTCCACGCGCTTTAAGATGCCGCCTATCCGAGTACGCTATCTGAAATAGGAGCGACGTAAGTTGAACAAATGTGATAGAATAACGCTGAATTCTTATATTAACCGTAATATAAACTGGTCTAATCGGGTCTCCATTTGCCTTATCCTAGAAGTTTAATAGTGCATTTTACTCGCCATTTCATGCGCATGGAGATGCCGCTTAGCCCAATACGCTATCTGAAATAGGATCGACGTAAATTGAACAAATGTGATAGAATTTCGCTGAATTCTTATATTAACCTAAATATAAAATGATCTAATCGGGTCTCTGATTGCCCTACCCTAGAAGTTTAATAGTGCATTTTACTCGCCATTTCATGCGCTTTGAGATGCCGCTTAGCCCAATACGCTATCTGAAATAGGAGCAACGTAAATTGAACAAATGTGATAGAATTTCGCTGAATTCTTATATTAACCAAAATATAAAATGATCTAATCGGGTCTCTGATTGCCCTACCCTAGAAGTTTAATAGTGCATTTTACTCGCCATTTCATGCGCTTTGAGATGCCGCTTAGCCCAATACGCTATCTGAAAAAGGAGCGACGTAAAATGAACAAATGTGATAGGATTTCGCTGAATTCTTAAATTAACCATAATATAAAATGATCTAATCGGGTATCTATGTGCCCAACCCTAGAAGCTTAATAGTGCATTTTACTGGCCCTTTCGTGCGCTGTGAGATGCCGCTTAGCACAATACGCGATCTGAAATAGGAGCGACGTAAATTAAACAAATGTGATAGAACTTCGCTGAATTCTTATATTAACCATAATATAAAATGATCTAATCGGGTCTCTGATTGCCCTATCATAGAAGTTTAACTGTGCATTTTACTCGCCATTCCACGCGCTTTAAGATGCCGCCCAGCCCAGTATGCTATCTGAAATAGGAACGACGTAACTTGAACAAATGTGATAGAATTTTGCTGAATTCTTAAATTAACCATAATATAAAATGTTCTAATCGGGTCTCTGATTGCCCTACCCTAGAAGTTTAATAGTGCATTTTACTCGTCATTTCATGCGCTTTGAGATGCCGCTTAGCCCAATAAGCTGTCTGAAATAGAAGCGACGTAAATTGAACAAATGTGATAGAAGTTCCCTGAATACTTATATTAACCTTAATGTAAAATGATCTAATCGGGTCTCTGTTCGCCCTGCCCTAGAAGTTTAATAGTGCATTTTACTTGCCATTTCATTCGCTTTGAAATGCCGCTTAGCCCAATACGCTATCTGAAATAGGAGCGACGTAAAATGAACAAATGTGACAGGATTTCGCTGAATTCTTAAATTAACCATAATATAAAATGATCTAATCGGGTCTCTATGTGCCCAGCCCTAGAAGCTTAATAGTGCATTTCACTCGTCATTTCATGCGCTTTGAGATGCCGCTTAGCCCAATACGCTATCTGAAATAGGAGCGACGTAAATTGAACAAATGTGATAGAATTTCGCTGAATTGATAAATTAACCATAATATAAAATGATCTAATCGAGTCTCTGTTTGCCCTACCCTAGAAGTTAAATAGTGCATTTTACTCGCCATTCCGCGCGCTTTAAGATGCCGCTTAGCCCAATATGCTATCTGATATAGGAGCGACGTAAATTGAACAAATGTGATAGAATTACGCTGAATTCTTATATTAACCAAAATATAAAATGATCTAATCGGGTCTCTGATTGCCCTATCATAGACGATTAATAGTGCATTTTACTCGCCATTCCACGCGCTTTAAGATGCCGCCTTGCCCAGTATGCTATCTGAAATAGGAACGACGTAAATTGAACAAATGTGATAGGATTTCGCTGAATTCTTATATTAACCAAAATATAAAATGATCTAATCGGGTCTCTGATAGCCCTACCATAGAAGTGTAATAGTGCATTTTACTCGCCATTCCACGCGATTTAAGATGCCGCTTAGCCCAATACGCTATCTGAAATAGGAGCGACGTAAAATGAACAAATGTGACAGGATTTCGCTGAATTCTTAAATTAACCATAATATAAAATGATCTAATCGGGTCTCTATGTGCCCAACCCTGCAAGCTTAATAGTGCATTTTACTCGCCATTTCTTGCGCTTTGAGATGCCGCTTAGCCCAATGCGCTATCTGAAATAGGAGCGACGTAAATTGAACAAATGTGATAGAATTTCCCTGAAATGTTATAGTAAACAAAATATAAAATGATCTATTCGGAACTCTGATTGCCCTATCATAGAAGTTTAGTAGCGCATTTTACTCGCCGTTCCACGCGCTTTAAGATGCCGCCTAGCGCAGTACGCTATCTGAAATAGGAGCGACGTTTGTTGAACAAATGTGATAGAATTTCGCTGAATTCTTATATTAACCAAAATATAAAATGATCTAATCGGGTCTCTGATAGCCCTACCATAGAAGTGTAATAGTGCATTTTACTCGCCATTCCACGCGATTTAAGATGCCGCCTAGCCCAGTATGCTATCTGAAATAGGAGCGACGTAGGTTGAACAAATGTGATAGAATTACGCTGAATTCTTATATTAACCGTAATATAAAATGATCTAATCGGGTCTCTGTTTGCCTCATCCTAGAAGTTTAATAGTGCATTTTACTCGCCATTTCATGGGCATTGAGATGCCGCTTAGCCCAATACGCCATCTGAAATAAGAGCGACATAAATTGAACAAATGTGATAGAATTTCCCTGAAATGTTATAGTAAACAAAATATAAAATGATCTATTCGGAACTCTGATTGCCCTATCATAGAAGTTTAGTAGTGCATTTTACTCGCCGTTCCACGCGCTTTAAGATGCCGCCTAGCGCTGTACGCTATCTGAAATAGGAGCGACGTTAGTTGAACAAATGTGATAGAATTACGCTGAATTCTTATATTAACCGTAATATAAAATGATCTATTCGGGTCTCTGTTCGCCCTACCCTAGAAGCTTAATAGTGCATTTCACTCGCCATTCCAGGCGCTTTGAGATGCCGCTTAGCCCAATACGCTATCTGAAATAGGAGCGACGTAAGTTGAACAAATGTGATAGAATTACGCTGCATTCTTATATTAACCGTAACATAAAATGGTCTAATCGGATCTCCGTTTGCCTTATCCTAGAAGTTTATTAGTGCATTTTACTCGTCATTCCATGCGCTTTGAGATGCCGCTTAGCCCAATACGCTATCTGAAATAGGAGCGATGTAAATTGAACAAATGTGATAGAATTTTGCTGAATTCTTAAATTAACCATAATATAAAATGATGTAATCGGGTCTCTGTTCGCCCTACCCAAGAAGTTTAATAGTACATTTCTCTCGTCATTTCATGCGCTTTGAGATGCCGCTTAGCCCAATAGCTATCTGAAATAGGAGCGACGTAAATTGAACAAATGTGATAGAATTTCCCTGAAATCTTATATTAAAGAAAATATAAAATGTTCTAAACGGGACTCTGATTGCCCTATCATAGAAGTTTAGTAGTGCATTTTACTCGCCCTTCCACGCGCTTTAAGATGCCGCCTAGCCCAGTACACTATCTGAAATAGGAGCGACGTAAATTGAAAAAATGTGATAGAATTTCGCTGAATTCTTATATTAACCAAAATATAAAATGATCTAGTGGGGTCTCTGTTTGCCCTACCCTAGAAGTTTAATAGTGCATTTTACTCGCCCTTTCGTGCGCTTTGAGATGCCGCTTAGCCCAATACGCTATCTGAAATAGGAGCGACGTAAATTGAACAAATGTGATAGAATTTCGCTGAATTCTTATCTTAACCTTCATGTAAAATGATCTAATCGGGTCTCTGATTGCCCTACCCTAGAAGTTTAATAGTCCATTTTACTCGCCATTCCACGCGCTTTAAGATGCCGCCTAGCCCAGTATGCTATCTGAAATAGGAACGACGTAAATTGAACAAATGTGATAGAATTTTGCTGAATTCTTAAATTAACTATAATATAAAATGATCTAATCGGGTCTCTGATTGCCCTACCCTAGAAGTTTAATAGTGCATTTTACTCGTCATTTCATGCGCTTTGAGATGCCGCTTAGCCCAATACGCTATCTGAAATAGGAGCGACGTAAATTGAACAAGTGTGATAGAATTTCGATGAATTCTTATATTAACCAAAATATAAAATGATCTAAGCGGGTCTCTGATTGCCCTATCATAGAAGCTTAATAGTGCATTTTACTCCCATTCCACGCGCTTTAAGTTGCCGCCTAGCCCAGTACGCTATCTGAAATAGGAGCTACGTAAGTTGAACAAATGTCACAGAATTACGCTGAATTCTTATATTAACCGTAATATAAAATGATCTAATCGGGTCTCTGTTTGCCTTATCCTAGAAGTTTAATAGTGCATTTTACTCATCAATTCATGCGCTTTGCGATGCCGCTTAGCCCAATAAGCTATCTGAAATAGGAGCGACGTAAATTGAGCAAATGTGATAGAATTTCGCTGAATTGATAAATTAACCATAATATAAAATGATCTAATCGAGTCTCTGTTTGCCCTACCCTAGAAGTTAAATAGTGCATTTTGCTCGCCATTCCGCGCGCTTTAAGATGCCGCCTAGCCTAATACGCTATCTGAAATAGGAGCGACGTAAATTGAACAAATGTGATAGAATTTCGCTGAATTCTTATCTTAACCTTCATGTAAAATGATCTAATCGGGTCTCTGATTGCCCTACCCTAGAAGTTTAATAGTCCATTTTACTCGCCATTCCACGCGCTTTAAGATGCCGCCTAGCCCAGTATGCTATCTGAAATAGGAACGACGTAAATTGAACAAATGTGATAGAATTTTGCTGAATTCTTAAATTAACTATAATATAAAATGATCTAATCGGGTCTCTGATTGCCCTACCCTAGAAGTTTAATAGTGCATTTTACTTGCCCTTTCGTGCGCTTTGATATGCCGCTTAGCCTAATACGCTATCTGAAATACGAGCGACGTAAATTGAACAAATGTGATAGAATTTCCCTGAAATCTTATATTAAAGAAAATATAAAATGTTCTAAACGGGACTCTGATTGCCCTATCATAGAAGTTTAGTAGTGCATTTTACTCGCCCTTCCACGCGCTTTAAGATGCCGCCTAGCCCAGTACACTATCTGAAATAGGAGCGACGTAAATTGAAAAAATGTGATAGAATTTCGCTGAATTCTTATATTAACCAAAATATAAAATGATCTAATGGGGTCTCTGTTTGCCCTACCCTAGAAGTTTAATAGAGCATTTTACTCGCCCTTTCGTGCGCTTTGAGATGCCGCTTAGCCCAATACGCTATCTGAAATAGGAGCGACGTAAATTGAACAAATGTGATAGAATTTCGCTGAATTCTTATCTTAACCTTCATGTAAAATGATCTAATCGGGTCTCTGATTGCCCTACCCTAGAAGTTTAATAGTCCATTTTACTCGCCATTCCACGCGCTTTAAGATGCCGCCTAGCCCAGTATGCTATCTGAAATAGGAACGACGTAAATTGAACAAATGTGATAGAATTTTGCTGAATTCTTAAATTAACTATAATATAAAATGATCTAATCGGGTCTCTGATTGCCCTACCCTAGAAGTTTAATAGTGCATTTTACTCGTCATTTCATGCGCTTTGAGATGCCGCTTAGCCCAATACGCTATCTGAAATAGGAGCGACGTAAATTGAACAAGTGTGATAGAATTTCGCTGAATTCTTATATTAACCAAAATATAAAATGATCTTATCGGGTCTCTGATTGCCCTACCCTAGAAGTTTAATAGTGCATTTTACTTGCCCTTTCGTGCGCTTTGATATGCCGCTTAGCCTAATACGCTATCTGAAATAGGAGCGACGTAAATTGAACAAATGTGATAGAATTTCGCTGAATTCTTATATTAACCAAAATATAAAATGATCTAAGCGGGTCTCTGATTGCCCTATCATAGAAGCTTAATAGTGCATTTTACTCCCATTCCACGCGCTTTAAGTTGCCGCCTAGCCCAGTACGCTATCTGAAATAGGAGCTACGTAAGTTGAACAAATGTCACAGAATTACGCTGAATTCTTATATTAACCGTAATATAAAATGATCTAATCGGGTCTCTGTTTGCCTTATCCTAGAAGTTTAATAGTGCACTTTACTCATCAATTCATGCGCTTTGCGATGCCGCTTAGCCCAATAAGCTATCTGAAATAGGAGCGACGTAAATTGAGCAAATGTGATAGAATTTCGCTGAATTGATAAATTAACCATAATATAAAATGATCTAATCGAGTCTCTGTTTGCCCTACCCTAGAAGTTAAATAGTGCATTTTGCTCGCCATTCCGCGCGCTTTAAGATGCCGCCTAGCCTAATACGCTATCTGAAATAGGAGCGACGTAAATTGAACAAATGTGATAGAATTTCGCTGAATTCTTATCTTAACCTTCATGTAAAATGATCTAATCGGGTCTCTGATTGCCCTACCCTAGAAGTTTAATAGTCCATTTTACTCGCCATTCCACGCGCTTTAAGATGCCGCCTAGCCCAGTATGCTATCTGAAATAGGAACGACGTAAATTGAACAAATGTGATAGAATTTTGCTGAATTCTTAAATTAACTATAATATAAAATGATCTAATCGGGTCTCTGATTGCCCTACCCTAGAAGTTTAATAGTGCATTTTACTTGCCCTTTCGTGCGCTTTGATATGCCGCTTAGCCTAATACGCTATCTGAAATAGGAGCGACGTAAATTGAACAAATGTGATAGAATTTCGCTGAATTCTTATATTAACCAAAATATAAAATGATCTAAGCGGGTCTCTGATTGCCCTATCATAGAAGCTTAATAGTGCATTTTACTCCCATTCCACGCGCTTTAAGTTGCCGCCTAGCCCAGTACGCTATCTGAAATAGGAGCTACGTAAGTTGAACAAATGTCACAGAATTACGCTGAATTCTTATATTAACCGTAATATAAAATGATCTAATCGGGTCTCTGTTTGCCTTATCCTAGAAGTTTAATAGTGCATTTTACTCATCAATTCATGCGCTTTGCGATGCCGCTTAGCCCAATAAGCTATCTGAAATAGGAGCGACGTAAATTGAGCAAATGTGATAGAATTTCGCTGAATTGATAAATTAACCATAATATAAAATGATCTAATCGAGTCTCTGTTTGCCCTACCCTAGAAGTTAAATAGTGCATTTTACTCGCCACTCCGCGCGCTTTAAGATGCCGCCTAGCCTAATACGCTATCTGAAATAGGAGCTACGTAAGTTGAACAAATGTCACAGAATTACGCTGAATTCTTATATTAACCGTAATATAAAATGATCTAATCGGGTCTCTGTTTGCCTTATCCTAGAAGTTTAATAGTGCATTTTACTCATCAATTCATGCGCTTTGCGATGCCGCTTAGCCCAATAAGCTATCTGAAATAGGAGCGACGTAAATTGAGCAAATGTGATAGAATTTCGCTGAATTGATAAATTAACCATAATATAAAATGATCTAATCGAGTCTCTGTTTGCCCTACCCTAGAAGTTAAATAGTGCATTTTACTCGCCATTCCGCGCGCTTTAAGATGCCGCCTAGCCTAATACGCTATCTGAAATAGGAGCGACGTAAATTGAACAAATGTGATAGAATTTCGCTGAATTCTTATATTAACCAAAATATAAAATGATCTAATCGGGTCTCTGATTGCCCTATCATAGAAGTTTAATAGTGCATTTCACTCGCCATTCCACGCGCTTTAAGTTGCCGCCTAGCCCAGCACGCTATCCGAAATAGGAGCTACGTAAGTTGAACAAATGTCACAGAATTACGCTGAATTCTTATATTAACCGTAATATAAAATGATCTAATCGGGTCTCTGTTTGCCTTATCCTAGAAGTTTAATAGTGCATTTTACTCGTCAATTCATGCGCTTTGCGATGCCGCTTAGCCCAATAAGCTATCTGAAATAGGAGCGACGTAAATTGAACAAATGTGATAGAATTTCGCTGAATTCTTATATTAACCAAAATATAAAATGATCTAATCGGGTCTCTGATTGCCCAGTCATAGAAGTTTAACAGTGCATTTTACTCCCATCCCACGCGCTTTAAGTTGCCGCCTAGCCCAGTACGCTATCTGAAATAGGAGCTACGTAAGTTGAACAAATGTCACAGAATTACGCTGAATTCTTATATTAACCGTAATATAAAATGATCTAATCGGGTCTCTGTTTGCCTTATCCTACAAGTTTAATAGTGCATTTTACTCGCCATTTCATGCGCTTTGAGATGCCACTTATGACAAGTTGCTATCTGAAATAGGCTCGACGTAAATAGAACAAATGTGATAGAATTTCGCTGAATTCTTAAATTAACCATAATATGAAATGACCTAATCGGGTCTCTGTTTGCCCTACCCTAGAAGTTTAATAGAGCATTTTACTCGTCATTTCATGCGCTTTGAGATGCCGCCTAGCCCAGTACGCTATCTGAAATAGGAGCGACGTAAATTGAACAAATGTGATAGAATTTCGCTGAATTCTTTTATTTACCATAATGTTAAATGATCTAATCGGGTCTCTGTTCGCCCTAGCGTAGAAGCTTAATAGTGCATTTTATTCGTCATTTCATGCGCTTTGAGATGCCGCTTAGCCCAATACGCTATCTGAAATAGGAGCGACGCAAATTGAACAAATGCGATAGAATATCGATGAATTCTTATATTAACCATAATATAAAATGATGTAATCGGGTCTCTGTTCGCCCTACCCAAGAAGTTTAATTGTGCATTTCTCTCGTCATTTCATGCGCTTTGAGATGCCGCTTAGCCCAATAGCTATCTGAAATAGGAGCGACGTAAATTGAACAAATGTGATAGAATTTCCCTGAAATCTTATATTAACCGTAATATAAAATGATCTAATCGGGTCTCTGTTTGCATTACCCTCGAAGTTTAATAGTGCATTTTACTGGCCTTTCCACGCGCTTTAAGATGCCGCCTATCCGAGTACGCTATCTGAAATAGGAGCGACGTAAGTTGAACAAATGTGATAGAATAACGCTGAATTCTTATATTAACCGTAATATAAACTGGTCTAATCGGGTCTCCATTTGCCTTATCCTAGAAGTTTAATAGTGCATTTTACTCGCCATTTCATGCGCATGGAGATGCCGCTTAGCCCAATACGCTATTTGAAATAGGAGCGACGTAAATTGAACAAATGTGATAGAATTTCGCTGAATTCTTATATTAACCTAAATATAAAATGATCTAATCGGGTCTCTGATTGCCCTACCCTAGAAGTTTAATAGTGCATTTTACTCGCCATTTCATGCGCTTTGAGATGCCGCTTAGCCCGATACGCTATCTGAAATAGGAGCGACGTAAATTGAACAAATGTGATAGAATTTCGCTGAATTCTTATATTAACCAAAATATAAAATGATCTAATGGGGTCTCTGTTTGCCCTACCCTAGAAGTTTAATAGTGCATTTTACTCGCCATTTCTTGCGCTTTGAGATGCCTCTTAGCCCAATACGCTATCTGAAATAGGAGCGACGTAAATTGAACAAATGTGATAGAATTTCGCTGAATTCTTATATTAACCAAAATATAAAATGATCTAATCCGGTCTCTGTTTGCCCTACCCTAGAAGTTTAATAGTGCATTTTACGAGCCATTTCTTGCGCTTTGAGATGCAGCTTAGCCCAATACGCTATCTGAAATAGGAGCGACGTAAATTGAACAAGCGTGATAGAATTTCGCTGGATTCTTATATTAACCAAAATATAAAATGATCTAATCGGGTCTCTGATTGCCCTATCATAGAAGTTTAATAGTGCATTTTACTCGCCATTCCACGCGCTTTAAGTTGCCGCCTAGCCCAGTACGCTATCTGAAATAGGAGCTACGAAAGTTGAACAAATGTCACAGAATTACGCTGAATTCTTATGTTAACCGTAATATAAAATGGTCTAATCGGGTCTCCATTTGCCTTATCCTAGAAGTTTAATAGTGCATTTTACTCGCCATTTCATGCGCATGGAGATGCCGCTTAGCCCAATACGCTATTTGAAATAGGAGCGATGTAAATTGAACAAATGTGATAGAATTTCGCTGAATTCTTAAATTAACCATAATATGAAATGACCTAATCGGGTCTCTGTTCGCCCTACCCAAGAAGTTTAATAGTGCATTTCTCTCGTTATTTCATACGCTTTGAGATGCCGCTTAGCCCAATACGCTATCTGAAATAGGAGCGACGTAAATTGAACAAATGTGATAGAATTTCGCTGAATTCTTATATTAACCAAAATATAAAATGATCTAATCGGGTCTCTGATTGCCCTACCATAGAAGTTTAATAGTACATTTTACTCGCCATTCCACGCGCTTTAAGATGCCGCCTAGCCCAGTACGCTATCTGAAATAGGATCTACGTAAGTTGAACGAATGTGACAGAATTACGCTGATTTCTTATATTAACCGTAATATAAAATGATCTAATCGGGTCTCTGTTTGCCTTATCCTAGAAGTTTAATAGTGCATTTTACTCGCCATTCCACGCGCTTTAAGTTGCCGCCTAGCCCAGCACGCTATCTGAAATAGGAGCTACGTAAGTTGAACAAATGTCACAGAATTACGCTGATTTCTTATATTAACCGTAATATAAAATGATCTAATCGGGTCTCTGATTGCCCTACCCTAGAAGTTTAACAGTGCATTTTACTCACCATTCCACGCGCTTTAAGTTGCCGCCTAGCCCAGTACGCTATCTGAAATAGGAGCTACGTAAGTTGAACAACTGTCACAGAATTACGCTGAATTCTTGTATTAACCGTAATATAAAATGATCTAATCGGGTCTCTGTTTGCCTTATCCTAGAAGTTTAACAGTGCATTTTACTCGTCAATTCATGCGCTTTGCGATGCCGCTTAGCCCAATAAGCTATCTGAAATAGGAGCGACGTAAATTGAACAAATGTGATAGAATTTCTCTGATTTCTTATATTAACCAAAATATAAAATGATCTAATCGGGTCTCTGATTGCCCTATCATAGAAGTTTAACAGTGCATTTTACTCGCCATTCCACGCGCTTTAAGTTGCCGACTAGCCCAGCACGCTATCTGAAATAGGAGCTACGTAAGTTGAACAAATGTCACAGAATTACGCTGAATTCTTATATTAACCGTAATATAAAATGATCTAATCGGGTCTCTGTTTGCCTTATCCTACAAGTTTAATAGTGCATTTTACTCGCCATTTCATGCGCTTTGAGATGCCACTTATGACAAGTTGCTATCTGAAATAGGCTCGACGTAAATAGAACAAATGTGATAGAATTTCGCTGAATTCTTAAATTAACCATAATATGAAATGACCTAATCGGGTCTCTCTTTGCCCTACCCTAGAAGTTTAATAGAGCATTTTACTCGTCATTTCATGCGCTTTGAGATGCCGCCTAGCCCAGTACGCTATCTGAAATAGGAGCGACGTAAATTGAACAAATGTGATAGAATTTCGCTGAATTCTTTTATTTACCATAATGTTAAATGATCTAATCGGGTCTCTGTTCGCCCTAGCGTAGAAGCTTAATAGTGCATTTTATTCGTCATTTCATGCGCTTTGAGATGCCGCTTAGCCCAATACGCTATCTGAAATAGGAGCGACGCAAATTGAACAAATGCGATAGAATATCGCTGAATTCTTATATTAACCATAATATAAAATGATGTAATCGGGTCTCTGTTCGCCCTACCCAAGAAGTTTAATAGTGCATTTCTCTCGTCATTTCATGCGCTTTGAGATGCCGCTTAGCCCAATAGCTATCTGAAATAGGAGCGACGTAAATTGAACAAATGTGATAGAATTTCCCTGAAATCTTATATTAACCGTAATATAAAATGATCTAATCGGGTCTCTGTTTGCATTACCCTCGAAGTTTAATAGTGCATTTTACTGGCCTTTCCACGCGCTTTAAGATGCCGCCTATCCGAGTACGCTATCTGAAATAGGAGCGACGTAAGTTGAACAAATGTGATAGAATAACGCTGAATTCTTATATTAACCGTAATATAAACTGGTCTAATCGGGTCTCCATTTGCCTTATCCTAGAAGTTTAATAGTGCATTTTACTCGCCATTTCATGCGCATGGAGATGCCGCTTAGCCCAATACGCTATCTGAAATAGGAGCGACGTAAATTGAACAAATGTGATAGAATTTCGCTGAATTCTTATATTAACCTAAATATAAAATGATCTAATCGGGTCTCTGATTGCCCTACCCTAGAAGTTTAATAGTGCATTTTACTCGCCATGTCATGCGCTTTGAGATGCCGCTTAGCCCGATACGCTATCTGAAATAGGAGCGACGTAAATTGAACAAATGTGATAGAATTTCGCTGAATTCTTATATTAACCACAATATAAAATGATCTAATCGGGTCTCTGATTGCCCTACCCTAGAGGTTTAATAGTGCATTTTACTCGCCATTTCATGCGCTTTGAGATGCCGCTTAGCCCAATACGCTATCTGAAAAAGGAGCGACGTAAAATGAACAAATGTGATAGGATTTCGCTGAATTCTTAAATTAACCATAATATAAAATGATCTAATCGGGTATCTATGTGCCCAACCCTAGAAGCTTAATAGTGCATTTTACTGGCCCTTTCGTGCGCTGTGAGATGCCGCTTAGCCCAATACGCGATCTGAAATAGGAGCGACGTAAATTAAACAAATGTGATAGAACTTCGCTGAATTCTTATATTAACCATAATATAAAATGATCTAATCGGGTCTCTGATTGCCCTATCATAGAAGTTTAACAGTGCATTTTACTCGCCATTCCACGCGCTTTAAGTTGCCGCCTAGCCCAGCACGCTATCTGAAATATGAGCTACGTAAGTTGAACAAATGTCACAGAATTACGCTGAATTCTTATATTAACCGTAATATAAAATGATCTAATCGGGTCTCTGTTTGCCTTATCCTAGAAGTTTAATAGTGCATTTTACTCGCCATTTCTTGCGCTTTGAGATGCCGCTTAGCCCAGTACGCTATCTGAAATAGGAGCGATGTAAATTGAACAAATGTGATAGAATATCGATGAATTCATTTATTAACCAAAATATAAAATGATCTAATCGGGTCTCTGATTGCCCTACCCTAGAAGTTTAATAGTGCATTTTACTCGCCATTTCATGCGCTTTGAGATGCCGCTTAGCCCAATACGCTATCTGAAATAGGAGCGACGTAGATTGAGCAAATGTGATAGAATTTCGCTGAATTCGTATATTAACCTTAATGTAAAATGATCTAATCGGTTCTTTGTTCGCCCTACCCAAGAAGTTTAATAGTGCATTTCACACGTCAATTCATGCGCTTTGCGATGCCGCTTAGCCCAATATGCTATCTGATATAGGAGCGACGTAAATTGAACAAATGTGATAGAATTACACTGAATTCTTATATTAACCAAAATATAAAATGATCTAATCGGGTCTCTGATTGCCCTATCATAGAAGATTAATAGTGCATTTTACTCGCCATTCCACGCGCTTTAAGATGCCGCCCAGCCCAGTATGCTATCTGAAATAGGAACGACGTAACTTGAACAAATGTGATAGAATTTTGCTGAATTCTTAAATTAACCATAATATAAAATGTTCTAATCGGGTCTCTGATTGCCCTACCCTAGAAGTTTAATAGTGCATTTTACTCGTCATTTCATGCGCTTTGAGATGCCGCTTAGCCCAATAAGCTGTCTGAAATAGAAGCGACGTAAATTGAACAAATGTGATAGAAGTTCCCTGAATACTTATATTAACCTTAATGTAAAATGATCTAATCGGGTCTCTGTTCGCCCTGCCCTAGAAGTTTAATAGTGCATTTTACTTGCCATTTCATTCGCTTTGAAATGCCGCTTAGCCCAATACGCTATCTGAAATAGGAGCGACGTAAAATGAACAAATGTGACAGGATTTCGCTGAATTCTTAAATTAACCATAATATAAAATGATCTAATCGGGTCTCTATGTGCCCAGCCCTAGAAGCTTAATAGTGCATTTCACTCGTCATTTCATGCGCTTTGAGATGCCGCTTAGCCCAATACGCTATCTGAAATAGGAGCGACGTAAATTGAACAAATGTGATAGAATTTCGCTGAATTGATAAATTAACCATAATATAAAATGATCTAATCGAGTCTCTGTTTGCCCTACCCTAGAAGTTAAATAGTGCATTTTACTCGCCATTCCGCGCGCTTTAAGATGCCGCTTAGCCCAATATGCTATCTGATATAGGAGCGACGTAAATTGAACAAATGTGATAGAATTACGCTGAATTCTTAAATTAACCATAATATAAAATGATGTAATCGGGTCTCTGTTCGCCCTACCCAAGAAGTTTAATAGTACATTTCTCTCGTCATTTCATGCGCTTTGAGATGCCGCTTAGCCCAATAGCTATCTGAAATAGGAGCGACGTAAATTGAACAAATGTGATAGAATTTCCCTGAAATCTTATATTAAAGAAAATATAAAATGTTCTAAACGGGACTCTGATTGCCCTATCATAGAAGTTTAGTAGTGCATTTTACTCGCCCTTCCACGCGCTTTAAGATGCCGCCTAGCCCAGTACACTATCTGAAATAGGAGCGACGTAAATTGAAAAAATGTGATAGAATTTCGCTGAATTCTTATATTAACCAAAATATAAAATGATCTAATGGGGTCTCTGTTTGCCCTACCCTAGAAGTTTAATAGTGCATTTTACTCGCCCTTTCGTGCGCTTTGAGATGCCGCTTAGCCCAATACGCTATCTGAAATAGGAGCGACGTAAATTGAACAAATGTGATAGAATTTCGCTGAATTCTTATCTTAACCTTCATGTAAAATGATCTAATCGGGTCTCTGATTGCCCTACCCTAGAAGTTTAATAGTCCATTTTACTCGCCATTCCACGCGCTTTAAGATGCCGCCTAGCCCAGTATGCTATCTGAAATAGGAACGACGTAAATTGAACAAATGTGATAGAATTTTGCTGAATTCTTAAATTAACTATAATATAAAATGATCTAATCGGGTCTCTGATTGCCCTACCCTAGAAGTTTAATAGTGCATTTTACTCGTCATTTCATGCGCTTTGAGATGCCGCTTAGCCCAATACGCTATCTGAAATAGGAGCGACGTAAATTGAACAAGTGTGATAGAATTTCGCTGAATTCTTATATTAACCAAAATATAAAATCATCTAAGCGGGTCTCTGATTGCCCTATCATAGAAGCTTAATAGTGCATTTTACTCCCATTCCACGCGCTTTAAGTTGCCGCCTAGCCCAGTACGCTATCTGAAATAGGAGCTACGTAAGTTGAACAAATGTCACAGAATTACGCTGAATTCTTATATTAACCGTAATATAAAATGATCTAATCGGGTCTCTGTTTGCCTTATCCTAGAAGTTTAATAGTGCATTTTACTCATCAATTCATGCGCTTTGCGATGCCGCTTAGCCCAATAAGCTATCTGAAATAGGAGCGACGTAAATTGAACAAATGTGATAGAATTTCGCTGAATTGATAAATTAACCATAATATAAAATGATCTAATCGAGTCTCTGTTTGCCCTACCCTAGAAGTTAAATAGTGCATTTTACTCGCCATTCCGCGCGCTTTAAGATGCCGCCTAGCCTAATACGCTATCTGAAATAGGAGCGACGTAAATTGAACAAATGTGATAGAATTTCGCTGAATTCTTATCTTAACCTTCATGTAAAATGATCTAATCGGGTCTCTGATTGCCCTACCCTAGAAGTTTAATAGTCCATTTTACTCGCCATTCCACGCGCTTTAAGATGCCGCCTAGCCCAGTATGCTATCTGAAATAGGAACGACGTAAATTGAACAAATGTGATAGAATTTTGCTGAATTCTTAAATTAACTATAATATAAAATGATCTAATCGGGTCTCTGATTGCCCTACCCTAGAAGTTTAATAGTGCATTTTACTTGCCCTTTCGTGCGCTTTGATATGCCGCTTAGCCTAATACGCTATCTGAAATAGGAGCGACGTAAATTGAACAAATGTGATAGAATTTCCCTGAAATCTTATATTAAAGAAAATATAAAATGTTCTAAACGGGACTCTGATTGCCCTATCATAGAAGTTTAGTAGTGCATTTTACTCGCCCTTCCACGCGCTTTAAGATGCCGCCTAGCCCAGTACACTATCTGAAATAGGAGCGACGTAAATTGAAAAAATGTGATAGAATTTCGCTGAATTCTTATATTAACCAAAATATAAAATGATCTAATGGGGTCTCTGTTTGCCCTACCCTAGAAGTTTAATAGTGCATTTTACTCGCCCTTTCGTGCGCTTTGAGATGCCGCTTAGCCCAATACGCTATCTGAAATAGGAGCGACGTAAATTGAAAAAATGTGATAGAATTTCCCTGAAATCTTATATTAAACAATACATAAAATGATCTAAACGGGACTCTGATTGCCCTACCATAGAAGTTTAGTAGTGCATTTTACTCGCCCTTCCACGCGCTTTGAGATGCCGCCTAGCCCAGTACGCTATCTGAAATAGGAGCGACGTAAGTTGAACAAATGTGATAGAATTACGCTGCATTCTTATATTAACCGTAATATAAAATGGTCTAATCGGATCTCCGTTTGCCTTATCCTAGAAGTTTATTAGTGCATTCTACTCGTCATTCCATGCGCTTTGAGATGCCGCTTAGCCCAATACGCTATCTGAAATAGGAGCGATGTAAATTGAACAAATGTGATAGAATTTTGCTGAATTCTTAAATTAACCATAATATAAAATGATGTAATCGGGTCTCTGTTCGCCCTACCCAAGAAGTTTAATAGTACATTTCTCTCGTCATTTCATGCGCTTTGAGATGCCGCTTAGCCCAATAGCTATCTGAAATAGGAGTGACGTAAATTGAACAAATGTGATAGAATTTCCCTGAAATCTTATATTAAAGAAAATATAAAATGTTCTAAACGGGACTCTGATTGCCCTATCATAGAAGTTTAGTAGTGCATTTTACTCGCCCTTCCACGCGCTTTAAGATGCCGCCTAGCCCAGTACACTATCTGAAATAGGAGCGACGTAAATTGAAAAAATGTGATAGAATTTCGCTGAATTCTTATATTAACCAAAATATAAAATGATCTAATGGGGTCTCTGTTTGCCCTACCCTAGAAGTTTAATAGTGCATTTTACTCGCCCTTTCGTGCGCTTTGAGATGCCGCTTAGCCCAATACGCTATCTGAAATAGGAGCGACGTAAATTGAACAAATGTGATAGAATTTCGCTGAATTCTTATCTTAACCTTCATGTGAAATGATCTAATCGGGTCTCTGATTGCCCTACCCTAGAAGTTTAATAGTGCATTTTACTCGCCCTTTCGTGCGGTTTGAGATGCCGCTTAGCCCAATTCGCTATCAGAAATAGGAGCGACGTAAATTGAACAAATGTGATAGAATTTCGCTGAATTCTTAAATTAACTATAATATAAAATGATCTTATCGGGTCTCTGATAGCCCTACCATAGAAGTGTAATAGTGCATTTTACTCGCCATTCCACGCGCTTTAAGATGCCGCCTAGCCCAGTATGCTATCTGAAATAGGAGCGACGTAGGTTGAACAAATGCGATAGAATTACGCTGAATTCTTATATTAACCGTAATATAAAATGATCTAATCGGGTCTCTGTTTGCCTTATCCTAGAAGTTTAATAGTGCATTTTACTCGCCATTTCATGGGCATTGAGATGCCGCTTAGCCCAATACGCCATCTGAAATAAGAGCGACATAAATTGAACAAATGTGATAGAATTTCCCTGAAATGTTATAGTAAACAAAATATAAAATGATCTATTCGGAACTCTGATTGCCCTATCATAGAAGTTTAGTAGTGCATTTTACTCGCCGTTCCACGCGCTTTAAGATGCCGCCTAGCGCAGTACGCTATCTGAAATAGGAGCGACGTTAGTTGAACAAATGTGATAGAATTACGCTGAATTCTTATATTAACCGTAATATAAAATGATCTATTCGGGTCTCTGTTCGCCCTACCCTAGAAGCTTAATAGTGCATTTCACTCGCCATTCCAGGCGCTTTGAGATGCCGCTTAGCCCAATACGCTATCTGAAATAGGAGCGACGTAAATTGAACAAATGTGATAGAATTTCCCTGAAATCTTATATTAAACAATACATAAAATGATCTAATCGGGTCTCTGATTGCCCTATCATAGAAGTTTAATAGTGCATTTTACTCGCCATTTCATGCGCTTTGAGATGCCACTTAGCCCAATACGCTATCTGCAATAGGAGCGACGTAAGTTGAACAAATGTGATAGAATTTCGCTGAATTCTTTTATTAACCATAATGTAGAATGATCTAATCGGGTCTCTGTTCGCCCTAGCCTAGAAGTTTAATAGCTCATTTTATTCGCTATTTCATGCGCTTTGAGATGCCGCTTAGCCCAATACGCTATCTGAAATAGGAGCGACGTAAATTGAACAAATGTGATAGAATTTCCCTGAATCCTTATATTAACCTTAATGTAAAATGATCTAATCGGGTCTTTCTTCGACCAACCCTAGAAGTTTAATAGTGCATTTCACTCGTCACTTCATGCGCTTTGAGATGCCGCTAAGCACAATAAGCTATCTGTATTAGGAGCGACGTAAATTGAACAAATGTGATAGAATTTCGCTGAATTCTTATATTAACCGTAATATAAAATGATCTAATCGGGTCTCTGATTGCCCTATCATAGAAGTTTAATAGTGCATTTTACTCGCCTTTCCACGCGCTTTAAGATGCCGCCTAGCCCAGTACGCTATCTGAAATAGGAGCGACGTAAATTGAACAAATGTGATAGAATTTCCCTGAAATCTTATATTAAACAAAATATAAAATGATCTAATCGGGTCTCTGATTGCCCTAGCATAGAAGTTTAATAGTGCATTTTACTCGCCATTCCGCGCGCTTTAGGATGCCGCCTAGCCCAGTACGCTATCTGGAATAGGAGCGACGTAAATTGAACAAATGTGATAGAATTTTGCTGAATTCTTAAATCAACCATAATATAAAATGATCGAATCGGGTCTCTGTTTGCCCTACCCTAGAAGTTTAATAGTGCATTTCACTCGTCACTTCATGCGCTTTGAGCTGCCGCTAAGCACATTAAGCTATCTGTAATACGAGCGATGTAAATTGAGCAAATGTGATAGAATTTCGCTGAATTCTTATATTAACCAAAATATAAAATGACCTAATCGGGTCTCTGATTGCCCTATCATAGTAGTTTAGTAGTGCATTTTACTTGCCATTCCACGCGCTTTAAGATGCCACCTAGCCCAGTACGATATCTGAAATAGGAGCGACGTAAATTGAACAAATGAAATAGAATTTCCCTGAAATCTTATACTAAACAAAATATAAAATGATCTAATCGAGTGCCTGATTGCCCTATCATAGAAGTTTAGTAGTGCATTTTACTCGCCATTCCACGCGCTTTAAGATGCCGCCTAGCCCAGTACGCTATCAGAAATAGCAGCGACGTAGCTTGAACAAATGTGATAGAATTACGCTGAATTCTTATATTAACCGTAACATAAAATGATCTAATCGGGTCTCTGTTTGCCTTATCCTAGAAGTTTAATAGTGCATTATACTCGCCATTTCATGCGCTATTAGATGCCGCTTAGCCCAGGACGCTATCTGAAATAGGAACGACGTAAATTGAACAAATGTGATAGAATTTTGCTGAATTCTTAAATTAACCATAATATAAAATGATCTAATCGGGTCTCTGTTTGCTCTACCCTAGAAGTTTAATAGTGCATTTCACTCGTCACTTCATGCGCTTTGAGATGCCGCTAAGCACAATAAGCTATCTGTAATAGGAGCGACGTAAATTGAGCAAATGTGATAGAATGTCCCTGAAATCTTATATTAAACAAAATGTAAAATGATCTAATCGGGTCTCTGATTGCCCTATCATAGAAGCTTAAGAGTGCATTTTACTCGCCATTTCTTGCGCTTTGCGATGCCGCATAGCCCAATACGCTATCTGAAATATCAGCGACGTAAGTTGAACAAATGTGATAGAATTTCGCTGATTTCTTTTATTAAACAAAATATAAAATGATCTAATCGGGTCTCTGATTGCCCTATCATAGAAGTTTAATAGTGCATTTTACTCGCCATTTCATGCGCTTTGAGATGCCACTTAGCCCAATACGCTATCTGCAATAGGAGCGACGTAAGTTGAACAAATGTGATAGAATTTCGCTGAATTCTTTTATTAACCATAATGTAAAATGATCTAATCGGGTCTCTGTTCGCCCTAGCCTAGAAGTTTAATAGCTCATTTTATTCGCCATTTCATGCGCTTTGAGATGCCGCTTAGCCCAATACGCTATCTGAAATAGGAACGACGTAAATTGAACAAATGTGATAGAATTTTGCTGAATTCTTAAATTAACCATAATATAAAATGATCTAATCGGGTCTCTGTTTGCTCTACCCTAGAAGTTTAATAGTGCATTTCACTCGTCACTTCATGCGCTTTGAGATGCCGCTAAGCACAATAAGCTATCTGTAATAGGAGCGACGTAAATTGAGCAAATGTGATAGAATTTCGCTGAATTCTTTTATTAACCATAATGTAAAATGATCTAATCGGGTCTCTGTTCGCCCTAGCCTAGAAGTTTAATAGCTCATTTTATTCGCCATTTCATGCGCTTTGGGATGCCGCTTAACCCAATACGCTATCTGAAATAGCAGCGACGTAAATTAAACAAATGTGATAGAATGTCCCTAAAATCTTATATTAAACAAAATGTAAAATGATCTAATCGGGTCTCTGATTGCCCTATCATAGAAGTTTAAGAGTGCATTTTACTCGCCATTTCTTGCGCTTTGCGATGCCGCATAGCCCAATACGCTATCTGAAATATCAGCGACGTAAGTTGAACAAATGTGATAGAATTTCGCTGAATTCTTTTATTAAACAAAATATCAAATGATCTAATCGGGTCTCTGATTGCCCTATCATAGAAGTTTAATAGTGCATTTTACTCGCCTTTCCACGCGCTTTAAGATGCCGCCTAGCCCAGTACGCTATCTGAAATAGGAGCGACGTAAATTGAACAAATGTGATAGAATTTCCCTGAAATCTTATATTAAACAAAATATCAAATGATCTAATCGGGTCTCTGTTTGCCTTATTCTAGAAGTTTAATAGTGCATTATACTCGCCATTTCATGCGCTTTGAGATGCCGCTTAGCACAATACGCTATCTGAAATAGTAGCGACGTAAATTGAACAAATGTGATAGAATTTCGCTGAATTCTTAAATTAACCACAATATAAAATGATCTAATCCGGTCTCTGTTTGCCCTACCCTAGAAGTTTAATAGTGCATTTTACTCGCCATTTCATGCGCTTTCAGATGCCGCTTAGCCAAATACGCTATCTTTAATAGGAGCGACGTAAATTGAACAAATGTGATAGAATTCCGCTGAATTCTTATATTAACCAAAATATAAAATGACCTAATCGGGTCTCTGATTGCTCTATCATAGTAGTTTAGTAGTGCATTTTACTCGCCATTCCACGCGCTTTAAGATACCGCCTAGCCCAGTGCGCTATCTGAAATAGGAGCGACGAAAGTTGAACAAATGTGATAGAATTACGCTGAATTCTTATATTAACCGTAATATAAAATGATCTAATCGGGTCTCTGATTGCCCTATCATAGAAGTTTAATAGTGCATTTTACTCGCCTTTCCACGCGCTTTAAGATGCCGCCTAGCCCAGTACGCTATCTGAAATAGGAGCGACGTAAATTGAACAAATGTGATAGAATTTCCCTGAAATCTTATATTAAACAAAATATAAAATGATCTAATCGGGTCTCTGATTGCCCTAGCATAGAAGCTTAATAGTGCATTTTACTCGCCATTCCGCGCGCTTTAGGATGCCGCCTAGCCCAGTACGCTATCTGGAATAGGAGCGACGTATATTGAACAAATGTGATAGAATTTTGCTGAATTCTTAAATCAACCATAATATAAAATGATCTAATCGGGTCTCTGTTTGCCCTACCCTAGAAGTTTAATAGTGCATTTCACTCGTCACTTCATGCGCTTTGAGCTGCCGCTAAGCACAATAAGCTATCTGTAATAGGAGCGACGTAAATTGAGCAAATGTGATAGAATTTCGCTGAATTCTTTAATTAACCAAAATGTAAAATGATCTAATCGGGTCTCTGTTCGCCCTCGCCTAGAAGTTTAATAGTGCATTTTATTCGCCATTTCATGCGCTTTGAGATGCCGCTTAGCCCAATACGCTATCTGAAATAGCAGCGACGTAAATTAAACAAATGTGATAGAATGTCCCTGAAATCTTATGTTAAACAAAATGTAAAATGATCTAATCGGGTCTCTGATTGCCCTATAATGGAAGATTAGTAGTGCATTTTACTCACCCTTCCACGCGCTTTAAGATGCCGCCTAGCCCAGTACGCTATCTGAAATAGGAGCGACGTAAATTGAACAAATGTGATAGAATTTTGCTTAATTCTTAAATTAACCATAATATAAAATGATCTAATCGGGTCTCTGTTTGCCCTACCCTAGAACTTTAATAGTGCATTTTACTCGCCATTTCATGCGCCTTCAGATGCCGCTTAGCCCAATACGCTATCTGAAATAGGAGCGACGTAAATTGAACAAATGTAATCGAATTTCGCTGAATTCTTAGATTAACCATAATATAAAATGAGCTAATCGGGTCTCTGCTTGCCCTACCCTAGAAGTTTAATAGTGCATTTCACTCGTCACTTCATGAGCTTTGAGATGCCGCTAAGCCCAATAAGCTATCTGAAATAGGAGCGACGTAAATTGAAGAAATGAGAAAGAATTATGCTGAATTCTTAAATTGACCATAATAAAAAATGATCTAATCGGGTCTCTGTTTGCCCTACCCTCGAAGTTTAATATTGCATTTCACTCGCCATAGCATGCGCTTTGAGGTGCCGCTTAGCCCAATATGCTATCTGAAATAGGAGCGACGTAAATTGAACAAATGTGATAGAATTTTGCAGAATTCTTAAATGAACCATAATATAAAATGATCTAATCGGGTCTCTGTTTGCCCTACCATAGAAGTTTAATGGTGCATTTTACTCGCCATTCCACGCGCTTTAAGTTGCCGCCTAGCCCAGTACGCTATCTGAAATAGGAGCTACGTAAGTTGAACAAATGTGACAGAATTACGCTGAATTCTTATAGTTACCGTAATATAAAATGATCTTATCGCGTCTCTGCTTGCCCTACCCTAGAAGTTTAATAGTGCATTTTACTCGCCATTTCATGCGCTTTGTGATGCCGCTTAGCCCAATACGCTATCTGAAATAGGAGCGACGTAAATTGAACAAATGTGATAGAATTTCGCTGAATTCTTAAATTAACCATAATATAAAATGATCTTATCGGGACTCTGTTTGCCCTACCCTAGAAGTTTAATAGTGCATTTTACTCGCCATTTCATGCGCTTTGAGATGCCGCGTAGCCCAATACGCTATCTGAAATACGAGCGACGTAAGAGGAACAAATGTGATAGAATTTCGCTGAATTCTTTTATTAACCATAATGTAAAATGATCTAATCGGGTCTCTGTTCGCCCTAGCCTAGAAGTTTAATAGTGCATTTCACTCGTCATTTCATGCGCTTTGAGATACCGCTAAGCCCAATAAGCTGTCTGTAATAGGTGCGACGTAAATTTAACAAATGTGATAGCATTACGCTGAATTCTTATATTAACCAAAATATTAAATGATCTAATCGGGTCTCTGATTGCCCTATCATAGAAGTTTAATAGTGCATTTTACTCGCCTTTCCACGCGCTTTAAGATGCCGCCTAGCACAGTACGCTATCTGAAATAGGAGCGACGTAAATTGAACAAATGTGATAGAATTTCGCTGAATTCTTAAATTAACCATAATATAAAATCATTTAATCGGGTCTTTGTTTGCCCTACCCTAGAAGTTTAATAGTGCATTTTACTCGCCATTTCATGCGCTTTCAGATGCTGCTAAGCCCAATAAGCTATCTGAAATAGGAGCGACGTAAATTGAACAAATGTGACAGAATTTCCCTGAAATTTTATATTAAACAAAATATAAAATGATCTAATCGGGTCTCTGATTGCCCCATCATAGAAGTTTAATAGTGCATTTTACTCGCCTTTCCACGCGCTTTAAGATGCCGCCTAGCCCAGTACGCTATCTGAAATAGGAACGACGTAAATTGAACAAATGTGATAGAATTACGCTGCATTCTTATATTAACCGTAATATAAAATGATCTAATCGGGTCTCTGTTTGCCTTATTCTAGAAGTTTAATAGTGCATTATACTCGCCATTTCATGCGCTTTGAGATGCCGCTTAGCCCAATACGCTATCTGAAATAGTAGCGACGTAAATTGTACAAATGTGATAGAATTTCGCTGAATTCTTAAATTAACCATAATATAAAATGATCTAATCCGGTCTCTGTTTGCCCTACCCTAGAAGTTTAATAGTGCATTTTACTCGCCATTTCATGCGCTTTCAGATGCCGCTTAGCCCAATACGCTATCGTTAATAGGAGCGACGTAAATTGAACAAATGTGATAGAATTCCGCTGAATTCTTATATTAACCAAAATATAAAATGACCTAATCGGGTCTCTGATTGCTCTATCATAGTAGTTTAGTAGTGCATTTTACTCGCCATTCCACGCGCTTTAAGATGCCGCCTAGCCCAGTACGCTATCTGAAATAGGAACGACGTAAATTGAACAAATGTGATAGAATTTTGCTGACTTCTTAAATTGATCATAATATAAAATGTTCTAATCGGGTCTCTGTTTGCCCTACCCTAGAAGGTTAATAGTGCATTTTACTCGCCATTTCATGCGCTTTCAGATGCCGCTTAGCCCAATACGCTATCTTTAATAGAAGCGACGTAAATTGAACAAATGTGATAGAATTTCGCTGAATTCTTACATTAACCATAATATAAAATGACCTAATCGGGTCTCTATTTGCCCTACCCTAGAAGTTTAATAGTGCATTTCACTTGTCATTTCATGCGCTTCGAGATGCCGCTAAGACCAATAAGCTATCTGAAATAGGAGCGACGTAAATTGAAGAAATGAGAAAGAATTATGCTGAATTATTAAATTGACCGTAATATAAAATGATCTAATCGGGTCGCTGTTTGCCCTACCCTAGAAGTTTAATATTGCATTTCACTCGCCATTTCATGCGCTTTGAGGTGCCGCTTAGCCCAATATGCTATCTGTAATAGGAGCGACGTAAATTGAACAAATGTGATAGAATTTCCCTGAAATCTTATATAAAACAAAATATAAAATGATCTAATCGGGTCTCTGATTGCCCTATCATGGAAGATTAGTAGTGCATTTTACTCACCCTTCCACGCGCTTTAAGATGCCGCCTAGCCCAGTACGCTATCTGAAATAGGAGCGACGTAAATTGAACAAATGTGATAGAATTTTGCTGAATTCTTAAATTAACCATAACATAAAATGATCTAATCGGGTCTCTGTTGGCCCTACCCTAGAAGTTTAGTAGTGCATTTTACTCGCCCTTCCACGCGCTTTAAGATGCCGCCTAGCCCTGTACGCTATCTGAAATAGGAGCGACGTAAGTTGAACAAATGTGACAGAATTACGCTGAATTCTTATATTAACCGTAATATAAAATGATCTAATCGGGTATCTGTTTGCCTTACCCTAGAAGTTTAATAGTGCATTTTAATCGCCATTTCATGGGCTTTGAGATGCCGCTTAGCCCAATACGCTATCTGAAATAGGACCGACGTAAATGGAACAAATGTGATAGAATTTCCCTGAATTCTTATATTAACCTTAATGTAAAATGATCTAATCGGGTCTCTGTTCGCCCTAGCCTAGAAGTTTAATAGCTCATTTTATTCGCTATTTCATGCGCTTTGAGATGCCGCTTAGCCCAATGCGCTATCTGAAATAGGAGCGACGTAAATTGAACAAATGTGATAGAATTTCCCTGAATCCTTATATTAACCTTAATGCAAAATGATCTAATCGGGTCTTTCTTCGACCAACCCTAGAAGTTTAATAGTGCATTTCACTCGTCACTTCATGCGCTTTGAGATGCCGCTAAGCACAATAAGCTATCTGTATTAGGAGCGACGTAAATTGAACAAAGGTGATAGAATTTCGCTGAATTCTTATATTAACCGTAATATAAAATGATCTAATCGGGTCTCTGATTGCCCTATCATAGAAGTTTAATATTGCACTTCACTCGCCATTTCATGCGCTTTGAGGTGCCGCTTAGCCCAATATGCTATCTGTAATAGGAGCGACGTAAATTGAACAAATGTGATAGAATTTCCCTGAAATCTTATATAAAACAAAATATAAAATGATCTAATCGGGTCTCTGATTGCCCTATCATGGAAGATTAGTAGTGCATTTTACTCGCCCTTCCACGCGCTTTAAGATGCCGCCTAGCCCTGTACGCTATCTGAAATAGGAGCGACGTAAGTTGAACAAATGTGATAGAATTACGCTGAATTCTTATATTAACCGTAATATAAAATGATCTAATCGGGTATCTGTTTGCCTTACCGTAGAAGTTTAATAGTGCATTTTAATCGCCATTTCATGGGCTTTGAGATGCCGCTTAGCCCAATACGCTATCTGAAATAGGACCGACGTAAATGGAACAAATGTGATAGAATTTCGGTGAATTCTTATATTAACCAAAATATAAAATGATCTAATCAGGTCTCTGATTGCCCTATCATAGAAGTTCAATAGTGCATTTTACTCGCCATTTCATGCGCTTTGAGATGCCGCTTAGCCCAATACGCTGTCTGAAATAGGAGCGACGTAAATTGAACAAATGTGATAGAATTTCGGTGAATTCTTATATTAACCAAAATATAAAATGATCTAATCGGGTCTCTGTTTGCCCTACCCTAGAAGTTTAATAGCGCATTTTACTCCTCATTTCATGCGCTTTGAGATGCCGCATAGCCCAATACGCTATCTGAAATAGGAACGACGTAAATTGAACAAATGTGATAGAATTTTTCTGAATTCTTAAATTAACCATAATATAAAATGATCTAATCGGGTCTCTGTTTGCCCTACCCTTGAAGTTTAATAGTGCATTTTACTCGCCATTCCACGCGCTTTATGATGCAGCCTAGCCCAGTACGCTATCTGAAATAGGAGCGACGTAAATTGAACAAATGTGTTAGAATTTCACTGAATTCTTATATTAACCAAAATATGAAATGATCTAATCGGGTCTCTGATACCCCTATCATAGAAGTTTAATAGTGCATTTTACTCGCCATTCCACGCGCTTTAAGATGCCGCCTAGCCCAGTACGCTATCTGAAAGAGGAGCGACGTAAGTTGAACAAATGTGATAGAATTACGCTGAATTCTTATATAAACCGTAATATAAAATGATCTAATCGGGTCTCTGTTTGCCTTATTCTAGAAGTTTAATAGTGCATTATACTCGCCATTTCATGAGCTTTGAGATGCCGCTTAGCCCAATACGCTATCTGAAATAGTAGCGACGTAAATTGAACAAATGTGATAGAATTTCGCTGAATTCTTAAATTAACCATAATATAAAATGATTTAATCGGGTCTTTGTTTGCCCTACCCTCGAAGTTTAATAGTGCATTTTACTCGCCATTTCATGCGCTTTCAGATGCCGCTAAGCCCAATAAGCTATCTGAAATAGGAGCGACGTAAATTGAACAAATGTGAGAGAATTTCCCTGAAATCTTATATTAAACAAAATATAAAATGATCTAATCGGGTCTCTGATTGCCCTATCATAGAAGTTTAATAGTGCATTTTACTCGCCATTCCACGCGCTTTAAGATGCCGCCTAGCCCAGTACGCTATCTGAAATAGGAGCGACGTAAATTGAACAAATGTGATAGAATTTCCCTCAATTCTTATATTAACCAAAATATAAAATGATCGAATCAGGTCTCTGATTGCCCTATCATAGAAGTTTAATAGTGCATTGTACTCGCCATTCCACGCGCTTTCAGATTCCGCCTAGCCCAGTACGCTATCTGAAATAGGAGCGACGTAAATTGAACAAATGTGATAGAATTTGGCTGAATTCTTATATTAACCAAAATATAAAATGATCTAATCGGGTCTTTGATTGCCCTATCACAGAAGTTTTATAGTTCATTTTACTCGCCATTCCACGCGCTTTAAGAAGCCGCCAAGCCTAGTACGCCATCTGGCATAGGAACGGCGTAAATTGAACAAATGTTATAGAATTTTGCTGAATTCTTAAATTAACCATAATATAAAATGATCTAATCGGGTCTCTGTTTGCCCTACCCTAGAAGTTTAATAGTGCATTTTACTCGACATTTCTTGCGCTTTGAGATGCCGCTTAGCCCAATACGCTATCTGAAATATCAGCGACGTAAATTGAACAAATGTGAGAGAATTTCGCTGAATTCTTATATTAACTAATCGGGTCTCTGATTGCCCCATCATAGAAGTTTAATAGTGCATTTTACTCGCCCTTCCACGCGCTTTAAGATGCCGCCTAGCCCAGTACGCTATCTGAAATAGGAACGACGTAAATTGAACAAATGTGATAGAATTACGCTGCATTCTTATATTAACCGTAATATAAAATGATCTAATCGGGTCTCTGTTTGCCTTATTCTAGAAGTTTAATAGTGCATTATACGAGTGATGCGCTTTGAGATACCGCTAAGCCCAATAAGCTGTCTGTAATAGGAGCGACGTAAATTTAACAAATGTGATAGCATTACGCTGAATTCTTATATTAACCAAAATATTAAATGATCTAATCGGGTCTCTGATTGCCCTATCATAGAAGTTTAATAGTGCATTTTACTCGCCTTTCCACGCGCTTTAAGATGCCGCCTAGCACAGTACGCTATCTGAAATAGGAGCGACGTAAATTGAACAAATGTGATAGAATTTCGCTGAATTCTTAAATTAACCATAATATAAAATCATTTAATCGGGTCTTTGTTTGCCCTACCCTAGAAGTTTAATAGTGCATTTTACTCGCCATTTCATGCGCTTTCAGATGCTGCTAAGCCCAATAAGCTATCTGAAATAGGAGCGACGTAAATTGAACAAATGTGACAGAATTTCCCTGAAATTTTATATTAAACAAAATATAAAATGATCTAATCGGGTCTCTGATTGCCCCATCATAGAAGTTTAATAGTGCATTTTACTCGCCTTTCCACGCGCTTTAAGATGCCGCCTAGCCCAGTACGCTATCTGAAATAGGAACGACGTAAATTGAACAAATGTGATAGAATTACGCTGCATTCTTATATTAACCGTAATATAAAATGATCTAATCGGGTCTCTGTTTGCCTTATTCTAGAAGTTTAATAGTGCATTATACTCGCGATTTCATGCGCTTTGAGATGCCGCTTAGCCCAATACGCTATCTGAAATAGTAGCGACGTAAATTGTACAAATGTGATAGAATTTCGCTGAATTCTTAAATTAACCATAATATAAAATGATCTAATCCGGTCTCTGTTTGCCCTACCCTAGAAGTTTAATAGTGCATTTTACTCGCCATTTCATGCGCTTTCAGATGCCGCTTAGCCCAATACGCTATCGTTAATAGGAGCGACGTAAATTGAACAAATGTGATAGAATTCAGCTGAATTCTTATATTAACCAAAATATAAAATGACCTAATCGGGTCTCTGATTGCTCTATCATAGTAGTTTAGTAGTGCATTTTACTCGCCTTTCCACGCGCTTTAAGATGCCGCCTAGCCCAGTACGCTATCTGAAATAGGAACGACGTAAATTGAACAAATGTGATAGAATTTTGCTGACTTCTTAAATTGATCATAATATAAAATGTTCTAATCGGGTCTCTGTTTGCCCTACCCTAGAAGGTTAATAGTGCATTTTACTCGCCATTTCATGCGCTTTCAGATGCCGCTTAGCCCAATACGCTATCTTTAATAGAAGCGACGTAAATTGAACAAATGTGATAGAATTTCGCTGAATTCTTACATTAACCATAATATAAAATGACCTAATCGGGTCTCTATTTGCCCTACCCTAGAAGTTTAATAGTGCATTTCACTTGTCATTTCATGCGCTTCGAGATGCCGCTAAGACCAATAAGCTATCTGAAATAGGAGCGACGTAAATTGAAGAAATGAGAAAGAATTATGCTGAATTCTTAAATTGACCGTAATATAAAATGATCTAATCGGGTCTCTGTTTGCCCTACCCTAGAAGTTTAATATTGCATTTCACTCGCCATTTCATGCGCTTTGAGGTGCCGCTTAGCCCAATATGCTATCTGTAATAGGAGCGACGTAAATTGAACAAATGTGATAGAATTTCCCTGAAATCTTATATAAAACAAAATATAAAATGATCTAATCGGGTCTCTGATTGCCCTATCATGGAAGATTAGTAGTGCATTTTACTCACCCTTCCACGCGCTTTAAGATGCCGCCTAGCCCAGTACGCTATCTGAAATAGGAGCGACGTAAATTGAACAAATGTGATAGAATTTTGCTGAATTCTTAAATTAACCATAACATAAAATGATCTAATCGGGTCTCTGTTGGCCCTACCCTAGAAGTTTAGTAGTGCATTTTACTCGCCCTTCCACGCGCTTTAAGATGCCGCCTAGCCCTGTACGCTATCTGAAATAGGAGCGACGTAAGTTGAACAAATGTGATAGAATTACGCTGAATTCTTATATTAACCGTAATATAAAATGATCTAATCGGGTATCTGTTTGCCTTACCCTAGAAGTTTAATAGTGCATTTTAATCGCCATTTCATGGGCTTTGAGATGCCGCTTAGCCCAATACGCTATCTGAAATAGGACCGACGTAAATGGAACAAATGTGATAGAATTTCCCTGAATTCTTATATTAACCTTAATGTAAAATGATCTAATCGGGTCTCTGTTTGCCCTACCATCGAAGTCTAATAGTGCATTTCACTCGTCATTTCATGCGCTTTGAGATGCCGCTTAGCCCATTACGCTATCTGAAATAGGAGCGACGTAAATTAAACAAAAGTGATACAATTTCGCTGAATTCTTATATTAACCAAAATATAAAATGATCTAATCAGGTCTCTGATTGCCCTATCATAGAAGTTCAATAGTGCATTTTACTCGCGATTTCATGCGCTTTGAGATGCCGCTTAGCCCAATACGCTGTCTGAAATAGGAGCGACGTAAATTGAACAAATGTGATAGAATTTCGGTGAATTCTTATATTAACCAAAATATAAAATGATCTAATCGGGTCTCTGATTGCCCTATCATAGAAGTTTAACAGTGCATTTTACTCGCCATTCCTCGCGTTTTAAGATGCCGCCAAGCCCAGTACGCTAGCTGAAATAGGAACGACGTAAATTGAACAAATGTGATAGAATTTTTCTGAATTCTTAAATTAACCATAATATAAAATGATCTAATCGGGTCTCTGTTTGCCCTACCCTAGAAGTTTAATAGTGCATTTTACTCGCCATTCCACGCGCTTTATGATGCAGCCTAGCCCAGTACGCTATCTGAAATAGGAGCGACGTAAATTGAACAAATGTGTTAGAATTTCACTGAATTCTTATATTAACCAAAATATGAAATGATCTAATCGGGTCTCTGATACCCCTATCATAGAAGTTTAATAGTGCATTTTACTCGCCATTCCACGCGCTTTAAGATGCCGCCTAGCCCAGTACGCTATCTGAAAGAGGAGCGACGTAAGTTGAACAAATGTGATAGAATTACGCTGAATTCTTATATTAACCGTAATATAAAATGATCTAATCGGGTCTCTGTTTGCCTTATTCTAGAAGTTTAATAGTGCATTATACTCGCCATTTCATGAGCTTTGAGATGCCGCTTAGCCCAATACGCTATCTGAAATAGTAGCGACGTAAATTGAACAAATGTGATAGAATTTCGCTGAATTCTTAAATTAACCATAATATAAAATGATTTAATCGGGTCTTTGTTTGCCCTACCCTCGAAGTTTAATAGTGCATTTTACTCGCCATTTCATGCGCTTTCAGATGCCGCTAAGCCCAATAAGCTATCTGAAATAGGAGCGACGTAAATTGAACAAATGTGAGAGAATTTCCCTGAAATCTTATATTAAACAAAATATAAAATGATCTAATCGGGTCTCTGATTGCCCTATCATAGAAGTTTAATAGTGCATTTTACTCGCCATTCCACGCGCTTTAAGATGCCGCCTAGCCCAGTACGCTATCTGAAATAGGAGCGACGTAAATTGAACAAATGTGATAGAATTTCCCTCAATTCTTATATTAACCAAAATATAAAATGATCGAATCAGGTCTCTGATTGCCCTATCATAGAAGTTTAATAGTGCATTGTACTCGCCATTCCACGCGCTTTCAGATTCCGCCTAGCCCAGTACGCTATCTGAAATAGGAGCGACGTAAATTGAACAAATGTGATAGAATTTGGCTGAATTCTTATATTAACCAAAATATAAAATGATCTAATCGGGTCTCTGATTGCCCTATCACAGAAGTTTTATAGTTCATTTTACTCGCCATTCCACGCGCTTTAAGATGCCGCCTAGCCTAGTACGCCATCTGGCATAGGAACGGCGTAAATTGAACAAATGTTATAGAATTTTGCTGAATTCTTAAATTAACCATAATATAAAATGATCTAATCGGGTCTCTGTTTGCCCTACCCTAGAAGTTTAATAGTGCATTTTACTCGACATTTCTTGCGCTTTGAGATGCCGCTTAGCCCAATACGCTATCTGAAATATCAGCGACGTAAATTGAACAAATGTGATAGAATTACGCTGAATTCTTATATTAACCAAAATATAAAATGATCTAATCGGGTCTCTGATTGCCCTATCATAGAAGTTTAGTAGTGCATTTTACTCGCCCTTCCACGCGCATTGAGATGCCGCCTAGCCCAGTACGCTATCTGAAATAGGAGCGACGTAAATTGAACAAATGTGATAGAATTTCCCTGAAATCTCATATTAAACAAAATATAAAATGATCTAATCGGGTCTCTGATTGCCCTAGCATAGAAGTTTAATAGTGCATTTTACTCGCCATTTCATGCGCTTTGAGATGCCGCTTAGCCCAATACGCTATCTGAAATAGGAGCGACGTAAATTGAACAAATGTGATAGAATTTTCCTGAATTCTTAAATTAACCATAATATAAAATGATCTAATCGGGTGTCGGTTTGCCCTACCCTAGAAGTTTAATAGTGCATTTCACTCGTCACTTCATGCGCTTTGAGATGCCGCTAAGCACAATAAGCTATCTGTAATAGGAGCGACGTAAATTGAGCAAATGTGATAGAGTTTCGCTGAATTCTTTTATTAACCAAAATGTAAAATGATCTAATCGGGTATCTGTTTGCCTTACCCTAGAAGTTTAATAGTGCATTTTAATCGCCATTTCATGGGCTTTGAGATGCCGCTTAGCCCAATACGCTATCTGAAATAGGACCGACGTAAATGGAACAAATGTGATAGAATTTCCCTGAATTCTTAAATTAATCATAATATAAAATGATGTAATCGGGTCTCTGTTTGCCCTGCCCTAGAAGTTTAATAGTGCATTTTACTCGCCATTTCATGCGCTTTCAGATACCGCTTAGCCCAATACGCTATCTTTAATAGAAGCGACGTAAATTGAACAAATGTGACAGAATTTCGCTCAATTCTTATATTAACCAAAATATAAAATGATCTAATCGGGTCTCTGTTTGCCCTACCCTAGAAGTTTAATAGTGCATTTTACTCGCCATTTCATGCGCATTGAGATGCCGCTTAGCCCAATACGCTATATGAAATAGGAGCGACGTAAATTGAACAAATGTGATAGAATTTCGCTGAATTCTTAAATTAACCATAATATAGAATGATCTTATCGGGTCTCTGTTTGCCCTACCCTAGAAGTTTAATAGTGCATTTCACTCGACATTTCTTGCGCTTTGGGATGCCGCTTAGCCCAATACGCTATCTGAAAGAGGAGCGACGTGAGTTGAACAAATGTGATAGAATTACGCTGAATTCTTATATTAACCGTAATATAAAATGATCTAATCGGGTCTCTGTTTGCCTTATCCTAGAAGTTTAATAGTGTATGTTACTCGCCATTTCATGCGCATTGAGATGCCGCTTAGCCCAATACGCTATCTGAAATAGGAGCGACGTAAATTGAACAAATGTGATAGCATTTCGCTGAATTCTTATATTAACCGTAATATAAAATGATCTATTCGGGTTTCTGTTCGCCCTACCCCAGAAGTTTAATAGAGCATTTCACTCGTCAATCCATGCGCTTTGAGATGCCGCTTAGCCCAATACGCTATCTGAAACAGGAGCGACGTAAATTGAACAAATGTGATAGAATTTCGCTGAATTCTTATATTAACCAAAATACGAAATGATCTAATCGGGTCTCTGATTGCCCTATCATAGAAGTTTAATAGTGCATTTTACTCGCCATTCTACGCGCTTTAAGATGCCGCCTAGCCCAGTACGCTATCTGAAATAGGAGCTACGGAAGTTGAACAAATGTGACAGAATTACGCTGAATTCTTATATTAACCTTAATGTAAAATGATCTAATCTGGTCTCTGTTCGCCCTACCCTAGAAGTTTAATAGTGCATTTTACTCGCCATTTCACGCGCTCTGAGATGCCGCTTAGCCCAATACGCTATCTGAAATAGGAGCGACGTAAATTGAACAAATGTGATAGAATTTCGCTGAATTCTTATATTAAACAAAATATAAAATGATCTAATCGGGTCTCTGATTGCCCTATCATAGAAGTTTAATAGTGCATTTTACTCGCCATTCCGCGCGCTTTAAGATACCGCCTAGCCCAGTATGCTATCTGAAATAGGAACTACGTAAATTGAACAAATGTGATAGAATTTTGCTGAATTCTTAAATTAAGCATAATATAAAATGATCTAATCGGGTCTCTGATTGCCCTACACTAGAAGTATAATAGTGCATTTTACTCGCCATTTCATGCGCTTTGAGATGCCGCTTAGCCCAATACGCTATCTGAAATAGGAGCGACGTAAATTAAACAAATGTAATAGAATTTCGCTGAATTCTTATATTAACCAAAATACAAAATGATCTAATCGGGTCTCTGATTGCCCTACCCTAGAAGTTTAATAGTGCATTTTACTCGCCATGTCTTGCGCTTTGAGATGCAGCTTACCCCAATACGCTATCTGAAATAGGAGCGACGTAAATTGAACAAATGTGATAGAGTTTCGCTGAATTCTTATATTAACCAAAACATAAAATGATCTAATCGGGTCTCTGATAGCCCTATCATAGAAGTTTAATAGTGCATTTTACTCGCCATTCCACGCGCTTTAGGATGCCGCCTAGCCCAGTACGCTATCTGAAATAGGAGCGACGTAAATTGAACAAATGTGATAGAATTTCGCTGAATTCTTATACTAACCAAAATATAAAATGATCTAATCGGGTCTCTGTTTGCCTTATCCTAGAAGTTTAATAGTGCATTTTACTCACCATTTCATGCGCATTGAGATGCCGCTTAGCCCAATACACTATCTGAAATATCAGCGACGTAAATTGAACAAATGTGAGAGAATTTCGCTGAATTGTTATATTAACCAAAATATAAAATGATGTAATCGGGTCTCTGATTGCCCTATCATAGAAGTTTAGTAGTGCATTTTACTCGCCATTCCGCGCGCTTTAAGATACCGCCTAGCCCAGTATGCTATCTGAAACAGGAACTACGTAAATTGAATAAATGTGATAGAATTTCGCTGAATTCTTAAATTAACCATAATATAAAATGATCTAATGGGATCTCTGATTGCCCTACCCTAGAAGATTAATAGTGCATTTCACTCGCCATTTCATGCGCTTTGAGGTGCCGCTTAGCCCAATAAGCTATCTGAAATAGGAGCGACGCAAATTGAACAAATGTGATAGAATTTCGCTGAATTCTTATATTAACCAAAATATAAAATGATCTAATCGGGTCTCTGATTGCCCTATCATTGAAGTTTAATAGTGCATTTTACTCGCCATTCCACGCGCTTTAAGATGCCGCCTAGCCCAGTACGCTATCTGAAATAGGAGCTACGTATGTTGAACAAATGTGACAGAATTACGCTGAATTCTTATATTAACCGTAATATAAAAGGATCTAATCGGGTCTCTGTTTGCCTTATCCTAGAAGTTTAATAGTGCATTTTAATCGCCATTTCATGGGCTTTGAGATGCCGCTTAGCCCAATACGCTATCTGAAATAGGAGCGACGTAAATTGAACAAATGTGATAGAATTACTATGAATTCTTATATTAACCGTAATATAAAATGATCTAATCGGGTCTCTGATTGCCCTATCATAGAAGTTTAATAGTGCATTTTACTCGCCTTTCCACGCGCTTTAGGATGCCGCCTAGTCCAGTACGCTATCTGAAATAGGAGCGACGTAAATTGAACAAATGTGGTAGAATTTCCCTGAAATCTTATATTAAACAAAATATAAAATGTTCTAATCGGGTCTCTGATTGCCCTAGCATAGAAGTTTAATAGTGCATTTTACTCGCCATTCCGCGCGCTTTAGGATGCCGCCTAGCCCAGTACGCTATCTGAAATAGGAGCGACGTAAATTGAACAAATGTGATAGAATTTCGCTGAATTCTTAAATTAACCATAATATAAAATGATCTTATCGGGACTATGTTTGCCCTACCCTAGAAGTTTAATAGTGCATTTTATTCGCCATTTCATGCGCTTTGAGATGCCGCGTAGCCCAATACGCTATCTGAAATACGAGCGACGTAAGAGGAACAAATGTGATAGAATTTCGCTGAATTCTTTTATTAACCATAATGTAAAATGATCTAATCGGGTCTCTGTTCGCCCTCGCCTAGAAGTTTAATAGTGCATTTTATTCGCCATTTCATGCGCTTTGAGATGCCGCTTAGCCCAATACACTATCCAAAATAGCAGCGACGTAAATTAAACAAATGTGATAGAATGTCCCTGAAATCTTATATTAAACAAAATGTAAAATGATCTAATCGGGTCTCCGATTGCCCTATCATAGAAGTTTAAGAGTGCATTTTACTCGCCATTTCTTGCGCTTTGCGATGCCGCATAGCCCAATACGCTATCTGAAATATCAGCGACGTAAGTTGAACAAATGTGATAGAATTACGCTGAATTCTTATGTTAACCCTAATATAAAATGATCTAATCGGGTCTCTGATTGCCCTATCATAGAAGTTTAATAGTTCATTTTACTCGCCATTTCATGCGCTTTGAGATGCCACTTAGCCCAATACGCTACCTGCAATAGGAGCGACGTAAGTTGAACAAATGTGATAGAATTTCGCTGAATTCTTTTATTAACCATAATGTAAAATGATCTAATCGGGTCTTTCTTCGACCAACCCTAGAAGTTTAATAGTGCATTTCACTCGTCACTTCATGCGCTTTGAGATGCCGCTAAGCACAATAAGCTATCTGTAATAGGAGCGACGTAAATTGAACAAATGTGATAGAATGTCGCTGAATTCTTATATTAACCAAAATATAAAATGACCTAATCGGGTCTCTGATTGCCCTATCATAGTAGTTTAGTAGTGCATTTTACTCACCATTCCACGCGCTTTAAGATGCCACCTAGCCCAGTACGCTATCTGAAATAGGAGCGACGTAAATTGAACAAATGTGATAGAATTTCCCTGAAATCTTATATTAAACAAAATATAAAATGATCTAATCGGGTCTCTGATTGCCCTAGCATAGAAGCTTAATAGTGCATTTTACTCGCCATTCCGCGCGCTTTAGGATGCCGCCTAGCCCAGTACGCTATCTGGAATAGGAGCGACGTATATTGAACAAATGTGATAGAATTTTGCTGAATTCTTAAATCAACCATAATATAAAATGATCTAATCGGGTCTCTGTTTGCCCTACCCTAGAAGTTTAATAGTGCATTTCACTCGTCACTTCATGCGCTTTGAGCTGCCGCTAAGCACAATAAGCTATCTGTAATAGGAGCGACGTAAATTGAGCAAATGTGATAGAATTTCGCTGAATTCTTTAATTAACCAAAATGTAAAATGATCTAATCGGGTCTCTGTTCGCCCTCGCCTAGAAGTTTAATAGTGCATTTTATTCGCCATTTCATGCGCTTTGAGATGCCGCTTAGCCCAATACGCTATCTGAAATAGCAGCGACGTAAATTAAACAAATGTGATAGAATGTCCCTGAAATCTTATGTTAAACAAAATGTAAAATGATCTAATCGGGTCTCTGATTGCCCTATAATGGAAGATTAGTAGTGCATTTTACTCACCCTTCCACGCGCTTTAAGATGCCGCCTAGCCCAGTACGCTATCTGAAATAGGAGCGACGTAAATTGAACAAATGTGATAGAATTTTGCTTAATTCTTAAATTAACCATAATATAAAATGATCTAATCGGGTCTCTGTTTGCCCTACCCTAGAACTTTAATAGTGCATTTTACTCGCCATTTCATGCGCCTTCAGATGCCGCTTAGCCCAATACGCTATCTGAAATAGGAGCGACGTAAATTGAACAAATGTAATCGAATTTCGCTGAATTCTTAGATTAACCATAATATAAAATGAGCTAATCGGGTCTCTGCTTGCCCTACCCTAGAAGTTTAATAGTGCATTTCACTCGTCACTTCATGAGCTTTGAGATGCCGCTAAGCCCAATAAGCTATCTGAAATAGGAGCGACGTAAATTGAAGAAATGAGAAAGAATTATGCTGAATTCTTAAATTGACCATAATAAAAAATGATCTAATCGGGTCTCTGTTTGCCCTACCCTCGAAGTTTAATATTGCATTTCACTCGCCATAGCATGCGCTTTGAGGTGCCGCTTAGCCCAATATGCTATCTGAAATAGGAGCGACGTAAATTGAACAAATGTGATAGAATTTTGCAGAATTCTTAAATGAACCATAATATAAAATGATCTAATCGGGTCTCTGTTTGCCCTACCATAGAAGTTTAATGGTGCATTTTACTCGCCATTCCACGCGCTTTAAGTTGCCGCCTAGCCCAGTACGCTATCTGAAATAGGAGCTACGTAAGTTGAACAAATGTGACAGAATTACGCTGAATTCTTATAGTTACCGTAATATAAAATGATCTTATCGCGTCTCTGCTTGCCCTACCCTAGAAGTTTAATAGTGCATTTTACTCGCCATTTCATGCGCTTTGTGATGCCGCTTAGCCCAATACGCTATCTGAAATAGGAGCGACGTAAATTGAACAAATGTGATAGAATTTCGCTGAATTCTTAAATTAACCATAATATAAAATGATCTTATCGGGACTCTGTTTGCCCTACCCTAGAAGTTTAATAGTGCATTTTACTCGCCATTTCATGCGCTTTGAGATGCCGCGTAGCCCAATACGCTATCTGAAATACGAGCGACGTAAGAGGAACAAATGTGATAGAATTTCGCTGAATTCTTTTATTAACCATAATGTAAAATGATCTAATCGGGTCTCTGTTCGCCCTAGCCTAGAAGTTTAATAGTGCATTTCACTCGTCATTTCATGCGCTTTGAGATACCGCTAAGCCCAATAAGCTGTCTGTAATAGGTGCGACGTAAATTTAACAAATGTGATAGCATTACGCTGAATTCTTATATTAACCAAAATATTAAATGATCTAATCGGGTCTCTGATTGCCCTATCATAGAAGTTTAATAGTGCATTTTACTCGCCTTTCCACGCGCTTTAAGATGCCGCCTAGCACAGTACGCTATCTGAAATAGGAGCGACGTAAATTGAACAAATGTGATAGAATTTCGCTGAATTCTTAAATTAACCATAATATAAAATCATTTAATCGGGTCTTTGTTTGCCCTACCCTAGAAGTTTAATAGTGCATTTTACTCGCCATTTCATGCGCTTTCAGATGCTGCTAAGCCCAATAAGCTATCTGAAATAGGAGCGACGTAAATTGAACAAATGTGACAGAATTTCCCTGAAATTTTATATTAAACAAAATATAAAATGATCTAATCGGGTCTCTGATTGCCCCATCATAGAAGTTTAATAGTGCATTTTACTCGCCTTTCCACGCGCTTTAAGATGCCGCCTAGCCCAGTACGCTATCTGAAATAGGAACGACGTAAATTGAACAAATGTGATAGAATTACGCTGCATTCTTATATTAACCGTAATATAAAATGATCTAATCGGGTCTCTGTTTGCCTTATTCTAGAAGTTTAATAGTGCATTATACTCGCCATTTCATGCGCTTTGAGATGCCGCTTAGCCCAATACGCTATCTGAAATAGTAGCGACGTAAATTGTACAAATGTGATAGAATTTCGCTGAATTCTTAAATTAACCATAATATGAAATGATCTAATCCGGTCTCTGTTTGCCCTACCCTAGAAGTTTAATAGTGCATTTTACTCGCCATTTCATGCGCTTTCAGATGCCGCTTAGCCCAATACGCTATCGTTAATAGGAGCGACGTAAATTGAACAAATGTGATAGAATTCCGCTGAATTCTTATATTAACCAAAATATAAAATGACCTAATCGGGTCTCTGATTGCTCTATCATAGTAGTTTAGTAGTGCATTTTACTCGCCTTTCCACGCGCTTTAAGATGCCGCCTAGCCCAGTACGCTATCTGAAATAGGAACGACGTAAATTGAACAAATGTGATAGAATTTTGCTGACTTCTTAAATTGATCATAATATAAAATGTTCTAATCGGGTCTCTGTTTGCCCTACCCTAGAAGGTTAATAGTGCATTTTACTCGCCATTTCATGCGCTTTCAGATGCCGCTTAGCCCAATACGCTATCTTTAATAGAAGCGACGTAAATTGAACAAATGTGATAGAATTTCGCTGAATTCTTACATTAACCATAATATAAAATGACCTAATCGGGTCTCTATTTGCCCTACCCTAGAAGTTTAATAGTGCATTTCACTTGTCATTTCATGCGCTTCGAGATGCCGCTAAGACCAATAAGCTATCTGAAATAGGAGCGACGTAAATTGAAGAAATGAGAAAGAATTATGCTGAATTCTTAAATTGACCGTAATATAAAATGATCTAATCGGGTCTCTGTTTGCCCTACCCTAGAAGTTTAATATTGCATTTCACTCGCCATTTCATGCGCTTTGAGGTGCCGCTTAGCCCAATATGCTATCTGTAATAGGAGCGACGTAAATTGAACAAATGTGATAGAATTTCCCTGAAATCTTATATAAAACAAAATATAAAATGATCTAATCGGGTCTCTGATTGCCCTATCATGGAAGATTAGTAGTGCATTTTACTCACCCTTCCACGCGCTTTAAGATGCCGCCTAGCCCAGTACGCTATCTGAAATAGGAGCGACGTAAATTGAACAAATGTGATAGAATTTTGCTGAATTCTTAAATTAACCATAACATAAAATGATCTAATCGGGTCTCTGTTGGCCCTACCCTAGAAGTTTAGTAGTGCATTTTACTCGCCCTTCCACGCGCTTTAAGATGCCGCCTAGCCCTGTACGCTATCTGAAATAGGAGCGACGTAAGTTGAACAAATGTGACAGAATTACGCTGAATTCTTATATTAACCGTAATATAAAATAATCTAATCGGGTATCTGTTTGCCTTACCCTAGAAGTTTAATAGTGCATTTTAATCGCCATTTCATGGGCTTTGAGATGCCGCTTAGCCCAATACGCTATCTGAAATAGGACCGACGTAAATGGAACAAATGTGATAGAATTTCCCTGAATTCTTATATTAACCTTAATGTAAAATGATCTAATCGGGTCTCTGTTCGCCCTAGCCTAGAAGTTTAATAGCTCATTTTATTCGCTATTTCATGCGCTTTGAGATGCCGCTTAGCCCAATGCGCTATCTGAAATAGGAGCGACGTAAATTGAACAAATGTGATAGAATTTCCCTGAATCCTTATATTAACCTTAATGCAAAATGATCTAATCGGGTCTTTCTTCGACCAACCCTAGAAGTTTAATAGTGCATTTCACTCGTCACTTCATGCGCTTTGAGATGCCGCTAAGCACAATAAGCTATCTGTATTAGGAGCGACGTAAATTGAACAAAGGTGATAGAATTTCGCTGAATTCTTATATTAACCGTAATATAAAATGATCTAATCGGGTCTCTGATTGCCCTATCATAGAAGTTTAATATTGCACTTCACTCGCCATTTCATGCGCTTTGAGGTGCCGCTTAGCCCAATATGCTATCTGTAATAGGAGCGACGTAAATTGAACAAATGTGATAGAATTTCCCTGAAATCTTATATAAAACAAAATATAAAATGATCTAATCGGGTCTCTGATTGCCCTATCATGGAAGATTAGTAGTGCATTTTACTCGCCCTTCCACGCGCTTTAAGATGCCGCCTAGCCCTGTACGCTATCTGAAATAGGAGCGACGTAAGTTGAACAAATGTGATAGAATTACGCTGAATTCTTATATTAACCGTAATATAAAATGATCTAATCGGGTATCTGTTTGCCTTACCGTAGAAGTTTAATAGTGCATTTTAATCGCCATTTCATGGGCTTTGAGATGCCGCTTAGCCCAATACGCTATCTGAAATAGGACCGACGTAAATGGAACAAATGTGATAGAATTTCGGTGAATTCTTATATTAACCAAAATATAAAATGATCTAATCAGGTCTCTGATTGCCCTATCATAGAAGTTCAATAGTGCATTTTACTCGCCATTTCATGCGCTTTGAGATGCCGCTTAGCCCAATACGCTGTCTGAAATAGGAGCGACGTAAATTGAACAAATGTGATAGAATTTCGGTGAATTCTTATATTAACCAAAATATAAAATGATCTAATCGGGTCTCTGTTTGCCCTACCCTAGAAGTTTAATAGTGCATTTTACTCCTCATTTCATGCGCTTTGAGATGCCGCATAGCCCAATACGCTATCTGAAATAGGAACGACGTAAATTGAACAAATGTGATAGAATTTTTCTGAATTCTTAAATTAACCATAATATAAAATGATCTAATCGGGTCTCTGTTTGCCCTACCCTTGAAGTTTAATAGTGCATTTTACTCGCCATTCCACGCGCTTTATGATGCAGCCTAGCCCAGTACGCTATCTGAAATAGGAGCGACGTAAATTGAACAAATGTGTTAGAATTTCACTGAATTCTTATATTAACCAAAATATGAAATGATCTAATCGGGTCTCTGATACCCCTATCATAGAAGTTTAATAGTGCATTTTACTCGCCATTCCACGCGCTTTAAGATGCCGCCTAGCCCAGTACGCTATCTGAAAGAGGAGCGACGTAAGTTGAACAAATGTGATAGAATTACGCTGAATTCTTATATTAACCGTAATATAAAATGATCTAATCGGGTCTCTGTTTGCCTTATTCTAGAAGTTTAATAGTGCATTATACTCGCCATTTCATGAGCTTTGAGATGCCGCTTAGCCCAATACGCTATCTGAAATAGTAGCGACGTAAATTGAACAAATGTGATAGAATTTCGCTGAATTCTTAAATTAACCATAATATAAAATGATTTAATCGGGTCTTTGTTTGCCCTACCCTCGAAGTTTAATAGTGCATTTTACTCGCCATTTCATGCGCTTTCAGATGCCGCTAAGCCCAATAAGCTATCTGAAATAGGAGCGACGTAAATTGAACAAATGTGAGAGAATTTCCCTGAAATCTTATATTAAACAAAATATAAAATGATCTAATCGGGTCTCTGATTGCCCTATCATAGAAGTTTAATAGTGCATTTTACTCGCCATTCCACGCGCTTTAAGATGCCGCCTAGCCCAGTACGCTATCTGAAATAGGAGCGACGTAAATTGAACAAATGTGATAGAATTTCCCTCAATTCTTATATTAACCAAAATATAAAATGATCGAATCAGGTCTCTGATTGCCCTATCATAGAAGTTTAATAGTGCATTGTACTCGCCATTCCACGCGCTTTCAGATTCCGCCTAGCCCAGTACGCTATCTGAAATAGGAGCGACGTAAATTGAACAAATGTGATAGAATTTGGCTGAATTCTTATATTAACCAAAATATAAAATGATCTAATCGGGTCTTTGATTGCCCTATCACAGAAGTTTTATAGTTCATTTTACTCGCCATTCCACGCGCTTTAAGAAGCCGCCTAGCCTAGTACGCCATCTGGCATAGGAACGGCGTAAATTGAACAAATGTTATAGAATTTTGCTGAATTCTTAAATTAACCATAATATAAAATGATCTAATCGGGTCTCTGTTTGCCCTACCCTAGAAGTTTAATAGTGCATTTTACTCGACATTTCTTGCGCTTTGAGATGCCGCTTAGCCCAATACGCTATCTGAAATATCAGCGACGTAAATTGAACAAATGTGAGAGAATTTCGCTGAATTCTTATATTAACTAATCGGGTCTCTGATTGCCCCATCATAGAAGTTTAATAGTGCATTTTACTCGCCCTTCCACGCGCTTTAAGATGCCGCCTAGCCCAGTACGCTATCTGAAATAGGAACGACGTAAATTGAACAAATGTGATAGAATTACGCTGAATTCTTATATTAACCGTAATATAAAATGATCTAATCGGGTCTCTGTTTGCCTTATTCTAGAAGTTTAATAGTGCATTATACGAGTGATGCGCTTTGAGATACCGCTAAGCCCAATAAGCTGTCTGTAATAGGAGCGACGTAAATTTAACAAATGTGATAGCATTACGCTGAATTCTTATATTAACCAAAATATTAAATGATCTAATCGGGTCTCTGATTGCCCTATCATAGAAGTTTAATAGTGCATTTTACTCGCCTTTCCACGCGCTTTAAGATGCCGCCTAGCACAGTACGCTATCTGAAATAGGAGCGACGTAAATTGAACAAATGTGATAGAATTTCGCTGAATTCTTAAATTAACCATAATATAAAATCATTTAATCGGGTCTTTGTTTGCCCTACCCTAGAAGTTTAATAGTGCATTTTACTCGCCATTTCATGCGCTTTCAGATGCTGCTAAGCCCAATAAGCTATCTGAAATAGGAGCGACGTAAATTGAACAAATGTGACAGAATTTCCCTGAAATTTTATATTAAACAAAATATAAAATGATCTAATCGGGTCTCTGATTGCCCCATCATAGAAGTTTAATAGTGCATTTTACTCGCCTTTCCACGCGCTTTAAGATGCCGCCTAGCCCAGTACGCTATCTGAAATAGGAACGACGTAAATTGAACAAATGTGATAGAATTACGCTGCATTCTTATATTAACCGTAATATAAAATGATCTAATCGGGTCTCTGTTTGCCTTATTCTAGAAGTTTAATAGTGCATTATACTCGCGATTTCATGCGCTTTGAGATGCCGCTTAGCCCAATACGCTATCTGAAATAGTAGCGACGTAAATTGTACAAATGTGATAGAATTTCGCTGAATTCTTAAATTAACCATAATATAAAATGATCTAATCCGGTCTCTGTTTGCCCTACCCTAGAAGTTTAATAGTGCATTTTACTCGCCATTTCATGCGCTTTCAGATGCCGCTTAGCCCAATACGCTATCGTTAATAGGAGCGACGTAAATTGAACAAATGTGATAGAATTCCGCTGAATTCTTATATTAACCAAAATATAAAATGACCTAATCGGGTCTCTGATTGCTCTATCATAGTAGTTTAGTAGTGCATTTTACTCGCCTTTCCACGCGCTTTAAGATGCCGCCTAGCCCAGTACGCTATCTGAAATAGGAACGACGTAAATTGAACAAATGTGATAGAATTTTGCTGACTTCTTAAATTGATCATAATATAAAATGTTCTAATCGGGTCTCTGTTTGCCCTACCCTAGAAGTTTAATAGTGCATTTTACTCGCCATTTCATGCGCTTTCAGATGCCGCTTAGCCCAATACGCTATCTTTAATAGAAGCGACGTAAATTGAACAAATGTGATAGAATTTCGCTGAATTCTTACATTAACCATAATATAAAATGACCTAATCGGGTCTCTATTTGCCCTACCCTAGAAGTTTAATAGTGCATTTCACTTGTCATTTCATGCGCTTCGAGATGCCGCTAAGACCAATAAGCTATCTGAAATAGGAGCGACGTAAATTGAAGAAATGAGAAAGAATTATGCTGAATTCTTAAATTGACCGTAATATAAAATGATCTAATCGGGTCTCTGTTTGCCCTACCCTAGAAGTTTAATATTGCATTTCACTCGCCATTTCATGCGCTTTGAGGTGCCGCTTAGCCCAATATGCTATCTGTAATAGGAGCGACGTAAATTGAACAAATGTGATAGAATTTCCCTGAAATCTTATATAAAACAAAATATAAAATGATCTAATCGGGTCTCTGATTGCCCTATCATGGAAGATTAGTAGTGCATTTTACTCACCCTTCCACGCGCTTTAAGATGCCGCCTAGCCCAGTACGCTATCTGAAATAGGAGCGACGTAAATTGAACAAATGTGATAGAATTTTGCTGAATTCTTAAATTAACCATAACATAAAATGATCTAATCGGGTCTCTGTTGGCCCTACCCTAGAAGTTTAGTAGTGCATTTTACTCGCCCTTCCACGCGCTTTAAGATGCCGCCTAGCCCTGTACGCTATCTGAAATAGGAGCGACGTAAGTTGAACAAATGTGATAGAATTACGCTGAATTCTTATATTAACCGTAATATAAAATGATCTAATCGGGTATCTGTTTGCCTTACCCTAGAAGTTTAATAGTGCATTTTAATCGCCATTTCATGGGCTTTGAGATGCCGCTTAGCCCAATACGCTATCTGAAATAGGACCGACGTAAATGGAACAAATGTGATAGAATTTCCCTGAATTCTTATATTAACCTTAATGTAAAATGATCTAATCGGGTCTCTGTTTGCCCTACCATCGAAGTCTAATAGTGCATTTCACTCGTCATTTCATGCGCTTTGAGATGCCGCTTAGCCCATTACGCTATCTGAAATAGGAGCGACGTAAATTAAACAAAAGTGATACAATTTCGCTGAATTCTTATATTAACCAAAATATAAAATGATCTAATCAGGTCTCTGATTGCCCTATCATAGAAGTTCAATAGTGCATTTTACTCGCGATTTCATGCGCTTTGAGATGCCGCTTAGCCCAATACGCTGTCTGAAATAGGAGCGACGTAAATTGAACAAATGTGATAGAATTTCGGTGAATTCTTATATTAACCAAAATATAAAATGATCTAATCGGGTCTCTGATTGCCCTATCATAGAAGTTTAACAGTGCATTTTACTCGCCATTCCTCGCGTTTTAAGATGCCGCCAAGCCCAGTACGCTAGCTGAAATAGGAACGACGTAAATTGAACAAATGTGATAGAATTTTTCTGAATTCTTAAATTAACCATAATATAAAATGATCTAATCGGGTCTCTGTTTGCCCTACCCTTGAAGTTTAATAGTGCATTTTACTCGCCATTCCACGCGCTTTATGATGCAGCCTAGCCCAGTACGCTATCTGAAATAGGAGCGACGTAAATTGAACAAATGTGTTAGAATTTCACTGAATTCTTATATTAACCAAAATATGAAATGATCTAATCGGGTCTCTGATACCCCTATCATAGAAGTTTAATAGTGCATTTTACTCGCCATTCCACGCGCTTTAAGATGCCGCCTAGCCCAGTACGCTATCTGAAAGAGGAGCGACGTAAGTTGAACAAATGTGATAGAATTACGCTGAATTCTTATATTAACCGTAATATAAAATGATCTAATCGGGTCTCTGTTTGCCTTATTCTAGAAGTTTAATAGTGCATTATACTCGCCATTTCATGAGCTTTGAGATGCCGCTTAGCCCAATACGCTATCTGAAATAGGAGCGACGTAAATTGAACAAATGTGATAGAATTTCGCTGAATTCTTAAATTAACCATAATATAAAATGATTTAATCGGGTCTTTGTTTGCCCTACCCTCGAAGTTTAATAGTGCATTTTACTCGCCATTTCATGCGCTTTCAGATGCCGCTAAGCCCAATAAGCTATCTGAAATAGGAGCGACGTAAATTGAACAAATGTGAGAGAATTTCCCTGAAATCTTATATTAAACAAAATATAAAATGATCTAATCGGGTCTCTGATTGCCCTATCATAGAAGTTTAATAGTGCATTTTACTCGCCATTCCACGCGCTTTAAGATGCCGCCTAGCCCAGTACGCTATCTGAAATAGGAGCGACGTAAATTGAACAAATGTGATAGAATTTCCCTCAATTCTTATATTAACCAAAATATAAAATGATCGAATCAGGTCTCTGATTGCCCTATCATAGAAGTTTAATAGTGCATTTTACTCGCCATTCCACGCGCTTTCAGATTCCGCCTAGCCCAGTACGCTATCTGAAATAGGAGCGACGTAAATTGAACAAATGTGATAGAATTTGGCTGAATTCTTATATTAACCAAAATATAAAATGATCTAATCGGGTCTCTGATTGCCCTATCACAGAAGTTTTATAGTTCATTTTACTCGCCATTCCACGCGCTTTAAGATGCCGCCTAGCCTAGTACGCCATCTGGCATAGGAACGGCGTAAATTGAACAAATGTTATAGAATTTTGCTGAATTCTTAAATTAACCATAATATAAAATGATCTAATCGGGTCTCTGTTTGCCCTACCCTAGAAGTTTAATAGTGCATTTTACTCGACATTTCTTGCGCTTTGAGATGCCGCTTAGCCCAATACGCTATCTGAAATATCAGCGACGTAAATTGAACAAATGTGATAGAATTACGCTGAATTCTTATATTAACCAAAATATAAAATGATCTAATCGGGTCTCTGATTGCCCTATCATAGAAGTTTAGTAGTGCATTTTACTCGCCCTTCCACGCGCATTGAGATGCCGCCTAGCCCAGTACGCTATCTGAAATAGGAGCGACGTAAATTGAACAAATGTGATAGAATTTCCCTGAAATCTCATATTAAACAAAATATAAAATGATCTAATCGGGTCTCTGATTGCCCTAGCATAGAAGTTTAATAGTGCATTTTACTCGCCATTTCATGCGCTTTGAGATGCCGCTTAGCCCAATACGCTATCTGAAATAGGAGCGACGTAAATTGAACAAATGTGATAGAATTTTCCTGAATTCTTAAATTAACCATAATATAAAATGATCTAATCGGGTGTCGGTTTGCCCTACCCTAGAAGTTTAATAGTGCATTTCACTCGTCACTTCATGCGCTTTGAGATGCCGCTAAGCACAATAAGCTATCTGTAATAGGAGCGACGTAAATTGAGCAAATGTGATAGAGTTTCGCTGAATTCTTTTATTAACCAAAATGTAAAATGATCTAATCGGGTCTCTGTTCGCCCTCGCCTAGAAGTTTAATAGTGCATTTTATTCGCCATTTCATGCGCTTTGAGATGCCGCTTAGCCCAATACGCTATCTGAAATAGCAGCGACGTAAATTAAACAAATGTGATAGAATGTCCCTGAAATCTTATGTTAAACAAAATGTCAAATGATCTAATCGGGTCTCTGATTGCCCTATCATGGAAGATTAGTAGTGCATTTTACTCACCCTTCCACGCGCTTTAAGAAGCCGCCTAGCCCAGTACGCTATCTGAAATAGGAGCGACGTAAATTGAACAAATGTGATAGAATTTTGCTGAATTCTTAAATTAACCATAATATAAAATGATCTAATCGGGTCTCTGTTTGCCCTACCCTAGAACTTTAATAGTGCATTTTACTCGCCATTTCATGCGCCTTCAGATGCCGCTTAGCCCAATACGCTATCTGAAATAGGAGCGACGTAAATTGAACAAATGTAATCGAATTTCGCTGAATTCTTAGATTAACCATAATATAAAATGAGCTAATCGGGTCTCTGTTTGCCCTACCCTAGAAGTTTAATAGTGCATTTCACTCGTCACTTCATGCGCTTTGAGATGCCGCTAAGCCCAATAAGGTATCTGAAATAGGAGCGACGTAAATTGAAGAAATGAGAAAGAATTATGCTGAATTCTTAAATTGACCATAATAAAAAATGATCTAATCGGGTCTCTGTTTGCCCTACCCTCGAAGTTTAATATTGCATTTCACTCGCCATATCATGCGCTTTGAGGTGCCGCTTAGCCCAATATGCTATCTGAAATAGGAGCGACGTAAATTGAACAAATGTGATAGAATTTTGCAGAATTCTTAAATGAACCATAATATAAAATGATCTAATCGGGTCTCTGTTTGCCCTACCATAGAAGTTTAATGGTGCATTTTACTCGCCATTCCACGCGCTTTAAGTTGCCGCCTAGCCCAGTACGCTATCTGAAATAGGAGCTACGTAAGTTGAACAAATGTGACAGAATTACGCTGAATTCTTATAGTTGCCGTAATATAAAATGATCTTATCGCGTCTCTGTTTGCCCTACCCTAGAAGTTTAATAGTGCATTTTACTCGCCATTTCATGCGCTTTGTGATGCCGCTTAGCCCAATACGCTATCTGAAATAGGAGCGACGTAAATTGAACAAATGTAATCGAATTTCGCTGAATTCTTAGATTAACCATAATATAAAATGAGCTAATCGGGTCTCTGTTTGCCCTACCCTAGAAGTTTAATAGTGCATTTCACTCGTCACTTCATGCGCTTTGAGATGCCGCTAAGCCCAATAAGCTATCTGAAATAGGAGCGACGTAAATTGAAGAAATGAGAAAGAATTATGCTGAATTCTTAAATTGACCATAATAAAAAATGACCTAATCGGGTCTCTGTTTGCCCTACCATAGAAGTTTAATGGTGCATTTTACTCGCCATTCCACGCGCTTTAAGTTGCCGCCTAGCCCAGTACGCTATCTGAAATAGGAGCTACGTAAGTTGAACAAATGTGACAGAATTACGCTGAATTCTTATAGTTGCCGTAATATAAAATGATCTTATCGCGTCTCTGTTTGCCCTACCCTAGAAGTTTAATAGTGCATTTTACTCGCCATTTCATGCGCTTTGTGATGCCGCTTAGCCCAATACGCTATCTGAAATAGGAGCGACGTAAATTGAACAAATGTGATAGAATTTCGCTGAATTCTTAAATTAACCATAATATAAAATGATCTTATCGGGACTCTGTTTGCCCTACCCTAGAAGTTTAGTAGTGCATTTTACTCGCCATTTCATGCGCTTTGAGATGCCGCGTAGCCCAATACGCTATCTGAAATACGAGCGACGTAAGAGGAACAAATGTGATAGAATTTCGCTGAATTCTTTTATTAACCATAATGTAAAATGATCTAATCGGGTCTCTGTTCGCCCTAGCCTAGAAGTTTAATAGTGCATTTCACTCGTCATTTCATGCGCTTTGAGATGCCGCTAAGCCCAATAAGCTGTCTGTAATAGGAGCGACGTAAATTTAACAAATGTGATAGCATTACGCTGAATTCTTATATTAACCAAAATATTAAATGATCTAATCGGGTCTCTGATTGCCCTATCATAGAAGTTTAATAGTGCATTTTACTCGCCTTTCCACGCGCTTTAAGATGCCGCCTAGCACAGTACGCTATCTGAAATAGGAGCGACGTAAATTGAACAAATGTGATAGAATTTCGCTGAATTCTTAAATTAACCATAATATAAAATCATTTAATCGGGTCTTTGTTTGCCCTACCCTAGAAGTTTAATAGTGCATTTTACTCGCCATTTCATGCGCTTTCAGATGCCGCTAAGCCCAATAAGCTATCTGATATAGGAGCGACGTAAATTGAACAAATGTGACAGAATTTCCCTGAAATTTTATATTAAACAAAATATAAAATGATCTAATCGGGTCTCTGATTGCCCCATCATAGAAGTTTAATAGTGCATTTTACTCGCCGTTCCACGCGCTTTAAGATGCCGCCTAGCTCAGTACGCTATCTGAAATAGGAACGACGTAAATTGAACAAATGTGATAGAATTACGCTGCATTCTTATATTAACCGTAATATAAAATGATCTAATCGGGTCTCTGTTTGCCTTATTCTAGAAGTTTAATAGTGCATTATACTCGCCATTTCATGCGCTTTGAGATGCCACTTAGCCCAATACGCTATCTGCAATAGGAGCGAAGTAAGTTGAACAAATGTGATAGAATTTCGCTGAATCCTTTTATTAACCATAATGTAAAATGATCTAATCGGGTCTCTGTTCGCCCTAGCCTAGAAGTTTAATAGCTCATTTTATTCCCCATTTCATGCGCTTTGAGATGCTGCTTAGCCCAATACGCTATCTGAAATAGGAGCGACGTAAATTGAACAAATGTGCTAGAATTTCCCTGAATTCTTATATTAACCTTAATGTAAAATGATCTAATCGGGTCTTTCTTCGACCAACCCTAGAAGTTTAATAGTGCATTTCACTCGTCACTTCATGCGCTTTGAGATGCCGCTAAGCACAATAAGCTATCTGTAATAGGAGCGACGTAAATTGAACAAATGTGATAGAATTACGCTGAATTCTTATATTAACCGTAATATAAAATGATCTAATCGGGTCTCTGATTGCCCTATCATAGAAGTTTAATAGTGCATTTTACTCGGCTTTCCACGCGCTTTAAGATGCCGCCTAGCCCAGTACGCTATCTGAAATAGGAGCGACGTAAATTGAACAAATGTGATAGAATTTCCCTGAAATCTCATATTAAACAAAATATAAAATGATCGATTCGGGTCTCTGATTGCCCTAGCATAGAAGTTTAATAGTGCATTTTACTCGCCATTTCATGCGCTTTGAGATGCCGCTTAGCCCCATACGCTATCTGAAATAGGAGCGACGTAAATTGAACAAATGTGATAGAATTTTCCTGAATTCTTAAATTAACCATAATATAAAATGATCTAATCGGGTGTCTGTTCGCCCTACCCCAGAAGTTTAATAGAGCATTTCACTCGTCAATCCATGCGCTTTGAGATGCCGCTTAGCCCAATACGCTATCTGAAATAGGAGCGACGTAAATTGAACAAATGTGATAGAATTTCGCTGAATTCTTATATTAACCAAAATACAAAATGATCTAATCGGGTCTCTGATTGCCCTATCATAGAAGTTTAATAGTGCATTTTACTCGCCATTCTACGCGCTTTAAGATGCCGCCTAGCCCAGTACGCTATCTGAAACAGGAGCTACGTAAGTTGAACAAATGTGACAGAATTACGCTGAATTCTTATATTAACCTTAATGTAAAATGATCTAATCTGGTCTCTGTTCGCCCTACCCTAGAAGTTTAATAGTGCATTTCACTCGTCATTTCATGCGCTTTGAGATGCCGCTTAGCCCAATACGCTATCTGAAATATGAGCGACGTAAATTGAACAAATGTGATAGAATTTCGCTGAATTCTTATATTAACCTTAATGTAAAATGATCTAATCGGGTCTCTGTTCGCCCTATCATAGAACTTTAATAGTGCATTTTATTCGCCATTTCATGCGCTTTGAGATGTCGCTTAGCCCAATACGCTATCTGAAATAGGAGCGACGTAAATTGAACAAGTGTGATAGAATTTCGTTGAATTCTTAAATTAACCATAATATAAAATAATCTAATCGGGTCTCTGTTCGCCCTAGCCGAGAAGTTTAATAGTGCATTTTATTCGCCATTTCATGCGCTTTGAGATGCCGCTTAGCCCAATACGCTATCTGAAATAGGAGCGACGTAAGTTGAACAAATGTGATAGAATTTCGCTGAATTCTTTTATTAACCATAATGTAAAATGATCTGATCGGGTCTCTGTTCGCCCTAGCCTAGAAGTTTAATAGTGAATTTTATTCGCCACTTCATGCGCTTTGAGATGCCGCTTAGCCGAATACGCTATGTGAAATAGGAGCGACGTAAATTGAACGAATGTGACACAATTTCCCTGAAATCTTATATTAAACAAAATATAAAATGATCTAATCGGGTCTCTGATTGCCCTACCATAGATGTTTAGTAGAGCATTTTACTCGCCATTCCACGCGCTTTAAGATGCCGCTAAGCTCAATACGCTATCTGGAATAGGAGCGACGTAAATTGAACAAACGTGATAGGATTTCGCTGAATTTTTATATTAACCAAAATATAAAATGATCTAATCGGGTCTCTGATTGCCCTATCATAGAAGGCTAATAGTGCATTTTACTCGCTATTCCACGCGCTTTAAGGTGCCGGCTAGCCCAGTAGGCTATCTGAAATAGGAGTGACGTAAATTGAAGAAATGTGATAGAATTACTCTTAATTCTTTTATTAACCATAATGTAATATGATCTAATCGGGTCTCTGTTTGCCATACCCTAGAAGTTTAATAGTGGATTTTGCTCGCCATTTCATGCGCTTTGAGGTGCCGCTTAGCCCAATACGCTATCTGAAATAGGAGCGACGTAAGTTGAACAAATGTGATAGAATTTCGCTGAATCCTTTTATTAACCATAATGTAAAATGATCTGATCGGGTCTCTGTTCGCCCTAGCCTAGAAGTTTAATAGTGAGTTTTATTCGCCACTTCATGCGCTTTGAGATGCCGCTTAGCCGAATACGCTATCTGAAATAGGAGCGACGTAAATTGAACAAATGTGACACAATTTCCCTGAAATCTTATATTAAAGAAAATATAAAATGATCTAAACGGGACTCTGATTGCCCTATCATAGAAGTTTAGTAGTGCATTTTACTCGCCCTTCCACGCGCTTTAAGATGCCGCCTAGCCCAGTACACTATCTGAAATAGGAGCGACGTAAATTGAACAAATGTGATAGAGTTTCGCTGAATTCTTATATTAACCAAAATATAAAATGATCTAATCGGGTCTCTGATTGCCCTATCATAGAAGTTTAATAGTGCATTTCACTCTCCATTCCACGCGGTTTAAGTTGCCGCCTAGCCCAGCACGCTATCCGAAATAGGAGCTACGTAAGTTGAACAAATGTCACAGAATTACGCTGAATTCTTATATTAACCGTAATATAAAATGATCTAATCGGGTTTCTGTTTGCCTTATCCTAGAAGTTTAATAGTGCATTTTACTCGCCATTTCTTGCGCTTTGAGATGGCGCTTAGCACAAGTCGCTTTCTGAAATAGGAGCGATGTAAATTGAACAAATGTGATAGAATTTCGCTGAATTCTTATATTAACCTTAATGTAAAATGATCTAATCGGGTCTTTGTTCGCCCTACCCTAGAAGTTTAATAGTGCATTTCACTCGTCATTTCATGCGCTTTGAGATGCCGCTTAGCCCAATAAGCTATCTGAAATAGGAGCGACGTAAATTGAACAAATGTGATAGAATTTCGCTGAATTCTTATATTAACCAAAATATGAAATGATCTAATCGGGTCTCTGATTGCCCTATCATAGAAGTTTAATAGTGCATTTTACTCGCCATTCCACGCGCTTTAAGTTGCCGCCTAGCCCAGTACGCTATCTGAAATAGGAGCGACGTAAATTGAACAAATGTGATAGAATTTCGCTGAATTCTTATATTAACCGTAATATAAAATGATCTAATCGGGTCTCTGTTTGCCTTACCCTAGAAGTTTAATAGTGCATATTACTCGCCATTTCATGCGCTTTGAGGTGCCGCTTAGCCCAATATGCTATCTGATATAGGAGCGACGTAAATTGAACAAATGTGATAGAGTTTCGCTGAATTCTTAAATTAACCATAATATAAAATGATCTTATCTGGTCTCTGTTTGCCCTACCCTAGAAGTTTAATAGTGCATTTTACTCGCCATTTCTTGCGCTTTGAGATGCCGCTTAGCCCAATACGCTATCTGAAATATCAGCGACGTAAATTGAACAAATGTGATAGAATTACGCTGAATTCTTATATTAACCATAATATGAAATGATCTAATCGGGTCTCTGATTGCCCTATCATAGAAGTGTAATAATGCATTTTACTCGCCAATTCATGCGCTTTGAAATGCCGCTTTGCCCAATACGCTATCTGAAATAGAAGCGACGTAAATTGAACGAATGTGATAGAATTTCGCTGAATTCTTAAATTAACCATAATATAAAATGATCTTATCGGGTCTCTGATTGCCCTACCCTAGAAGTTTAATAGTGCATTTTACTCGCCATTTCATGCGCTTTGAGGTGCCGCTTAGCCCAATACGCTATCTGAAATATGAGCGACGTAAATTGAACAAATGTGATAGAATTTCGCTGAATTCTTATATTAACCTTAATGTAAAATGATCTAATCGGGTCTCTGTTCGCCCTATCATAGAACTTTAATAGTGCATTTTATTCGCCATTTCATGCGCTTTGAGATGTCGCTTAGCCCAATACGCTATCTGAAATAGGAGCGATGTAAATTGAACAAATGTGATAGAATTTCGCTGAATTCATATATTGACCATAATGTAAATTGATCTAATCGGGTCTCCGTTCGCCCTAGCCTAGAAGTTTAATGGTGCATTTTATTCGCCATTTCATGCGCTTTGAGATGCCGCTTAGCCCAATACGCTATCTGAAATAGGAGCGACGTAAATTGAACAAACGTGATAGGATTTCCCTGAATTCTTATATTAAGCTTAATGTAAAATGATCTAATCGGTTCTCTGTTCGCCCTACCCTAGAAGCTTAATAGTGCCTTTCACTCGTCATTTCATGCGCTTTGAGATGCCGCTTAGCCCAATACGCTATCTGAAATAGTAGCGACGTATATTGAACAAACGTGATAGAATTTCCCTGAATTCTTATATTATCCTTAATGTAAAATGATCTAATCGGCTATCTGTTCGCCCTACCCTAGAAGTTTAATAGTGCATTTTACTCGACATTTCATGCGCTTTGAGATGCCTCTTAGCCCAATACGCTATCTGAAATAGGAGCGACGTAAATTGAACAAGTGTGATAGAATTTCGTTGAATTCTTAAATTAACCATAATATAAAATAATCTAATCGGGTCTCTGTTCGCCCTAGCCGAGAAGTTTAATAGTGCATTTTATTCGCCATTTCATGCGCTTTGAGATGCCGCTTAGCCCAATACGCTATCTGGAATTGGAGCGACGTAAATTGAACAAACGTGATAGGATTTCGCTGAATTCTTATATTAACCAAAATATAAAATGATCTAATCGGGTCTCTGATTGCCCTATCATCGAAGTTTAATAGTGCATTTTACTCGCCCTTCCACGCGCTTTAAGATGCCGTCTCGCCCAGTACGCTACCTGAAATAGGAGCGACGTAAGTTTAACAAATGTGATAGAATTACGCTGAATTCTTATATTAACCGTAATATAAAATGATCTAACCGGGTCTCTGTTTGCCTTACCCTAGAAGTTTAATAGTGCATTGTACTCGCCATTTCATGCGTTTTGAGATGCCGCGTAGCCCAATACGCTATCTGAAATTGGAGCGACGTAAATTGAACAAATGTGATAGAATTTCGCTGAATTCTTAAATTAACCATAATATAAAATGATCTAATCGAGTCTCTGTTTGCCCTACCCTAGAAGTTTAATAGTGCATTTCACTCGACATTTCATGCGCTTTGAGATGCCGCTTAGCCCAATAAGCTATCTGAAATAGGAGCGACGTAAATTGAACAAATGTGATAGAATTTCGCTGAATTCTCATATTAACATTAATGTAAACTGATCTAATCGAGTCTCTCTTCGCCCTACCCTAGAAGTTTAATAGTGCATTTCACTCGTCATTTCATGCGCTTTGAGGTGCCGCTTAGCCGAATAAGCTATCTGAAATAGGAGCGACGTAAATTGAACAAATGTGATAGAATTTCGCTGAATTCTTATATTAACCAAAATATAAAATGATCTAATCGGGTCTCTGATTGCCCTATCATAGAAGTGTAATAATGCATTTTACTCGTCAATTCATGCGCTTTGAGATGCCGCTTTGCCCAATACGCTATCTGAAATAGAAGCGACGTAAATTGAACGAATGTGATAGAATTTCGCTGAATTCTTAAATTAACCATAATGTAATATGATCTAATCGGGTCTCTGTTTGCCTTACCCTAGAAGTTTAATAGTGCATTTTACTCGCCATTTCATCCGCTTTGAGATGCCGCTTAGCCCAATACGCTATCTGAAATAGGAGCGACGTAAATCGAACAAATGTAATAGAATTTCCGTGAATTCTTATATTAACCTTAATGTAAAATGATCTAATCGGGTCTCTGTTCGCCTTACCATAGAAGTCTAATGGTGCATTTCACTCGCCATTTCATGCGCTTTGAGATGCCGCTTAGCCCAATACGCTATCTGAAATAGGAGCGACGTAAGTTGAACAAATGTGATAGAATTTCGCTGAATTCTTTTATTAACCATAATGTAAAATGATCTGATCGGGTCTCTGTTCGCCCTAGCCTAGAAGTTTAATAGTGAATTTTATTCGCCACTTCATGCGCTTTGAGATGCCGCTTAGCCGAATACGCTATCTGAAATAGGAGCGACGTAAATTGAACAAATGTGACACAATTTCCCTGAAATCTTATATTAAACAAAATATAAAATGATCTAATCGGGTCTCTGTTTGCCTTACCCTAGAAGTTTAATGGTGCATTTTATTCGCCATTTCATGCGCTTTGAGATGCCGCTTAGCCCAATACGCTATCTGAAATAGGAGCGACGTAAATTGAACAAATGTGATAGAATTTCCCTGAAATCTTATATTGAACAAAATATAAAATGATCTAATTGGGGCTCTGATTGCCCTATCATAGAAGTTTAGTAGTGCATTTTACTTGCCCTTCCAGGCGCTTTAAGATACCGTCTAGCCCAATACGCTATCTGAAATAGGAGCGACGTAAATTGAACAAATGTGATAGAATTTCCCTGAAATCTTATATTGAACAAAATATAAAATGATCTAATTGGGGATCTGATTGCCCTATCATAGAAGTTTAGTAGAGAATTTTACTCGCCATTCCACGCGCTTTAAGATGCCGCCTAGCCCAGTACGCTATCTGAAATAGGAGCGACGTAAGTTGAACAAATGTGATAGAATTACGCTGAATTCTTATATTAACCGTAATATAAAATGATCTCACCGGGTCTCTGTTTGAATTATCCTAGAAGTTTGACAGTGCATTTCACTCGCCATTTCATGCGCTTTGAGATGCCGCTTAGCCCAATACGCTATCTGAAATAGGAGCGACGTAAATTGAACAAATGTGATAGAATTTCCTTGAAATCTTATATTAAACAAGATATAAAATGATCTAATCGGGTCTCTGAGTGCCCTATCATAGAAGTTTAGTAGTGCATTTTACTCGCCCTTCCACGCGCTTTAAGATGTCGTCTAGCCCAGTACGCTACCTGAAATAGGAGCGACGTAAGTTGAACAAATGTGATAGAATTACGCTGAATTCTTATATTAACCGTAATATAAAATGATCTAACCGGGTCTCTGTTTGCCTTACCCTAGAAGTTTAATAGTGCATTGTACTCGCCATTTCACGCGCTTTGAGATGCCGCGTAGCCCAATACGCTATCTGAAATGGGAGCGACGTAAATTGAACAAATGTGATAGGATTTCGCTGACTTCTTAAATTAACCATAATATAGAATGATCTAATCGAGTCTCTGTTCGCCCTACCCTAGAAGTTTAATAGTGCATTTCACTCGACATTTCATGCGCTTTGAGATGCCGCTTAGCCCAATAAGCTATCTGAAATAGGAGCGACGTAAATTGAACAAATGTGATAGAATTGCGCTGAATTCTCATGCTAACATTAATGTAAACTGATCTAATCGAGTCTCTGTTCGCCTTACCCTAGAAGTTTAATAGTGCACTTCACTCGCCATTTCATGCGCTTTGAGATGCCGCTTAGCCGAATACGCTATCTGAAATAGGAGCGACGTAAATTGAACAAATGTGACACAATTTCCCTGAATCCTTATATTAACCAAAATATAAAATGATCTAATCGGGTCTCTGATTGCCCTATCATAGAAGTTTAATAGTGCATTTTACTCGACATTCCACGCGCTTTAAGATGACGCCTAGCCCAGTACGCTATCTGAAATAGGAGCGACGTAAATTGAACAAATGTGATAGAATTTCGCTGAATCCTTATATTAACCAAAATATAAAATGATCTAATCGGGTCTCTTATTGCCCTATCATAGACGTTTCATAGGGTATTTTACTCGCCATTCCACGCGCTTTAAGATGCCGCCTAGCCCAGTACGCTATTTGAAATAGGAACGACGTAAATTGAACAAGTGTGATAGAATTTCGTTGAATTCTTAAATTAACCATAATATAAAATGATCAAATCGGGTCTCTGTCTGCCATACCCTAGAAGTTTAATAGTGCATTTTATTCGCCATTTCATGCGCTTTGAGATGCCGCTTAGCCCAATACGCTATCTGAAATATCAGCGACGTAAATTGAACAAATGTGATAGAATTTCATTGAATTCTTATATTAACCTTAATGTAAAATGATCTATTCGGGTCTCTGTTCGCCCTACCCTAGAAGTTTGATAGTGCATTTCTCTCGTCATTTCATGCGCATTAAGATGCCGCTTAGCCCTGTAACCTATCTGAAATAGGAGCGATGTAAATTGAACAAATGTGATAGAATTTCCCTGAAGTCTTATATTAAACAAAACATAAAATGATCTAATCGGGTCTCTTATTGCCCTATCATAGACGTTTCATAGGGTATTTTACTCGCCATTCCACGCGCTTTAAGATGCCGCCTAGCCCAGTACGCTATCTGAAATAGGAACGACGTAAATTGAACAAGTGTGATAGAATTTCGTTGAATTCTTAAATTAACCAAAATATAAAATGATCTAATCGGGTCTCTGATTGCCCTATCATAGAAGGCTAATAGTGCATTTTACTCGCTATTCCACGCGCTTTAAGGTGCCGGCTAGCCCAGTAGGCTATCTGAAATAGGAGTGACGTAAATTGAACAAATGTGATAGAGTTACTCTTAATTCTTTTATTAACCATAATCTAATATGATCTAATCGGGTCTCTGTTTGCCATACCCTAGAAGTTTAATAGTGCATTTTACTCGCCATTTCATGCGCTTTGAGGTGCCGCTTAGCCCAATAAGCTATCTGAAATAGGAGCGACGTAAATTGAACAAATGTGATAGAATTTCGCTGAATTCTTATATTAACCAAAATATAAAATGATCTAATCGGGTCTCTGATTGCCCTATCATAGAAGTTTAATAGTGCATTCTACTCGCCATTCCACGCGCTTTAAGTTGCCGCCTAGCCCAGTACGCTATCTCAAATAGGAGCGACGTAAATTGAACAAATGTGATAGAATTTCGCTGAATCCTTAAATCGACGGTAATATAAAATGATCTAATCGGGTCTCTGTTTGCCCTTCCCTAGAGGTTTCATAGTGCATTTTACTCGCCATTTCATGCGCTTTGAGATGCCGCTTAGCCCAATACGCTATCTGAAACGTGAGCGACGTAAATTGAACAAATGTGATAGAATTTCGCTGAATTCTTATATTATCCCAAATATAAAATGATCTAATCGGGTCTCTGATTGCCCTATCATCGATGTTAAATAGTGAATTTCACTCGCCATTCCACGCGCATTAAGATGCCGCCGAGCCCAATACGCTATCTGAAATAGGAGCGACGTAAATAGAACAAATGTGGTAGAATTTCGTTGAATTCTCAAATTAACTATAATATAAAATTATCTAATCGGGTCTCTGTTTGCCCTACCATAGAAGTTTAATAGTGCATTTTACTCGACATTTCATGCGCTGTGAGAGGCAGCTTAGCCCAATACGTTATCTGAAATAGGAGCGATGTAAATTGAACAAATGTGATAGAATTTCGCTGAATTCTTTTATTAACCATAATGTAAAATGATCTAATCGGGTCTCCGTTCGCCCTAGCCTAGAAGTTTAATGGTGCATTTTATTCGTCATTTCATGCGCTTTGATATGCCGCTTAGCCCAATACGCTATCTGAAATAGGAGCGACGTAAATTGAACAAATGTGATAGAATTTCCCTGAAATCTTATATTGAACAAAATATAAAATGATCTAATTGGGGCTCTGATTGCCCTATCATAGAAGTTTAGTAGTGCATTTTACTCGCCCTTCCAGGCGCTTTAAGGTACCGTCTAGCCCAATACGCTATCTGAAATAGGAGCGACGTAAATTGAACAAATGTGATAGAATTTCGCTGAATTCTTTTATTAACCATAATGTAAAATGATCTAATCGGGTCTCCGTTCGCCCTAGCCTAGAAGTTTAATGGTGCATTTTATTCGTCATTTCATGCGCTTTGATATGCCGCTTAGCCCAATACGCTATCTGAAATAGGAGCGACGTAAATTGAACAAATGTGATAGAATTTCCCTGAAATCTTATATTGAACAAAATATAAAATGATCTAATTGGGGCTCTGATTGCCCTATCATAGAAGTTTAGTAGTGCATTTTACTCGCCCTTCCAGGCGCTTTAAGGTACCGTCTAGCCCAATACGCTATCTGAAATAGGAGCGACGTAAATTGAACAAATGTGATAGAATTTCCCCGAAATCTTATATTGAACAAAATATAAAATGATCTAATTGGGGCTCTGATTGCCCTATCATAGAAGTTTAGTAGTGCATTTTACTCGCCCTTCCAGGCGCTTTAAGATACCGTCTAGCCCAATACGCTATCTGAAATAGGAGCGATGTAAATTGAACAAATGTGATAGAATTTCGCTGAATTCATATATTGACCATAATGTAAATTGATCTAATCGGGTATCCGTTCGCCCTAGCCTAGAAGTTTAATGGTGCATTTTATTCGCCATTTCATGCGCTTTGAGATGCCGCTTAGCCCAATACGCTATCTGAAATAGGAGCGACGTAAATTGAACAAACGTGATAGGATTTCCCTGAATTCTTATATTAAGCTTAATGTAAAATGATCTAATCGGTTCTCTGTTCGCCCTACCCTAGAAGTTTAATAGTGCCTTTCACTCGTCATTTCATGCGCTTTGAGATGCCGCTTAGCCCAATACGCTATCTGAAATAGTAGCGACGTATATTGAACAAACGTGATAGAATTTCCCTGAATTCTTATATTATCCTTAATGTAAAATGATCTAATCGGCTATCTGTTCGCCCTACCCTAGAAGTTTAATAGTGCATTTTACTCGACATTTCATGCGCTTTGAGATGCCTCTTAGCCCAATACGCTATCTGAAATAGGAGCGACGTAAATTGAACAAATGTGATAGAATTTCGCTGAATTCTCATATTAACATTAATGTAAACTGATCTAATCGAGTCTCTCTTCGCCCTACCCTAGAAGTTTAATAGTGCATTTCACTCGTCATTTCATGCGCTTTGAGGTGTCGCTTAGCCGAATAAGCTATCTGAAATAGGAGCGACGTAAATTGAACAAATGTGATAGAATTTCGCTGAATTCTTAAATTAACCATAATATAAAATGATCTTATCGGGTCTCTGATTGCCCTATCATCGAAGTTTAATAGTGCATTTTACTCGCCCTTCCACGCGCTTTAAGATGCCGTCTCGCCCAGTACGCTACCTGAAATAGGAGCGACGTAAGTTTAACAAATGTGATAGAATTACGCTGAATTCTTATATTAACCGTAATATAAAATGATCTAACCGGGTCTCTGTTTGCCTTACCCTAGAAGTTTATTAGTGCATTGTACTCGCCATTTCATGCGTTTTGAGATGCCGCGTAGCCCAATACGCTATCTGAAATGGGAGCGACGTAAATTGAACAAATGTGATAGAATTTCGCTGAATTCTTAAATTAACCATAATATAAAATGATCTAATCGAGTCTCTGTTTGCCCTACCCTAGAAGTTTAATAGTGCATTTCACTCGACATTTCATGCGCTTTGAGATGCCGCTTAGCCCAATAAGCTATCTGAAATAGGAGCGACGTAAATTGAACAAATGTGATAGAATTTCGCTGAATTCTCATATTAACATTAATGTAAACTGATCTAATCGAGTCTCTCTTCGCCCTACCCTAGAAGTTTAATAGTGCATTTCACTCGTCATTTCATGCGCTTTGAGGTGTCGCTTAGCCGAATAAGCTATCTGAAATAGGAGCGACGTAAATTGAACAAATGTGATAGAATTTCGCTGAATTCTTAAATTAACTATAATATAAAATGATCTTATCGGGTCTCTGATTGCCCTACCCTAGAAGTTTAATAGTGCATTTTACTCGCCATTTCATGCGCTTTGAGGTGCCGCTTAGCCCAATACGCTATCTGAAATATGAGCGACGTAAATTGAACAAATGTGATAGAATTTCGCTGAATTCTTATATTAACCTTAATGTAAAATGATCTAATCGGGTCTCTGTTCGCCCTATCATAGAACTTTAATAGTGCATTTTATTCGCCATTTCATGCGCTTTGAGATGTCGCTTAGCCCAATCCGCTATCTGAAATAGGAGCGACGTAAATTGAACAAGTGTGATAGAATTTCGTTGAATTCTTAAATTAACCATAATATAAAATAATCTAATCGGGTCTCTGTTCGCCCTAGCCGAGAAGTTTAATAGTGCATTTTATTCGCCATTTCATGCGCTTTGAGATGCCGCTTAGCCCAATACGCTATCTGAAATAGGAGCGACGTAAGTTGAACAAATGTGATAGAATTTCGCTGAATTCTTATATTAACCAAAATATAAAATGATCTAATCGGGTCTCTGATTGCCCTATCATAGAAGTGTAATAATGCATTTTACTCGTCAATTCATGCGCTTTGAGATGCCGCTTTGCCCAATACGCTATCTGAAATAGAAGCGACGTAAATTGAACGAATGTGATAGAATTTCGCTGAATTCTTAAATTAACCATAATATAAAATGATCTTATCGGGTCTCTGATTGCCCTACCCTAGAAGTTTAATAGTGCATTTTACCCGCCATTTCATGCGCTTTGAGGTGCCGCTTAGCCCAATACGCTATCTGAAATATGAGCGACGTAAATTGAACAAATGTGATAGAATTTCGCTGAATTCTTATATTAACCTTAATGTAAAATGATCTAATCGGGTCTCTGTTCGCCCTATCATAGAACTTTAATAGTGCATTTTATTCGAAATTTCATGCGCTTTGAGATGTCGCTTAGCCCAATACGCTATCTGAAATAGGAGCGACGTAAATTGAACAAGTGTGATAGAATTTCGTTGAATTCTTAAATTAACCATAATATAAAATAATCTAATCGGGTCTCTGTTCGCCCTAGCCGAGAAGTTTAATAGTGCATTTTATTCGCCATTTCATGCGCTTTGAGATGCCGCTTAGCCCAATACGCTATCTGAAATAGGAGCGACGTAAGTTGAACAAATGTGATAGAATTTCGCTGAATTCTTTTATTAACCATAATGTAAAATGATCTGATCGGGTCTCTGTTCGCCCTAGCCTAGAAGTTTAATAGTGAATTTTATTCGCCACTTCATGCGCTTTGAGATGCCGCTTAGCCGAATACGCTATCTGAAATAGGAGCGACGTAAATTGAACGAATGTGACACAATTTCCCTGAAATCTTATATTAAACAAAATATAAAATGATCTAATCGGGTCTCTGATTGCCCTACCATAGATGTTTAGTAGAGCATTTTACTCGCCATTCCACGCGCTTTAAGATGCCGCTAAGCTCAATACGCTATCTGGAATAGGAGCGACGTAAATTGAACAAACGTGATAGGATTTCGCTGAATTCTTATATTAACCAAAATATAAAATGATCTAATTGGGTCTCTGATTGCCCTATCATAGAAGGCTAATAGTGCATTTTACTCGCTATTCCACGCGCTTTAAGGTGCCGGCTAGCCCAGTAGGCTATCTGAAATAGGAGTGACGTAAATTGAAGAAATGTGATAGAATTACTCTTAACTCTTTTATTAACCATAATGTAATATGATCTAATCGGGTCTCTGTTTGCCATACCCTAGAAGTTTAATAGTGGATTTTGCTCGCCATTTCATGCGCTTTGAGGTGCCGCTTAGCCCAATACGCTATCTGAAATAGGAGCGACGTAAGTTGAACAAATGTGATAGAATTTCGCTGAATCCTTTTATTAACCATAATGTAAAATGATCTGATCGGGTCTCTGTTCGCCCTAGCCTAGAAGTTTAATAGTGAGTTTTATTCGCCACTTCATGCGCTTTGAGATGCCGCTTAGCCGAATACGCTATCTGAAATAGGAGCGACGTAAATTGAACAAATGTGACATAATTTCCCTGAAATCTTATATTAAAGAAAATATAAAATGATCTAAACGGGACTCTGATTGCCCTATCATAGAAGTTTAGTAGTGCATTTTACTCGCCCTTCCACGCGCTTTAAGATGCCGCCTAGCCCAGTACACTATCTGAAATACGAGCGACGTAAATTGAACAAATGTGATAGAATTTCGCTGAATTCTTATATTAACCAAAATATAAAATGATCTAATCGGGTCTCTGATTGCCCTATCATAGAAGTTTAATAGTGCATTTCACTCTCCATTCCACGCGCTTTAAGTTGCCGCCTAGCCCAGCACGCTATCCGAAATAGGAGCTACGTAAGTTGAACAAATGTCACAGAATTACGCTGAATTCTTATATTAACCGTAATATAAAATGATCTAATCGGGTTTCTGTTTGCCTTATCCTAGAAGTTTAATAGTGCATTTTACTCGCCATTTCCTGCGCTTTGAGATGGCGCTTAGCACAAGTCGCTTTCTGAAATAGGAGCGATGTAAATTGAACAAATGTGATAGAATTTCGCTGAATTCTTATATTAACCTTAATGTAAAATGATCTAATCGGGTCTTTGTTCGCCCTACCCCAGAAGTTTAATAGTGCATTTCACTCGTCATTTCATGCGCTTTGAGATGCCGCTTAGCCCAATAAGCTATCTGAAATAGGAGCGACGTAAATTGAACAAATGTGATAGAATTTCGCTGAATTCTTATATTAACCAAAATATGAAATGATCTAATCGGGTCTCTGATTGCCCTATCATAGAAGTTTAATAGTGCATTTTACTCGCCATTCCACGCGCTTTAAGTTGCCGCCTAGCCCAGTACGCTATCTGAAATAGGAGCGACGTAAATTGAACAAATGTGATAGAATTTCGCTGAATTCTTATATTAACCGTAATATAAAATGATCTAATCGGGTCTCTGTTTGCCTTACCCTAGAAGTTTAATAGTGCATATTACTCGCCATTTCATGCGCTTTGAGGTGCCGCTTAGCCCAATATGCTATCTGATATAGGAGCGACGTAAATTGAACAAATGTGATAGAGTTTCGCTGAATTCTTAAATTAACCATAATATAAAATGATCTTATCTGGTCTCTGTTTGCCCTACCCTAGAAGTTTAATAGTGCATTTTACTCGCCATTTCTTGCGCTTTGAGATGCCGCTTAGCCCAATACGCTATCTGAAATATCAGCGACGTAAATTGAACAAATGTGATAGAATTACGCTGAATTCTTATATTAACCATAATATGAAATGATCTAATCGGGTCTCTGATTGCCCTATCATAGAAGTGTAATAATGCATTTTACTCGCCAATTCATGCGCTTTGAGATGCCGCTTAGCCCAATACGCTATCTGAAATAGGAGCGACGTAAATCGAACAAATGTAATAGAATTTCCGTGAATTCTTATATTAACCTTAATGTAAAATGATCTAATCGGGTCTCTGTTCGCCTTACCATAGAAGTCTAATGGTGCATTTCACTCGCCATTTCATGCGCTTTGAGATGCCGCTTAGCCCAATACGCTATCTGAAATAGGAGCGACGTAAGTTGAACAAATGTGATAGAATTTCGCTGAATTCTTTTATTAACCATAATGTAAAATGATCTGATCGGGTCTCTGTTCGCCCTAGCCTAGAAGTTTAATAGTGAATTTTATTCGCCACTTCATGCGCTTTGAGATGCCGCTTAGCCGAATACGCTATCTGAAATAGGAGCGACGTAAATTGAACAAATGTGACACAATTTCCCTGAAATCTTATATTAAACAAAATATAAAATGATCTAATCGGGTCTCTGTTTGCCTTACCCTAGAAGTTTACTGGTGCATTTTATTCGCCATTTCATGCGCTTTGAGATGCCGCTTAGCCCAATACGCTATCTGAAATAGGAGCGACGTAAATTGAACAAATGTGATAGAATTTCCCTGAAATCTTATATTGAACAAAATATAAAATGATCTAATTGGGGCTCTGATTGCCCTATCATAGAAGTTTAGTAGTGCATTTTACTTGCCCTTCCAGGCGCTTTAAGATACCGTCTAGCCCAATACGCTATCTGAAATAGGAGCGACGTAAATTGAACAAATGTGATAGAATTTTCCTGAAATCTTATATTGAACAAAATATAAAATGATCTAATTGGGGCTCTGATTGCCCTATCATAGAAGTTTAGTAGAGAATTTTACTCGCCATTCCACGCGCTTTAAGATGCCGCCTAGCCCAGTACGCTATCTGAAATAGGAGCGACGTAAATTGAACAAATGTGATAGAATTTCCTTGAAATCTTATATTAAACAAAATATAAAATGATCTAATCGGGTCTCTGAGTGCCCTATCATAGAAGTTTAGTAGTGCATTTTACTCGCCCTTCCACGCGCTTTAAGATGTCGTCTAGCCCAGTACGCTACCTGAAATAGGAGCGACGTAAGTTGAACAAATGTGATAGAATTACGCTGAATTCTTAAATTAACCATAATATAGAATGATCTAATCGAGTCTCTGTTCGCCCTACCCTAGAAGTTTAATAGTGCATTTCACTCGACATTTCATGCGCTTTGAGATGCCGCATAGCCCAGTACGCTATCTGAAATAGGAGCGACGTAAGTTGAACAAAAGTGATAGAATTTCGCTGAATCCTTATATTAACCAAAATATAAAATGATCTAATCGGGTCTCTGATTGCCCTATCATCGAAGTTTAATAGTGCATTTTACTCGCCCTTCCACGCGCTTTAAGATGCCGTCTAGCCCAGTACGCCATCTGAAATAGGAGCGACGTAAATTGAACAAATGTGATAGAATTTCGCTGATTTCTTAAATTAACCAAAATATAAAATGATCTAATCGGGTCTCTGATTGCCCTACCCTAGAAGTTTAATAGTGCATTTTACTCGCCATTTCATGCGCTTTGAGGTGCCGCTTAGCCCAATAAGCTATCTGAAATAGGAGCGACGTAAATTGAACAAATGTGATAGAATTTCGCTGAATTCTTATATTAACCAAAATATAAAATGATCTAATCGGGTCTCTGATTGCCCTATCATAGAAGTTTAATAGTGCATTTTACTCGCCATTCCACGCGCTTTAAGTTGCCGCCTAGCCCAGTACGCTATCTCAAATAGGAGCGACGTAAATTGAACAAATGTGATAGAATTTCGCTGAATTCTTAAATTAACCATAATATAAAATGATCTAATCGGGTCTCTGTTTGTCCTACCCTAGAAGTTTAATAGTGCATTTTACTCGCCATTTCATGCGCTTTGAGATGCCGCCTAGCCCAGTACGCTATCTGAAATAGGAGCGACGTAAGTTGAACAAATGTGATAGAATTACGCTGCATTCTTATATTAACCGTAATATAAAATGATCTAATCGGGTCTCTGTTTGCCTTATCCTAGAAGTTTAATAGTGCATTATACTCGCCATTTCATGCGCTTTGAAATGCCGCTTAGCCCAATACGCTATCTGAAATAGGAGCGACGTAAATAGAACAATTGTGATAGAATTTCGCTGAATTCTTATATTAACCAAAATATAAAATGATCTAATCGGCTCTCTGATTGCCGTATCATAGAAGTGTAATAGTGCATTTTATTCGCCATTCCACGCTCTTTAAGATGCGCCTAGCCCAGTATGCTATCTGAAATAGGAACGACGTAAATTGAACAAATGTGATAGAATTTTGCTGAATTCTTATATTAACCGTAATATAAAATGATCTAATCGGGTCTCTGTTTGCCTTACCCTAGAAGTTTAATAGTGCATTTTACTCGCCATTCCACGCGCTTTAAGATGCCGCCTAGCCCAGTACGCTATCTGAAATAGGAGCGACGTAAGTTGAACAAATGTGATAGAATTACGCTGCATTCTTATATTAACCGTAATATAAAATGATCTAATCGGGTCTCTGTTTGCCTTATCCTAGAAGTTTAATAGTGCATTATACTCGCCATTTCATGCGCTTCGAGATGCCGCTTAGCCCAATACGCCATCTGAAATAGGAGCGACGTAAATTGAACAAATGTGATAGAATTTCCGTGAATTCTTATATTAACCTTAATGTAAAATGATCTAATCGGGTCTCTGATCGCCCTACCATAGAAGTCTAATAGTGCATTTCACTCGCCATTTCATGCGCTTTGAGATGCCTCTTAGCCCAATACGCTATCTGAAATAGGAGCGACGTAAGTTGAACAAATGTGATAGAATTTCGCTGAATTCTTTTATGAACCATAATGTAAAATGATCTAATCGGGTCTCTGTTCACCCTAGCCTAGAGGTTTAATAGTGCATTTTACTCGCCATTCCACGCGCTTTAAGTTACCGCATAGCCCAGTACGCTATCTAAAATAGGAGCGACGTAAATTGAACAAATGTGATAGAATTTTGCTGAATCATTAAATTATCGGTAATATAAAATGATCTAATCGGGTCTCTGTTTGCCCTACCCTAGAGGTTTCATAGTGCATTTTACTCGCCATTTCATGCGCTTTGAGATGCCGCTTAGCCCAATACGCTATCTGAAACGTGAGCGACGTAAATTGAACAAATGTGATAGAATTTCGCTGAATTCTTATATTATCCCAAATATAAAATGATCTAATCGGGTCTCTGATTGCCCTATCATCGATGTTAAATAGTGAATTTCACTCGCCATTCCACGCGCATTAAGATGCCGCCGAGCCCAATACGCTATCTGAAATAGGAGCGACGTAAATAGAACAAATGTGGTAGAATTTCGCTGAATTCTCAAATTAACTATAATATATAATTATCTAATCGGGTCTCTGTTTGCCCTACCATAGAAGTTTAATAGTGCATTTTACTCGTCATTTCATGCGCTGTGAGAGGCAGATTAGCCCAATACGTTACCTGAAATAGGAGCGATGTAAATTGAACAAATGTGATAGAATTTCGCTGAATTCCTTTATTAACCATAATGTAAAATGATCTAATCGGGTCTCCGTTCGCCCTATCCTAGAAGTTTAATGGTGCATTTTATTCGCCATTTCATGCTCTTTGAGATGCCGCTTAGCCCAATACGCTATCTGAAATAGGAGCGACGTAAATTGAACAAATGTGATAGAATTTTCCTGAAATCTTATATTGAACAAAATATAAAATGATCTAATTGGGGCTCTGATTGCCCTATCATAGAAGTTTAGTAGTGCATTTTACTCGCCCTTCCAGGCGCTTTAAGATACCGTCTAACCCAATACGCTATCTGAAATAGGAGCGACGTAAATTGAACAAATGTGATAGAATTTCCCTGAAATCTTATATTAACCATAATATAAAATGATCTAATCGGGTCTCTGATTGCCCTATCATAGAAGTTTAATAGTGCATTTTACTCGCCATTCCACGCTCTTTAAGATGCGCCTAGCCCAGTATGCTATCTGAAATAGGAACGACGTAAATTGAACAAATGTGATAGAATTTTGCTGAATTCTTATATTAACCGTAATATAAAATGATCTAATCGGGTCTCTGTTTGCCTTACCCTAGAAGTTTAATAGTGCATTTTACTCGCCATTCCACGCGCTTTAAGATGACGCCTAGCCCAGTACGCTATCTGAAATAGGAGCGACGTAAGTTGAACAAATGTGATAGAATTACGCTGCATTCTTATATTAACCGTAATATAAAATGATCTAATCGGGTCTCTGTTTGCCTTATCCTAGAAGTTTAATAGTGCATTATACTCGCCATTTCATGCGCTTCGAGATGCCGCTTAGCCCAATACGCCATCTGAAATAGGAGCGACGTAAATTGAACAAATGTGATAGAATTTCCGTGAATTCTTATATTAACCTTAATGTAAAATGATCTAATCGGGTCTCTGATCGCCCTACCATAGAAGTCTAATAGTGCATTTCACTCGCCATTTCATGCGCTTTGAGATGCCTCTTAGCCCAATACGCTATCTGAAATAGGAGCGACGTAAGTTGAACAAATGTGATAGAATTTCGCTGAATTCTTTTATGAACCATAATGTAAAATGATCTAATCAGGTCTCTGTTCACCCTAGCCTAGAGGTTTAATAGTGCATTTTACTCGCCATTCCACGCGCTTTAAGTTACCGCCTAGCCCAGTACGCTATCTAAAATAGGAGCGACGTAAATTGAACAAATGTGATAGAATTTTGCTGAATCCTTAAATCAACGGTAATATAAAATGATCTAATCGGGTCTCTGTTTGCCCTTCCCTAGAGGTTTCATAGTGCATTTTACTCGCCATTTCATGCGCTTTGAGATGCCGCTTAGCCCAATACGCTATCTGAAACGTGAGCGACGTAAATTGAACAAATGTGATAGAATTTCGCTGAATTCTTATATTATCCCAAATATAAAATGATCTAATCGGGTCTCTGATTGCCCTATCATCGATGTTAAATAGTGAATTTCACTCGCCATTCCACGCGCATTAAGATGCCGCCGAGCCCAATACGCTATCTGAAATAGGAGCGACGTAAATAGAACAAATGTGGTAGAATTTCGCTGAATTCTCAAATTAACTATAATATAAAATTATCTAATCGGGTCTCTGTTTGCCCTACCATAGAAGTTTAATAGTGCATTTTACTCGTCATTTCATGCGCTGTGAGAGGCAGATTAGCCCAATACGTTATCTGAAATAGGAGCGATGTAAATTGAACAAATGTGATAGAATTTCGCTGAATTCTTTTATTAACCATAATGTAAAATGATCTAATCGGATCTCCGTTCGCCCTAGCCTAGAAGTTTAATGGTGCATTTTATTCGTCATTTCATGCGCTTTGATATGCCGCTTAGCCCAATACGCTATCTGAAATAGGAGCGACGTAAATTGAACAAATGTGATAGAATTTCCCTGAAATCTTATATTGAACAAAATATAAAATGATCTAATTGGGGCTCTGATTGCCCTATCATAGAAGTTTAGTAGTGCATTTTACTCGCCCTTCCAGGCGCTTTAAGATACCGTCTAGCCCAATACGCTATCTGAAATAGGAGCGACGTAAATTGAACAAATGTGATAGAATTTCCCCGAAATCTTATATTGAACAAAATATAAAATGATCTAATCGGGTCTCTGATTGCCCTATCATAGAAGTTTAGTAGTGCATTTTACTCGCCCTTCCACGCGCTTCAAGATGCCGTCTAGCCCAGTACGCTGTCTGAAATAGCAGCGACGTAAATTGAACAAATGTGATATAATTTCCCTGAATTCTTATATTAACCATAATATAAAATGATCTAATCGGGTCTCTGTTTGCCGTACCCTAGAAGTTTAATAGTGTATTTTGCTCGCCATTTCATGCGCTTTGAGATGCCGCCTAGCCCAATACGCTATCTGAAATAGCAGCGACGTAAATTGAACAAATGTGATATAATTTCCCTGAATTCTTATATTAACCTTAATGTAAAATGATCTAATCGGGTCTCTGTTCGCCCTACCCTAGAAGTTTAATAGTGCATTTCACTCGCCATTTCATGCGCTTTGAGATGCCGCCTAGCCCAGTACGCTATCTGAAATAGGAGCGACGTAAGTTTAACAAATGTGATAGAATTACGCTGAATTGTTATGTTAACCGTAATATAAAATGATCTAATCGGGTCTCTGTTCGCCTTACCCTAGAAGTTTAATAGTGCATTTTACTCGCCATTCCACGCGCTTTAAGATGCCGCCTAGCCCAGTACGCTATCTGAAATAGGAGCGACGTAAGTTGAACAAATGTGATAGAATTACGCTGCATTCTTATATTAACCGTAATATAAAATGATCTAATCGGGTCTCTGTTTGCCTTATCCTAGAAGTTTAATAGTGCATTATACTCGCCATTTCATGCGCTTCGAGATGCCGCTTAGCCCAATACGCCATCTGAAATAGGAGCGACGTAAATTGAACAAATGTGATAGAATTTCCGTGAATTCTTATATTAACCTTAATGTAAAATGATCTAATCGGGTCTCTGATCGCCCTACCATAGAAGTCTAATAGTGCATTTCACTCGCCATTTCATGCGCTTTGAGATGCCGCTTAGCCCAATACGCTATCTGAAATAGGAGCGACGAAAGTTGAACAAATGTGATAGAATTTCGCTGAATTCTTTTATGAACCATAATGTAAAATGATCTAATCGGGTCTCTGTTCACCCTAGCCTAGAGGTTTAATAGTGCATTTTACTCGCCATTCCACGCGCTTTAAGTTACCGCCTAGCCCAGTACGCTATCTAAAATAGGAGCGACGTAAATTGAACAAATGTGATAGAATTTTGCTGAATCCTTAAATTAACGGTAATATAAAATGATCTAATCGGGTCTCTGTTTGCCCTACCCTAGAGGTTTCATAGTGCATTTTACTCGCCATTTCATGCGCTTTGAGATGCCGCTTAGCCCAATACGCTATCTGAAACGTGAGCGACGTAAATTGAACAAATGTGATAGAATTTCGCTGAATTCTTATATTATCCCAAATATAAAATGATATAATCGGGTCTCTGATTGCCCTATCATCGATGTTAAATAGTGAATTTCACTCGCCATTCCACGCGCATTAAGATGCCGCCTAGCCCAATACGCTATCTGAAATAGGAGCGACGTAAATAGAACAAGTGTGGTAGAATTTCGCTGAATTCTCAAATTAACTATAATATAAAATTATCAAAACGGGTCTCTGTTTGCCCTACCATAGAAGTTTAATAGTGCATTTTACTCGTCATTTCATGCGCTGTGAGAGGCCGCTTAGCCCAATACGTTATCTGAAATAGGAGCGATGTAAATTGAACAAATGTGATAGGATTTTGCAGAATTCTTAAATTAACCATAATATAAAATGATATAATCGGGTCTCTGTTTGCCCTACCCTAGAAGTTTAATAGTGCATCTTACTTGCCATTTCATGCGCTTTGAGGAGCCGCATAGCACAATACGCTATCTGAAATGGGAGTCACGTAAATTGAAAAATGTGAGAGAATTTCCCTGAATTCTTATATTAACCTTAATGTAAAATGATCTAATCGGGTCTCTGTTCGCCCTACCATAGAAGTCTAATAGTGCATTTCACTCGTCATTTCATGCGCTTTGAGATGCCGCTTAGCCCAATATGCTATCTGAAATAGGAGCAACGTAAATTGAAAAATGTGATAGAATTTCCCTGAATTCTTATATTAACCAAAATATAAATTCATCTTATCGGGTCTCTGATTGCCCTATCATAGAAGTTTAATAGTGCATTTTACTCGCCATTCCACGCGCTTTAAGATGCCGCCTAGCCCAGTGCGCTATCTGAAATAGGAGCGACGTAAATTGGACGAATGTGATAGAATCTCGCTGAATTCTTATATTAACCAAAATATAAAATGATCTAATCGGGTCTCTGATTGCCCTATCATAGAAGTTTAATAGTGCATTTTACTCGCCATTCCGCGCGCTTTAAGGTGCCGCCTAGCCCAGTACGCTATCTGAAATAGGAGCGCCGTAAATTGAACAAATGTGATAGAGTTTCGCTGAATTCTTAAATTAACCATAATATAAAATGATCTAGTCGGGTCCCTGATTGCCCTATCATAGAAGTTTAACAGTGCATTTCACTCATCATTTCATGCGCTATGAGATGCCGCTTTGCCCAATAAGCTATCTGAAATAGGAGCGACGTAAATTGAACAAATGTGATAGAATTTCGCTGAATTCTTTTATTAACCATAATGTAAAATGATCTAATCGGGTCTCTGCTCGCCCTAGCCTAGAAGTTTAATAGTGCATTTTATTCGCCATTGCATGCGCTTTGAGATGCCGCTTAGCCGAATACGCTATCTGAAATAGGAGCGACGTAAGTTGAACAAATGTGATAGAATTTCGCTGAATTCTTATATTACCCTTAATGTAAAATGATCTAATCGGGTCTCTGTTCGCCCTACCCTAGAAGTTTAATAGTGCACTTCACTCGTAATTGCATGCGCTTTGAGATGCCGCATAGCCCAATTAGCTATATGAAATAGGAGCGACGTAAGTTGAACAAATGTGATAGAATTTCGCTGAATTCTTGTATTAACCAAAATATAAAATGATCTAATCGGGTCTCTGATTGCCCTATCATAGAAGTTTAATAGTGCATTTCACTCGCCATTCCACGCGCTTTAAGATGCCGCCTAGCCCAGTACGCTATCTGAAATAGGAACGACGTAAATTGAACAAATGTGATAGAATTTTGCTGAATTCTTAAATTAACCATAATATAAACTGATCTAATCGGGTCTCTGTTTGCCCTACCCTAGAAGTTTAACAGTGCATTTTACTCGCCATTCCACGCGCTTTAAGATGCCGCCTACCCCAGTACGCTAACTGAAATAGGAACGACGTAAATTGAAGAAATGTGATAGGATTTTGCAGAATTCATAAATTAACCATAATATAAAATTATCTAATCGGGTCTCTGGTTGCCCTACCCTAGAAATTTAACAGTGCATTTTACTCGCCATTCCATGCGGTTTGAGATGCCGCTTAGCCCAATACGCTATCTGAAATAGGAACGACGTAAATTCAACAAATGTGATAGAATTTTGCTGAATTCTTAAATTAACCATAATATAAAATGATATAATCGGGTCTCTGTTTGCCCTACCCTAGAAGTTTAATAGTGCATCTTACTTGCCATTTCATGCGCTTTGAGGAGCCGCATAGCACAATACGCTATCTGAAATAGGAGTCACGTAAATTGAAAAATGTGATAGAATTTCCCTGAATTCTTATATTAACCTTAATGTAAAATGATCTAATCGGGTCTCTGTTCGCCCTACCATAGAAGTCTAATAGTGCACTTCACTCGTCATTTCATGCGCTTTGACATGCCGCTTAGCCCAATATGCTATCTGAAATAGGAGCAACGTAAATTGAAAAATGTGATAGAATTTCCCTGAATTCTTATATTAACCAAAATATAAATTCATCTTATCGGGTCTCTGATTGCCCTATCATAGAAGTTTAATAGTGCATTTTACTCGCCATTCCACGCGCTTTAAGATGCCGCCTAGCCCAGTGCACTATCTGAAATAGGAGCGACGTAAATTGGACGAATGTGATAAAATTTTGCTGACGTTTTAAATTAACCATAATATAAAATGATCTAATCGGGTCTCTGTTCGCCCTACCATAGAAGTCTAATAGTGCATTTCACTCGACATTTCATGTGCTTTGAGATGCCGCTTAGCCCAATACGCTATCTGAAATAGGAGCGACGTAAATTGATCAAATGTGATAGAATTTCCCTGATATCTTATATTGAACAAAATATAAAATGATCTAATCGGGTCTCTGTTTGCCTTATCCTAGAAGTTTAGTATTGCATTTCACTCGTCATTTCATGCGCTTTGAGATGCCGCTTAGCCCAATACGCTATCTGAAATAGGAGCGACGTAAATTGAACAAATGTGATAGAATTTCGCTGAATTCTTATATTAACCAAAATATAAAATGATCTAATCGGGTCTCTGATTGCCCTATCATAGAAGTTTAATAGTGCATTTTACTCGCCATTCCGCGCGCTTTAAGGTGCCGCCTAGCCCAGTACGCTATCTGAAATAGGAGCGCCGTAAATTGAACAAATGTGATAGAGTTTCGCTGAATTCTTAAATTAACCATAATATAAAATGATCTAGTCGGGTCTCTGATTGCCCTATCATAGAAGTTTAACAGTGCATTTCACTCATCATTTCATGCGCTATGAGCTGCCGCTTTGCCCAATAAGCTATCTGAAATAGGAGCGACGTAAATTGAACAAATGTGATAGAATTTCGCTGAATTCTTTTATTAACCATAATGTAAAATGATCTAATCGGGTCTCTGCTCGCCCTAGCCTAGAAGTTTAATAGTGCATTTTATTCGCCATTGCATGCGCTTTGAGATGCCGCTTAGCCGAATACGCTATCTGAAATAGGAGCGACGTAAATTGAACAAATGTGATAGAATTTCCCTGAAATCTTATATTAAACAAAATATAAAATGATTTAGTCTGGTCTCTGATCGCCCTATCATAGAAGATTAGTAGTGCATTTTACTCGCCATTCCACGCGCTTTAAGATGCCGCCTAGCCCAGTACGCTATCTGAAATAGGAGCGACGTAACTTGAACAAATGTGATAGAATTACGCTGCATTCTTATATTAACCGTAATATAAAATGATCTAATCGGGTATCTGTTTGCCTTATCCTAGAAGTTTAATAGTGCATTATACTCGCCATTTCATGCGCTTCGACATGCCGCTTAGCTCAATACGCTATCTGAAATAGGAGCGACGAAAGTTGAACAAATGTGATAGAATTTCGCTGAATTATTTTATTAACCAGAATGTAAAATGATCTAATCTGGTCTCTGTTCGCCCTACCATAGAAGTCTTATAGTGCATTTCACTCGCCATTTCATGCGCTTTGAGATGCCGCTTAGCCCAATACGCTATCTGAAATAGGAGCGACGTAAATTGAACAAATGTGATAGAATTTCGCTGAATTCTTAAATTAACTATAATATAAAATGATCTAATCGGGTCACTGATTGCCCTATCATAGAAGTTTAGTAGTGCATTTTACTCGCCATTCCACGCGCTTTAAGTTGCCGCCTAGCCCAGTACGCTATCTGAAATAGGAGCGACGTAAATTGAACAAATGTGATAGAATTTCCCTGAAATCTTATATTAAACAAAATATAAAATGATCTAATCGGGTCTCTGATTGCCCTATCATTGAAGATTAATAGTGCATTTTACTCGTCATTTCATGCGCTTTGAGATGCCGCTTAGCCCAAGACGCTATCTGAAATAGGAGCGACCTAAATTGATCGAATGTGATAGAATTTTGCTGAATTCTTAAATTAACCATAATGTGAAATGATCTAATCGGATCTCTGTCCGCCCGAGTCTAGAACTTTAATAGTGCATTTTATTCGCCATTTCATACGCTTTGAGATGCCGCTTTGCCCAATACGCTATCTGAAATAGGAGCGACGTAAATTGAACAAATGTGATAGAATTTCACTGAATTCTTATATTAACCAAAATATAAAATGATCTAATCGGGTCTCGGATTGCCCTAGCATAGAAGTTTAATAGTGCATTTTACTCGCCATTCCGAGCGCGTTAAGATGCCGCATAGCCCAATACGCTATCTGAAATAGGAGCGACGTAAATTGAACAAATGTGATAGAATTTCGCTGAATTCTTAAATTAACTATAATATAAAATGATCTAATCGGGTCACTGATTGCCCTACCCTAGAAGTTTAAAAGTGCATTTTACTTGCCACTTCATGCGCTTTGAGATGCCGCTTAGACCAATACGCTATCTGAAATAGGAGCGACGTAAATTGAACAAATGTGATAGAACTTCGCTGAAATCTTATATAAAACAAAATATAATATGATCTAATCAGGTCTCTGATTGCCCTATCATAGAACTTTAGTAGTGCATTTTACTCGCCATTCCACGCGCTTTAAGATGCCGCCTAGCCCAGTATGCTATCTGAAATAGGAGCGACGTAAATTGAACAAATGCGATAAAATTTCGCTGAATTCTTTTATTAACCAAAATGTAAAATGATCTAATCGGGTCTCTGTTCGCCCTAGCCTAGAAGTTAAATAGTGCATTTTAGTCGCCATATCATGCGCTTTGAGATGCCGCTTATCCCAGTACGCTATCTGAAATAGGAGCGACGTAAGTTGAACAAATGTGATAGAATTACGCTGAATTCTTATATTAACCGTAATATAAAATGATCTAATCGGGTCTCTGTTTGCCTTGTCCTAGAAGTTTAATAGCGCATTTTACTCGCCATTTCATGCGCTTTGAGATGCCGCATAGCCCAATACGCTATCTGAAATAGGAGCGACGGAAATTGAACAAATGTGACAGAATTTCCGTGAATTCTTATATTAACCTTAATGTACAATGATCCAATCGGGTCTCTGTTCGCCCTACCATAGAAGTCTTATAGTGCATTTCACTCGCCATTTCTTGCGCTTTGAGATGCCGCTTAGCCCAATACGCTATGTGAAATAGGAGCGACGTAAGTTGAACAAATGTGATAGAATTTCGCTGAATTCTTAAATTAACCAAAATATAAAATGATCTCATCGGGTCTCTATTTGCCCTACCCTAGAAATTTAATAGTGCATTTTACTCGCCATTCCACGCGCTTTAAGCTGCCGCCTAGCCCAGTACGCTATATGAAATAGGAGCGACGTAAATTGTACAAATGTGATAGAAATTCCCTGAAATCTTATATTAAACAAAATATAAAATGATCTAATCGGGTCTCTGTTTGCCTTATCCTAGAAGTTTAATAGTGCATTATACTCGCCATTTCATGCGCTTTTAGATGCCGCTTAGCCCAATACGCTATCTGAAATAGGAGCGACGTAAGTTGAACAAATGTGATAGAATTTCGCCGAATTCATTTATTAACCATAATGTAAAATCATCTAATCGGGTCTCTGTTTGCCCTACCCTAGAAGTTTAATAGTGCATTTCACTCGTCATTTCATGCGCTTTGAAATGCTGCTTAGCCCAATACGCTATCTGAAATAGGAGCGACGTAAATTGAGCAAATGTGATAGAACTTCGCTGAATTCGTAAATTAACCATAATATAAAATGATTTAATCGGGTCTCGGATTGCCCTAGCATAGAAGTTTAATAGTGCATTTTACTCGCCATTCCGAGCGCGTTAAGATGCCGCATAGCCCAATACGCTATCTGAAATAGGAGCGACGTAAATTGAACAAATGTGATAGAATTTCGCTGAATTCTTAAATTAACTATAATATAAAATGATCTAATCGGGTCACTGATTGCCCTACCCTAGAAGTTTAAAAGTGCATTTTACTTGCCACTTCATGCGCTTTGAGATGCCGCTTAGCACAATACGCTATCTGAAATAGGAACGACGTAAATTCAACAAATGTGATAGAATTTCCGTGATATCTTATATTAAACAAAATATAAAATGATCTAATCGGGTCTCTGATTGCCCTATCATAGAAGATTAGTAGTGCATTTTACTCGTCATTCCACGCGCTTTAAGGTGCCGCCTAGCCCAGTACGCTATCTGAAATAGGAGCGACGTAAGTTGAACAAATGTGATAGAATTTTGCTGAATTCTTAAATTAACCATAATATAAAATGATCTAATCGGGTCTCTGTTTGCCCTACCCTAGAAGTTTAATAGTGCATTTCACTCGTCACTTTATGCGCTTTGAGATGCCGCTAAGCCCAATAAGCTATCGGAAATAGGAGCGACGTAAATTGAACAAATGTGATAGAATTTCGCAGAATTCTTATGTTAACCAAAATATGAAATGATCTAATCTGGTCTCTGTTCGCCATAGCCTTGAAGTTTAATAGTGCATTTTGTTCGCCATTTCATGCGCCTTGGGATGCCGCTTAGCCCAATACGCTATCTGAAATAGGAGCGACGTAAATTGGACAAATGTGACAGAATTTCCCTGAAATCTTATATTAAACAAAATATAAAATGATCTAATCGGGTCCCTGATTGCTCTATCATAGAAGTTTAGTAGTGCATTTTACTCGCCCTTCCACGCGCTTTAAGATGCCGCCTAGCCCAGTACGCTATCTGAAATAGGAGCGACGTAAGATGAACAAATGTGATAGAATTACGCTGAATTCTTATATTAATCGTAATATAAAATGTTCTAATCGGGTCTCTGTTTGCCCTACCCTAGAAGTTTAATAGTGAATTTTATTCGCCATTTCATGCGCTTTGAGATGCCGCATAGCCTAATACGCTATCTGAAATAGGAGCGACGTAAATTGAACAAATGTGACAGAATTTCCGTGAATTCTTATATTAACCTTAATGTAAAATGATCTAATCGGGTCTCTGTTCGCCCTAGCCTAGAAGTTTAATAGTGCATTTCTCTCGTAATTGCATGCGCTTTGAGATGCCGCGTAGCCCAATGCGCTATCTGAAATAGGAGCGACGTAAGTTGAACAAATGTGATAGAATTTTGCTGAATTCTTAAATTAACCATAATATAAACTGATCTAATCGGGTCTCTGTTTGCCCTACCCTAGAAGTTTAATAGTGCGTTTTACACGCCATTTCATGCGCTTTCAGATGCCGCTTAGCCCAATACGGTATCTGAAATAGGAGCGACGTAAATTGAACAAATGTGATAGAATTACGCTGAATTCTTATATTAACCGTAATATAAAATGATCTAATCGGGTCTCTGTTTGCCTTGTCCTAGAAGTTTAATAGCGCATTTTACTCGCCATTTCATGCGCTTTGAGATGCCGCATAGCCCAATACGCTATCTGAAATAGGAGCGACATAAATTGAACAAATGTGATAGAATTTCGCTGAATTCTTAAATTAACCATAATAACGAATGATCTAATCGGGTCTCTGTTTGCCCTACCCTAGAAGTTTAACAGTGCATTTTACTCGCCATTTCATGCGCTCTGAAATGCCGCATAGCCCAATACATTATCTGAAATAGGAGCGACGTAAATTGGACAAATGTGATAGAATTTCGCTGAATTCTTAAATTAACCATAATATAATATGATCTAATAGGGTCTCTGTTTACCCTACCCTAGAAGTTTAATAGTGCATTTCACTCGTCATTTCATGCGCTTTGAGATGCCGCTTAGACCAATACGCTATCTGAAATAGGAGCGACGTAAATTGAACAAATGTGATAGAACTTCGCTGAAATCTTATATAAAACAAAATATAATATGATCTAATCAGGTCTCTGATTGCCCTATCATAGAACTTTAGTAGTGCATTTTACTCGCCATTCCACGCGCTTTAAGATGCCGCCTAGCCCAGTATGCTATCTGAAATAGGAGCGACGTAAATTGAACAAATGCGATAAAATTTCGCTGAATTCTTTTATTAACCAAAATGTAAAATGATCTAATCGGGTCTCCGTTCGCCCTAGCCTAGAAGTTAAATAGTGCATTTTAGTCGCCATATCATGCGCTTTGAGATGCCGCTTATCCCAATATGCTATCTGAAATAGGAGCGACGTAAGTTGAACAAATGTGATAGAATTACGCTGAATTCTTATATTAACCGTAATATAAAATGATCTAATCGGGTCTCTGTTTGCCTTGTCCTAGAAGTTTAATAGCGCATTTTACTCGCCATTTCATGCGCTTTGAGATGCCGCATAGCCCAATACGCTATCTGAAATAGGAGCGACGGAAATTGAACAAATGTGACAGAATTTCCGTGAATTCTTATATTAACCTTAATGTACAATGATCCAATCGGATCTCTGTTCGCCCTACCATAGAAGTCTTATAGTGCATTTCACTCGCCATTTCTTGCGCTTTGAGATGCCGCTTAGCCCAATACGCTATGTGAAATAGGAGCGACGTAAGTTGAACAAATGTGATAGAATTTCGCTGAATTCTTAAATTAACCAAAATATAAAATGATCTCATCGGGTCTCTATTTGCCCTACCCTAGAAATTTAATAGTGCATTTTACTCGCCATTCCACGCGCTTTAAGATGCCGCCTAGCCCAGTACGCTATATGAAATAGGAGCGACGTAAATTGTACAAATGTGATAGAAATTCCCTGAAATCTTATATTAAACAAAATATAAAATGATCTAATCGGGTCTCTGTTTGCCTTATCCTAGAAGTTTAATAGTGCATTATACTCGCCATTTCATGCGCTTTTAGATGCCGCTTAGCCCAATACGCTATCTGAAATAGGAGCGACGTAAGTTGAACAAATGTGATAGAATTTCGCCGAATTCTTTTATTAACCATAATGTAAAATCATCTAATCGGGTCTCTGTTTGCCCTACCCTAGAAGTTTAATAGTGCATTTCACTCGTCATTTCATGCGCTTTGAAATGCTGCTTAGCCCAATACGCTATCTGAAATAGGAGCGACGTAAATTGAACAAATGTGATAGAACTTCGCTGAATTCGTAAATTAACCATAATATAAAATGATTTAATCGGGTATCGGATTGCCCTAGCATAGAAGTTTAATAGTGCATTTTACTCGCCATTCCGAGCGCGTTAAGATGCCGCATAGCCCAATACGCTATCTGAAATAGGAGCGACGTAAATTGAACAAATGTGATAGAATTTCGCTGAATTCTTAAATTAACTATAATATAAAATGATCTAATCGGGTCACTGATTGCCCTACCCTAGAAGTTTAAAAGTGCATTTTACTTGCCACTTCATGCGCTTTGAGATGCCGCTTAGCACAATACGCTATCTGAAATAGGAACGACGTAAATTCAACAAATGTGATAGAATTTCCGTGAAATCTTATATTAAACAAAATATAAAATGATCTAATCGGGTCTCTGATTGCCCTATCATAGAAGTTTAGTAGTGCATTTTACTCGTCATTCCACGCGCTTTAAGGTGCCGCCTAGCCCAGTACGCTATCTGAAATAGGAGCGACGTAAGTTGAACAAATGTGATAGAATTTTGCTGAATTCTTAAATTAACCATAATATAAAATGATCTAATCGGGTCTCTGTTTGCCCTACCCTAGAAGTTTAATAGTGCATTTCACTCGTCACTTTATGCGCTTTGAGATGCCGCTAAGCCCAATAAGCTATCGGAAATAGGAGCGACGTAAATTGAACAAATGTGATAGAATTTCGCAGAATTCTTATGTTAACCAAAATATGAAATGATCTAATCTGGTCTCTGTTCGCCATAGCCTAGAAGTTTAATAGTGCATTTTGTTCGCCATTTCATGCGCCTTGGGATGCCGCTTAGCCCAATACGCTATCTGAAATAGGAGCGACGTAAATTGGACAAATGTGATAGAATTTCCCTGAAATCTTATATTAAACAAAATATAAAATGATCTAATCGGGTCCCTGATTGCTCTATCATAGAAGTTTAGTAGTGCATTTTACTCGCCCTTCCACGCGCTTTAAGATGCCGCCTAGCCCAGTACGCTATGTGAAATAGGAGCGACGTAAGATGAACAAATGTGATAGAATTACGCTGAATTCTTATATTAATCGTAATATAAAATGTTCTAATCGGGTCTCTGTTTGCCCTACCCTAGAAGTTTAATAGTGAATTTTATTCGCCATTTCATGCGCTTTGAGATGCCGCATAGCCTAATACGCTATCTGAAATAGGAGCGACGTAAATTGAACAAATGTGACAGAATTTCCGTGAATTCTTATATTAACCTTAATGTAAAATGATCTAATCGGGTCTCTGTTCGCCCTAGCCTAGAAGTTTAATAGTGCATTTCTCTCGTAATTGCATGCGCTTTGAGATGCCGCATAGCCCAATGCGCTATCTGAAATAGGAGCGACGTAAGTTGAACAAATGTGATAGAATTTTGCTGAATTCTTAAATTAACCATAATATAAACTGATCTAATCGGGTCTCTGTTTGCCCTACCCTAGAAGTTTAATAGTGCGTTTTACTCGCCATTTCATACGCTTTCAGATGCCGCTTAGCCCAATACGGTATCTGAAATAGGAGCGACGTAAATTGAACAAATGTGATAGAATTACGCTGAATTCTTATATTAACCGTAATATAAAATGATCTAATCGGGTCTCTGTTTGCCTTGTCCTAGAAGTTTAATAGCGCATTTTACTCGCCATTTCATGCGCTTTGAGATGCCGCATAGCCCAATACGCTATCTGAAATAGGAGCGACATAAATTGAACAAATGTGATAGAATTTCGCTGAATTCTTAAATTAACCATAATAACGAATGATCTAATCGGGTCTCTGTTTGCCCTACCCTAGAAGTTTAACAGTGCATTTTACTCGCCATTTCATGCGCTCTGAAATGCCGCATAGCCCAATACATTATCTGAAATAGGAGCGACGTAAATTGGACAAATGTGATAGAATTTCGCTGAATTCTTAAATTAACCATAATATAAAATGATCTAATAGGGTCTCTGTTTACCCTACCCTAGAAGTTTAATAGTGCATTTCACTCGTCATTTCATGCGCTTTGAGATGCCGCTTAGACCAATACGCTATCTGAAATAGGAGCGACGTAAATTGAACAAATGTGATAGAACTTCGCTGAAATCTTATATAAAACAAAATATAATATGATCTAATCAGGTCTCTGATTGCCCTATCATAGAACTTTAGTAGTGCATTTTACTCGCCATTCCACGCGCTTTAAGATGCCGCCTAGCCCAGTATGCTATCTGAAATAGGAGCGACGTAAATTGAACAAATGCGATAAAATTTCGCTGAATTCTTTTATTAACCAAAATGTAAAATGATCTAATCGGGTCTCTGTTCGACCTAGCCTAGAAGTTAAATAGTGCATTTTAGTCGCCATATCATGCGCTTTGAGATGCCGCTTATCCCAATACGCTATCTGAAATAGGAGCGACGTAAGTTGAACAAATGTGATAGAATTACGCTGAATTCTTATATTAACCGTAATATAAAATGATCTAATCGGGTCTCTGTTTGCCTTGTCCTAGAAGTTTAATAGCGCATTTTACTCGCCATTTCATGCGCTTTGAGATGCCGCATAGCCCAATACGCTATCTGAAATAGGAGCGACGGAAATTGAACAAATGTGACAGAATTTCCGTGAATTCTTATATTAACCTTAATGTACAATGATCCAATCGGGTCTCTGTTCGCCCTACCATAGAAGTCTTATAGTGCATTTCACTCGCCATTTCTTGCGCTTTGAGATGCCGCTTAGCCCAATACGCTATGTGAAATAGGAGCGACGTAAGTTGAACAAATGTGATAGAATTTCGCTGAATTCTTAAATTAACCAAAATATAAAATGATCTCATCGGGTCTCTATTTGCCCTACCCTAGAAATTTAATAGTGCATTTTACTCGCCATTCCACGCGCTTTAAGATGCCGCCTAGCCCAGTACGCTATATGAAATAGGAGCGACGTAAATTGTACAAATGTGATAGAAATTCCCTGAAATCTTATATTAAACAAAATATAAAATGATCTAATCGGGTCTCTGTTTGCCTTATCCTAGAAGTTTAAGAGTGCATTATACTCGCCATTTCATGCGCTTTTAGATGCCGCTTAGCCCAATACGCTATCTGAAATAGGAGCGACGTAAGTTGAACAAATGTGATAGAATTTCGCCGAATTCTTTTATTAACCATAATGTAAAATCATCTAATCGGGTCTCTGTTTGCCCTACCCTAGAAGTTTAATAGTGCATTTCACTCGTCATTTCATGCGCTTTGAAATGCTGCTTAGCCCAATACGCTATCTGAAATAGGAGCGACGTAAATTGAACAAATGTGATAGAACTTCGCTGAATTCGTAAATTAACCATAATATAAAATGATTTAATCGGGTCTTTGTTTGCCCTAGCCTAGAAGTTTAATAGCTCATTTTACTCGCCATTTCATGCGCTTTCAGATGCCGCTTAGCCCAATACGCTATCTGAAATAGGAGCGACGTAAATTGAACAAATGTGATAGAATTTCGCTGAATTCTTAAATTAACCATAATATAAAATGATCTTATCGGGTCTCTGTTTGCCCTATTCTAGAAGTTTGATAGTGCATTTTACTCGCCATTTCATGCGCTTTGAGATGCCGCTTAGCCGAATACGCTAACTGAAATAGGAGCGACGTAAATTGAACAAATGTGATAGAATTTTGCTGAATTCTTAAATTAACCATAATATAAAATGGTCTAATCGGGTCTCTGTTCGCCCCACCCTAGAAGCTTAATAGTGCATTTCACTCGTCAGTTCATGCGCTTTGAGATGCCGCTTAGCCCAATAGGCTATCTGAAATAGGAGCGACGTAAATTGAACAAATGTGATAGAATTACGCTGCATTCTTATATTAACCGTAATATAAAATGATCTAATCGGGCCTCTGTTTGCCTTATCCTATAAGTTTAATAGTGCATTTCACTCGCCATTTCATGCGCTTTGAAATGCTGCTTAGCCCAATACGCTATCTGAAATAGGAGCGACGTAAATTGAAAAAATGTGATAGAACTTCGCTGCATTCTTATATTAACCGTAATATAAAATGATCTAATCGGGTCTCTGTTTGCCCTATCATAGAAGTTTAATAGTGCATTTCACTCGTCATTTCATGCGCTTTGAGATGCCGCTAAGCCCAATAAGCTATCTGTAATAGGAGCGACGTAAATTGAACAAATGTGATAGAATTTCGCTGGATTCTTATATTAACAATAATATAAAATGATCTAATCGGGTCTCTGATTGCCCTATCATAGAAGTTTAATAGTGCATTTTACTTGCCACTCCACGCGCTTTAAGATGCCGCCTAGCCCAGTACGTTATCTGAAATAGGAGCGACGTAAATTGAACAAATGCGATAAAATTTTGCTGACATCTTAAATTAACCACAATATAAAATGATCTAATCGGGACTCTGATTGCCCTATCATAGAATTTTAATAGTGCATTTTACTCGCCATTCCACGCGCTTTAAGATGCCGCCTAGCCCAGTACGCTATCTAAAAAAGGAGCGACGTAAGATGAACAAATGTGATAGAATTACGCTGAATTCTTATATTAAGAGTAATATAAAATGATCTAATCGGGCCTCTGTTTGCCTTATCCTAGAAGTTTAATAGTGCAATTCACTCGCCATTTCATGCACTTTGAAATGCTGCTTAGCCCAATACGCTATCTGAAATAGGAGCGACATAAATTGAAAAAATGTGATAGAACTTCGCTGAATTCTTAAATTAACCATAATATAAAATGATCGAATCGGGTCTCTGTTTGCCCTACCCTAGAAGTTTAATAGTGCAATTTATTCGCCATTTCATGCGCTTTGAGATGCCGCATAGCCCAATACGCTATCTGAAATAGGAGCGATGTAAATTGAACAAATGTGATAGAATTTCGCTGAATTCTTTTATTAACCATGATGTTAAATGATCTGATCGGGGCTCTGTTCGCCCTAGCCTAGAAGTTTAATAGTGCATTTCATTCGCCATTTCATGCGCTTTGAGATGCCGCTTAGCCGAATTCGCTATCTGAAATAGGAGCGACGTAAATTGAACAAATGTGATAAAATTTCCCTGAAATCTTATATTAAATAAAATATAAAATGATCAAATCGGGTCTCTGATTGCCCTATCATAGAAGTTTAATATAGCATTTCACTCGTCGTTTCATGCGCTTTGAGATGCCGCTAAGCCCAATAAGCTATCTGTAATAGGAGCGACGTAAATTGAACAAATGTGATAGAATTTCGCGGAATTCTTAAATTAATCATAATATAAAATGATCTAATCGGGTCTCTGTTCGCCCTACCCTAGAAGTTTAATAGTGCATTTCACTCGTCACTTCATGCGCTTTGAGATGCCGCTAAGCCCAATAAGCTATCTGAAATAGGAGCGACGTAAATTGAACAAATGTGATAAAATTTCCCTGAAATCTTATATTAAACAAAATATAAAATGATCTAATCGGGTCTCTGATTGCTCTACCATAGAAGTTTAGTAGTTCATTTTACTCGCCCTTCCACGCGCGTTAAGATGCCGCCTAGCCCAGTACGCTATCTGAAATAGGAGCGCCGTAAGATGAACAAATGTGATAGAATTACGCTGAATTCTTATATTAACCGTAATATAAAATGATCTAATCGGGTCTCTGTTTGCCTTATCCTAGAAGTTGAATAGTGCATTTCACTCGCCATTTCATGCGCTTTGAAATTCTGCTTAGCCCAATACGCTATCTGAAATAGGAGCGACGTAAATTGAACAAGTGTGATACAATTTCCCTGAAATCTGATATTAAACAAAATATAAAATGATCTAATCGTGTCTCTGATTGCCCTATCATAGAAGTTTAGTAGTGCATTTTACTCGCCATTCCACGCGCTTTAAGATGCCGCCTAGCCCAGTACGCTATCTGAAATAGGAGCGACGTAAGTTGAACAAATGTGATAGAATTAAGCTGAATTCTTAAATTAACCATAATATAAAATGATCTAATCGGGTCTTTGTTTGCCCTACCCTAGAAGTTTAATAGTCCATTTTACTCGCCATTGCATGTGCTTTGAGATGCCGCATAGCCCAATACGCTATCTGAAATAGGAGCGACGTAAATTGAACAAATGTGACAGAATTTCCGTGCATTCTTATATTAACCTTAATGTACAATGATCCAATCGGGTCTCTGTTCGCCCTACCATAGAAGTCTAATAGTTCATTTCACTCGCCATTTCTTGCGCTTTGAGATGCCGCTTAGCCCAATACGCTATGTGAATAGGAGCGACGTAAGTTGAACAAGTGTGATAGAATTTCGCTGAATTCTTAAATTAACCAAAATATAAAATGATCTCATCGGGTCTCTGTTTGCCCTACCCTAGAAGTTTAATAGTGCATTTTACTCGCCATTCCACGCGCTTTAAGATGCCGCCTAGCCCAGTACGCTATATGAAATAGGAGCGACGTAAATTGAACAAATGTGATAGAATTTTGCTGAATTCTTAAATTAACCATAATATAAAATGATCTAATCGGGTCTCTTTTTTCCCTATCCTAGAAGTTTCATAGTGCATTCTACTCGCCATTTCATGCGCTTTGAGATGCCGCTTAGCCCAATACGCTATCTGAAATAGGAGCGACGTAAGTTGAACAAATGTGATAGAATTTCGCCGAATTCTTTTATTAACCATAATGTAAAATGATCTGATCGGGGCTCTGTTCGCCCTAGCCTAGAAGTTTAATAGTGCATTGTATTCGCCATTTCATGCGCTTTGAGATGCCGCTTAGCCGATTTCGCTATCTGAAATAGGAGCGACGTAAATTGAACAAATGTGATAAAATTTCCCTGAAATCTTATATTAAACAAAATATAAAATGATCAAATCGGGTCTCTGATTGCCCTATCATAGAAGTTTAATAGTGCATTTCACTCGTCATTTCATGCGCTTTGAGATGCAGCTAAGCCCAATAAGCTATCTGAAATAGGAGCGACGTAAATTGAACGAATGTGATAGAATTACGCTGAATTCTTAAATTAACAATAATATAAAATGATCTAATCGGGTCTCTGTTCGCCCTACCATAGAAGTCTAATAGTGCATTTCACTCGCCATTTCATGCGCTTTGAGATGCCGCCTAGCCCTGTACGCTATCTGAAATAGGAGCGACGTAAGCTGAACAAATGTGATAGAATTACGCTGCATTCTTATATTTACCGTAATATAAAATGATCTAATCGGGTCTCTGTTTGCCTTATCCTAGAAGTTTCATAGCGCATTTTACTCACCATTTCATGCGCTTTGTGAGGCCGCTTAGCCCAATACGCTATCTGAAATAGGAGCCACGTAAATTGAACAAATGTGATAGAATTTCCCTGAAATCTTATATTAAACAAAATATAAAATGATCTAATCGGGTCTCTGTTTGCCTTATCCTACAAGTTTAATAGTGCATTATACTCGCCATTTCATGCGCTTTTAGATGCCGCTTAGCCCAATACGCTATCTGAAATCGGAGCGACGTAAATTGTACAAATGTGATAGAATTTCCCTGAAATCTTATATTAATCAAAATATAAAATGATCTAATCGGGTCTCTGATTGCCCTATCGTAGAAGATTAGTAGTGCATTTTACTCGCCATTCCGTGCGCTTTACGATGCCGCCTAGCCCAGTACATTATCTGAAACAGGAGCGACGTAACTTGAACAAATGTGATAGAATTACGCTGCATTCTTATATTAACCGTTATATAAAATGATCTAATCGGGTCTCTGTTTGCCTTATCCTGGAAGTTTAATAGCGCATTTTACTCGCCATTCCACGCGCTTTAAGATGCCGCCTAGCCCAGTATGCTATCTGAAATAGGAGAGACGTAAATTGAACAAATGTGATAGAATCTCGCTGAATTCTTAAATTAACCATAATATAAAATGATCTAATCGGGTCTCTGTTTGCCTTATCCTAGAAGTTTAATAGTGCATTATACTCATCATTTCATGCGCTTTTAGATGCCGCCTAGCCCAGTACGCTATCTGAAATAGGAGCGACGTAAATTGAACAAATGTGATAGAATTTCCGTGAATCCTTACATTAACCTTAACGTAAAATGATCTAATCGGGTCTCTGTTCGCCCTACCATAGAAGTCTAATGGTGCATTTCACTCGTCATTTCATGCGCTTTGAGATGCCGCCTAGCCCAGTACGCTATCTGAAATAGGAGCGACGTAAATTAAACAAATGTGATAGAATTTCCGTGAATCCTTATATTAACATAAATGTAAAATCATCTACTCGGGTCTCTGTTCGCCCTACCATAGAAGTCTAATGGTGCATTTCACTCGTCATTTCATGCGCTTTGAGATGCCGCCTAGCTCAGTACGCTACCTGAAATAGGAGCGACGTAAATTGAACAAATGTGATAGAATTTCCGTGAATCATTATATTAACCTTAATGTAAAATGATCTAATCGGGTCTCTGTTCGCCCTACCATAGAAGTCTAATGGTGCATTTCACCCGTCATTTCATGCGCTTTGAGATGCCGCCTAGCCCAGTACGCTATCTGAAAAAGGAGCGACGTAAATTGAACAAATGTGATAGAATTTCCGTGAATCCTTATATTAACCTTAATGTAAAATCATCTAATCGGGTCTCTGTTCGCCCTACCATAGAAGTCTAATGGTGCATTTCACTCGCCATTTCATGCGCTTTGAGATGCCGCTTAGCCCAATACGCTATCTGAAATATGGGCGACGTAAATTGAACAAATGTGATAGAATTTCCCTGAAATCTTATATTAAACAAAATATAAAATGATCTAATCGGGTCTCTGATTGCTCTATCATAGAAATTTTGTAGTGCATTTTACTCGATCTTCTACGCACTTTAAGATGCCGCCTAGCCCAGTACGCTATCTGAAATAGGAGCGACGTAAGATGAACAAATGTGATAGAATTACGCTGCATTCTTATATTAACCGTAATATAAAATGATCTAATCGGGCCTCTGTTTGCCTTATCCTATAAGTTTAATAGTGCATTTCACTCGCCATTTCATGCGCTTTGAAATGCTGCTTAGCCCAATACGCTATCTGAAATAAGAGCGACGTAAATTGAAAAAATGTGATAGAACTTCGCTGCATTCTTATATTAACCGTAATATAAAATGATCTAATCGGGTCTCTGTTTGCCCTATCATAGAAGTTTAATAGTGCATTTCACTCGTCATTTCATGCGCTTTGAGATGCCGCTAAGCCCAATAAGCTATCTGTAATAGGAGCGACGGAAATTGAACAAATGTGATAGAATTTCGCTGAATTCTTATATTAACAATAATATAAAATGATCTAATCGGGTCTCTGATTGCCCTATCATAGAAGTTTAATAGTGCATTTTACTTGCCACTCCACGCGCTTTAAGATGCCGCCTAGCCCAGTACGTTATCTGAAATAGGAGCGACGTAAATTGAACAAATGCGATAAAATTTTGCTGACATCTTAAATTAACCACAATATAAAATGATCTAATCGGGACTCTGATTGCCCTATCATAGAATTTTAATAGTGCATTTTACTCGCCATTCCACGCGCTTTAAGATGCCGCCTAGCCCAGTACGCTATCTAAAAAAGGAGCGACGTAAGATGAACAAATGTGATAGAATTACGCTGCATTCTTATATTAACAGTAATATAAAATGATCTAATCGGGCCTCTGTTTGCCTTATCCTAGAAGTTGAATAGTGCATTTCACTCGCCATTTCATGCGCTTTGAAATGCTGCTTAGCCCAATACGCTATCTGAAATAGGAGCGACGTAAATTGAACACATGTGATAGAACTTCGCTGAATTCTTAAATTAACCGTAATATAAAACGATCGAATCGGGTCTCTGTTTGCCCTACCCTAGAAGTTTAATAGTGCATTTTATTCGCCATTTCATGCGCTTTGAGATGCCGCATAGCCCAATACGCTATCTGAAATAGGAGCGACGTAAATTGAACAAGTGTGATACAATTTCCCTGAAATCTGATATTAAACAAAATATAAAATGATCTAATCGTGTCTCTGATTGCCCTATCATAGAAGTTTAGTAGTGCATTTTACTCGCCATTCCACGCGCTTTAAGATGCCGCCTAGCCCAGTACGCTATCAGAAATAGGAGCGACGTAAGTTGAACAAATGTGATAGAATTACGCTGTATTCTTAAATTAACCATAATATAAAATGATCTAATCGGGTCTTTGTTTGCCCTACCCTAGAAGTTTAATAGTCCATTTTACTCGCCATTGCATGTGCTTTGAGATGCCGCATAGCCCAATACGCTATCTGAAATAGGAGCGACGTAAATTGAACAAATGTGACAGAATTTCCGTGCATTCTTATATTAACCTTAATGTACAATGATCCAATCGGGTCTCTGTTCGCCCTACCATAGAAGTCTAATAGTGCATTTCACTCGCCATTTCTTGCGCTTTGAGATGCCGCTTAGCCCAATACGCTATGTGAAATAGGAGCGACGTAAGTTGAACAAATGTGATAGAATTTCGCTGAATTCTTAAATTAACCAAAATATAAAATGATCTCATCGGGTCTCTGTTTGCCCTACCCTAGAAGTTTAATAGTGCATTTTACTCGCCATTCCACGCGCTTGAAGATGCCGCCCAGCCCAGTGCGCTATATGAAATAGGAGCGACGTAAATTGAACAAATGTGATAGAATTTTGCTGAATTCTTAAATTAACCAAAATATAAAATGATCTCATCGGGTCTCTGTTTGCCCTACCCTAGAAGTTTAATAGTGCATTTTACTCGCCATTCCACGCGCTTTAAGATGCCGCCCAGCCCAGTACGCTATATGAAATAGGAGCGACGTAAATTGCACAAATGTGATAGAATTTTGCTGAATTCATAAATTAACCATAATATAAAATGATCTAATCGGGTCTCTGTCCGCCCTACCATAGAAGTCTAATAGTGCATTTCACTCGTCATTCCATGCGCTTTGAAATGCTGCTTAGCCCAATACGCTATCTGAAATAGGAGCGACGTAAATTGAACAAATGTGATAGAACTTCGCTGAATTCGTAAATTAACCATAATATAAAATGATTTAATCGGGTCTTTGTTTGCCCTAGCCTAGAAGTTTAATAGCTCATTTTACTCGCCATTTCATGCGCTTTCAGATGCCGCTTAGCCCAATACGCTATCTGAAATAGGAGCGACGTAAATTGAACAAATGTGATAGAATTTCGCTGAATTCTTAAATTAACCATAATATAAAATGATCTAATCGGGTCTCTGTTCGCCCCACCCTAGAAGCTTAATAGTGCATTTCACTCGTCATTTCATGCGCTTTGAGATGCCGCTTAGCCCAATATGCTATCTGAAATAGGAGCGACGAAAATTGAACAAATGTGATAGAATCTCGCTGAATTCTTTTATTAACCATAATGTAAAATGATCTGATCGGGGCTCTGTTCGCCCTAGCCTAGAAGTTTAATAGTGCATTGTATTCGCCATTTCATGCGCTTTGAGATGCCGCTTAGCCGAATTCGCTATCTGAAATAGGAGCGACGTAGATTGAACAAATGTGATAAAATTTCCCTGAAATCTTATATTAAACAAAATATAAAATGATCAAATCGGGTCTCTGATTGCCCTATCATAGAAGTTTAATAGTGCATTTCACTCGTCATTTCATGCGCTTTGAGATGCAGCTAAGCCCAATAAGCTATCTGTAATAGGAGCGACGTAAATTGAACAAGTCTGATAGAACTTCGCTGAATTCGTAAATTAACCATAATATAAAATGATTTAATCGGGTCTTTGTTTGTCCTAGCCTAGAAGTTAAATAGCTCATTTTACTCGCCATTTCATGCGCTTTCAGATGCCGCTTAGCCCAATACGCTATCTGAAATAGGAGCGACGTAAATTGAACAAATGTGATAAAATTTTCCTGAAATCTTATATTAAACAAAATATAAAATGATCAAATCGGGTCTCTGATTGCCCTATCATAGAAGTTTAATAGCGCATTTCACTCGTCATTTCATGCGCTTTGAGATGCAGCTAAGCCCAATAAGCAATCTGTAATAGGAGCGACGTAAATTGAACAAATGTGATAGAATTTCGCTGAATTCTTATATTAACCATCATATAAAATGATCTAATCGGGTCTCTGGTTGCCCTATCATAGAAGTTTAATAGTGCATTTTCCTTGCCATTCCACGCGCTTTAAGATGCCGCCTAGCCCTGTACGCTATCTGAAATAGGAGCGACGTAAGTTGAACAAATGCTATAAAATTTTGCTGACATCTTAAATTAACCATAATATAAAATGATCTAATCGGGACTCTGGTTGCCCTATCATAGAACTTTAATAGTGCATTTTACTCGCCATTCCACGCGCTTTAAGATGCCGCCTAGCCCAGTATGCTATCTGCAATAGGAGCGACGTAAATTGAACAAATGTGATAGAATTTTGCTGAATTCTTAAATTAACCATAATATAAAATGATCTAACCGGGTCTCTTTTTGCCCTACCCTAGAAGTTTCATAGTGTATTTTACTCGCCATTTCATGCGCTTTGAGATGCATCTTAGCCCAATACGCTATCTGAAATAGGAGCGACGTAAATTGAACAAATGTGATACAATTTCCCTGAAATCTTATATTAAACAAAATATAAAATGATCTAATCGGGTCTCTGATTGCCCTATCATAGAAGTTTAGTAGTGCATTGTACTCGCCATTCCACGCGCTTTAAGATGCCGCCTAGCCCAGTACGATATCTGAAATAGGAGCGACGTAAGTTGAACAAATGTGATAGAATTTTGCTGAATTCTTAAATTAACCATACTATAAAATGATCTAATCGGGTCTCTGCTTGCCCTACCCTAGAAGTTTAATAGTGCATTTCACTCGTCCCTTCATGCGCTTTGAGATGCCGCTAAGCCCAATAAGCTATCTGAAATCGGAGCGACGTAAATTGAACAAATGTGATAGAATTTCCCTGAAATCTTATATTAATCAAAATATAAAATGATCTAATCGGGTCTCTGATTGCCCTGTCATAGAAGATTAGTAGTGCATTTTACTCGCCATTCCATGCGCTTTAAGATGCCGCCTAGCCCAGTACATTATCTGAAACAGGAGCGACGTAACTTGAACAAATGTGATAGAATTACGCTGCATTCTTATATTAACCGTAATATAAAATGATCTAATCGGGTCTCTGTTTGCCTTATCCTAGAAGTTGAATAGTGCATTTCACTCGCCATTTCATGCGCTTTGAAATTCTGCTTAGCCCAATACGCTATCTGAAATAGGAGCGACGTAAATTGAACACATGTGATAGAACTTCGCTGAATTCTTAAATTAACCGTAATATAAAACGATCGAATCGGGTCTCTGTTTGCCCTACCCTAGAAGTTTAATAGTGCATTTTATTCGCCATTTCATGCGCTTTGAGATGCCGCATAGCCCAATACGCTATCTGAAATAGGAGCGACGTAAATTGAACAAGTGTGATACAATTTCCCTGAAATCTGATATTAAACAAAATATAAAATGATCTAATCGTGTCTCTGATTGCCCTATCATAGAAGTTTAGTAGTGCATTTTACTCGCCATTCCACGCGCTTTAAGATGCCGCCTAGCCCAGTACGCTATCTGAAATAGGAGCGACGTAAGTTGAACAAATGTGATAGAATTAAGCTGAATTCTTAAATTAACCATAATATAAAATGATCTAATCGGGTCTTTGTTTGCCCTACCCTAGAAGTTTAATAGTCCATTTTACTCGCCATTGCATGTGCTTTGAGATGCCGCATAGCCCAATACGCTATCTGAAATAGGAGCGACGTAAATTGAACAAATGTGACAGAATTTCCGTGCATTCTTATATTAACCTTAATGTACAATGATCCAATCGGGTCTCTGTTCGCCCTACCATAGAAGTCTAATAGTGCATTTCACTCGCCATTTCTTGCGCTTTAAGATGCCGCCCAGCCCAGTACGCTATATGAAATAGGAGCGACGTAAATTGAACAAATGTGATAGAATTTTGCTGAATTCTTAAATTAACCAAAATATAAAATGATCTCATCGGGTCTCTGTTTGCCCTAGCCTAGAAGTTTAATAGTGCATTTTACTCGCCATTCCACGCGCTTTAAGATGCCGCCCAGCCCAGTACGCTATACGAAATAGGAGCGACGTAAATTGCACAAATGTGATAGAATTTTGCTGAATTCATAAATTAACCATAATATAAAATGATCTAATCGGGTCTCTGTTCGCCCTACCATAGAAGTCTAATAGTGCATTTCACTCGTCATTCCATGCGCTTTGAAATGCTGCTTAGCCCAATACGCTATCTGAAATAGGAGCGACGTAAATTGAACAAATGTGATAGAACTTCGCTGAATTCTTAAATTAACTATAATATAAAATGATTTAATCGGGTCTTTGTTTGCCCTAGCCTAGAAGTTTAATAGCGCATTTTACTCGCCATTTCATGCGCTTTGAGATGCCGCTTAGCCCAATACGGTATCTGAAATATTAGCGACGTAAATTGAACAAATGTGACAGAATTTCCGTGAATTCTTATATTAACCTTAATGTACAATGATCCAATCGGGTCTCTGTTCGCCCTACCATAGAAGCCTAATAGTTCATTTCACTCGCCATTTCTTGCGCTTTGAGATGCCGCTTAGCCCAATACGCTATGTGAATAGGAGCGACGTAAGTTGAACAAGTGTGATAGAATTTCGCTGAATTCTTAAATTAACCAAAATATAAAATGATCTCATCGGGTCTCTGTTTGCCCTACCCAAGAAGTTTAATAGTGCATTTTACTCGCCATTCCACGCGCTTTAAGATGCCGCCTAGCCCAGTACGCTATATGAAATAGGAGCGACGTAAATTGAACAAATGTGATAGAATTTTGCTGAATTCTTAAATTAACCATAATATAAAATGATCTAATCGGGTCTCTTTTTTCCCTATCCTAGAAGTTTCATAGTGCATTCTACTCGCCATTTCATGCGCTTTGAGATGCCGCTTAGCCCAATACGCTATCTGAAATAGGAGCGACGTAAGTTGAACAAATGTGATAGAATTTCGCCGAATTCTTTTATTAACCATAATGTAAAATGATCTGATCGGGGCTCTGTTCGCCCTAGCCTAGAAGTTTAATAGTGCATTGTATTCGCCATTTCGTGCGCTTTGAGATGCCGCTTAGCCGAATTCGCTATCTGAAATAGGAGCGAGGTTAATTGAACAAATGTGATAAAATTTCCCTGAAATCTTATATTAAACAAAATATAAAATGATCAAATCGGGTCTCTGATTGCCCTATCATAGAAGTTTAATAGTGCATTTCACTCGTCATTTCATGCGCTTTGAGATGCAGCTAAGCCCAATAAGGTATCTGAAATAGGAGCGACGTAAATTGAACGAATGTGATAGAATTACGCTGAATTCTTAAATTAACAATAATATAAAATGATCTAATCGGGTCTCTGTTCGCCCTACCATAGAAGTCTAATAGTGCATTTCACTCGCCATTTCATGCGCTTTGAGATGCCGCCTAGCCCTGTACGCTATCTGAAATAGGAGCGACGTAAGCTGAACAAATGTGATAGAATTACGCTGCATTCTTATATTTACCGTAATATAAAATGATCTAATCGGGTCTCTGTTTGCCTTATCCTAGAAGTTTCATAGCGCATTTTACTCACCATTTCATGCGCTTTGTGAGGCCGCTTAGCCCAATACGCTATCTGAAATAGGAGCCACGTAAATTGAACAAATGTGATAGAATTTCCCTGAAATCTTATATTAAACAAAATATAAAATGATCTAATCGGGTCTCTGTTTGCCTTATCCTACAAGTTTAATAGTGCATTATACTCGCCATTTCATGTGCTTTTAGATGCCGCTTAGCCCAATACGCTATCTGAAATCGGAGCGACGTAAATTGTACAAATGTGATAGAATTTCCCTGAAATCTTATATTAATCAAAATATAAAATGATCTAATCGGGTCTCTGATTGCCCTATCGTAGAAGATTAGTAGTGCATTTTAGTCGCCATTCCGTGCGCTTTACGATGCCGCCTAGCCCAGTACATTATCTGAAACAGGAGCGACGTAACTTGAACAAATGTGATAGAATTACGCTGCATTCTTATATTAACCGTTATATAAAACGATCTAATCGGGTCTCTGTTTGCCTTATCCTGGAAGTTTAATAGCGCATTTTACTCGCCATTCCACGCGCTTTAAGATGCCGCCTAGCCCAGTATGCTATCTGAAATAGGAGAGACGTAAATTGAACAAATGTGATAGAATTTCGCTGAATTCTTAAATTAACCATAATATAAAATGATCTAATCGGGTCTCTGATTGCCCTATCATAGAAGTTTAATAGTGCATTTTACTTGCCACTCCACGCGCTTTAAGATGCCGCCTAGCCCAGTACGTTATCTGAAATAGGAGCGACGTAAATTGAACAAATGCGATAAAATTTTGCTGACATCTTAAATTAACAACAATATGAAATGATGTAATCGGGACTCTGATTGCCCTATCATAGAATTTTAATAGTGCATTTTACTTGCCACTCCACGCGCTTTAAGATGCCGCCTAGCCCAGTACGCTATCTGAAATAGGAGCGACGTAAATTGAACAAATGTGATAGAATTTCCGTGAATCCTTACATTAACCTTAACGTAAAATGATCTAATCGGGTCTCTGTTCGCCCTACCATAGAAGTCTAATGGTGCATTTCACTCGTCATTTCATGCGCTTTGAGATGCCGCCTAGCCCAGTAGGCTATCTGAAATAGGAGCGACGTAAATTAAACAAATGTGATAGAATTTCCGTGAATCCTTATATTAACATAAATGTAAAATCATCTACTCGGGTCTCTGTTCGCCCTACCATAGAAGTCTAATGGTGCATTTCACTCGTCATTTCATGCGCTTTGAGATGCCGCCTAGCTCAGTACGCTACCTGAAATAGGAGCGACGTAAATTGAACAAATGTGATAGAATTTCCGTTAATCATTATATTAACCTTAATGTAAAATGATCTAATCGGGTCTCTGTTCGCCCTACCATAGAAGTCTAATGGTGCATTTCACCCGTCATTTCATGCGCTTTGAGATGCCGCCTAGCCCAGTACGCTATCTGAAATAGGAGCGACGTAAATTGAACAAATGTGATAGAATTTCCGTGAATCCTTATATTAACCTTAATGTAAAATCATCTAATCGGGTCTCTGTTCGCCCTACCATAGAAGTCTAATGGTGCATTTCACTCGCCATTTCATGCGCTTTGAGATGCCGCTTAGCCCAATACGCTATCTGAAATATGGGCGACGTAAATTGAACAAATGTGATAGAATTTCCCTGAAATCTTATATTAAACAAAATATAAAATGATCTAATCGGGTCTCTGATTGCTCTATCATAGAAATTTTGTAGTGCATTTTACTCGATCTTCCACGCGCTTTAAGATGCCGCCTAGCCCAGTACGCTATCTGAAATAGGAGCGACGTAAGATGAACAAATGTGATAGAATTACGCTGCATTCTTATATTAACCGTAATATAAAATGATCTAATCGGGCCTCTGTTTGCCTTATCCTATAAGTTTAATAGTGCATTTCACTCGCCATTTCATGCGCTTTGAAATGCTGCTTAGCCCAATACGCTATCTGAAATAGGAGCGACGTAAATTGAAAAAATGTGATAGAACTTCGCTGCATTCTTATATTAACCGTAATATAAAATGATCTAATCGGGTCTCTGTTTGCCCTATCATAGAAGTTTAATAGTGCATTTCACTCGTCATTTCATGCGCTTTGAGATGCCGCTAAGCCCAATAAGCTATCTGTAATAGGAGCGACGTAAATTGAACAAATGTGATAGAATTTCGCTGAATTCTTATATTAACAATAATATAAAATGATCTAATCGGGTCTCTGATTGCCCTATCATAGAAGTTTAATAGTGCATTTTACTTGCCACTCCACGCGCTTTAAGATGCCGCCTAGCCCAGTACGTTATCTGAAATAGGAGCGACGTAAATTGAACAAATGCGATAAAATTTTGCTGACATCTTAAATTAACAACAATATGAAATGATGTAATCGGGACTCTGATTGCCCTATCATAGAATTTTAATAGTGCATTTTACTCGCCATTCCACGCGCTTTAAGACGCCGCCTAGCCCAGTACGCTATCTAAAAAAGGAGCGACGTAAGATGAACAAATGTGATAGAATTACGCTGCATTCTTATATTAACAGTAATATAAAATGATCTAATCGGGTCTCTGTTTGCCTTATCCTAGAAGTTTAATAGTGCAATTCACTCGCCATTTCATGCACTTTGAAATGCTGCTTAGCCCAATACGCTATCTGAAATAGGAGCGACGTAAATTGAAAAAATGTGATAGAACTTCGCTGAATTCTTAAATTAACCATAATATAAAATGATCGAATCGGGTCTCTGTTTGCCCTACCCTAGAAGTTTAATAGTGCAATTTATTCGCCATTTCATGCGCTTTGAGATGCCGCATAGCCCAATACGCTATCTGAAATAGGAGCGATGTAAATTGAACAAATGTGATAGAATTTCGCTGAATTCTTTTATTAACCATGATGTTAAATGATCTGATCGGGGCTCTGTTCGCCCTAGCCTAGAAGTTTAATAGTGCATTTTATTCGCCATTTCATGCGCTTTGAGATGCCGCTTAGCCGAATTCGCTATCTGAAATAGGAGCGACGTAAATTGAACAAATGTGATAAAATTTCCCTGAAATCTTATATTAAATAAAATATAAAATGATCTAATCGGGTCTTTGTTTGCCCTACCCTAGAAGTTTAATAGTCCATTTTACTCGCCATTGCATGTGCTTTGAGATGCCGCATAGCCCAATACGCTATCTGAAATAGGAGCGACGTAAATTGAACAAATGTGACAGAATTTCCGTGCATTCTTATATTAACCTTAATGTACAATGATCCAATCGGGTCTCTGTTCGCCCTACCATAGAAGTCTAATAGTGCATTTCACTCGCCATTTCTTGCGCTTTGAGATGCCGCTTAGCCCAATACGCTATGTGAAATAGGAGCGACGTAGGTTGAACAAATGTGATAGAATTTCGCTGAATTCTTAAATTAACCAAAATATAAAATGATCTCATCGGGTCTCTGTTTGCCCTACCCTAGAAGTTTAATAGTGCATTTTACTCGCCATTCCACGCGCTTTAAGATGCCGCCCAGCCCAGTACGCTATATGAAATAGGAGCGACGTAAATTGAACAAATGTGATAGAATTTTGCTGAATTCTTAAATTAACCAAAATATAAAATGATCTCATCGGGTCTCTGTTTGCCCTACCCTAGAAGTTTAATAGTGCATTTTACTCGCCATTCCACGCGCTTTAAGATGCTGCTTAGCCCAATACGCTATCTGAAATAGGAGCGACGTAAATTGAACAAATGTGATAGAACTTCGCTGAATTCTTAAATTAACTATAATATAAAATGATTTAATCGGGTCTTTGTTTGCCCTAGCCTAGAAGTTTAATAGCGCATTTTACTCGCCATTTCATGCGCTTTGAGATGCCGCTTAGCCCAATACGGTATCTAAAATATTAGCGACGTAAATTGAACAAATGTGACAGAATTTCCGTGAATTCTTATATTAACCTTAATGTACAATGATCTAATCGGGTCTCTGTTCGCCCTACCATAGAAGTCTAATAGTGCATTTCACTCGTCATTCCATGCGCTTTGAAATGCCGCTTAGCCCAATACGCTATCTGAAATAGGAGCGACGTAAATTGAACAAATGTGATAGAATTTCGCTGAATTCGTAAATTAACCATAATATAAAATGATCTTATCGGGTCTCTGTTTGCCCTACTCTAGAAGTTTGACAGTGCATTTTACTCGCCATTTCATGCGCTTTGAGATGCCGCCTAGCCCTGTACGCTATCTGAAATAGGAGCGACGTAAGCTGAACAAATGTGATAGAATCTCGCTGAATTCTTTTATTAACCATAATGTAAAATGATCTGATCGGGGCTCTGTTCGCCCTAGCCTAGAAGTTTAATAGTGCATTGTATTCGCCATTTCATGCGCTTTGAGATGCCGCTTAGCCGAATTCGCTATATGAAATATGAGCGACGTAAATTGAACAAATGTGATAGAATTTCCCTGAAATCTTATATTAATCAAAATATAAAATGATCTAATCGGGTCTCTGATTGCCCTATCATAGAAGATTAGTAGTGCATTTTACTCGCCATTCCATGCGCTTTAAGATGCCGCCTAGCCCAGTACATTATCTGAAACAGGAGCGACGTAACTTGAACAAATGTGATAGAATTACGCTGCATTCTTATATTAACCGTTATATAAAATGATCTAATCGGGTCTCTGTTTGCCTTATCCTGGAAGTTTAATAGCGCATTTTACTCGCCATTCCACGCGCTTTAAGATGCCGCCTAGCCCAGTATGCTATCTGAAATAGGAGCGACGTAAATTGAACAAATGTGATAGAATTTCGCTGAATTCTTAAATTAACCATAATATAACATGATCTAATCGGGTCTCTGTTTGCCTTATCCTAGAAGTTTAATAGTGCATTATACTCGCCATTTCATGCGCTTTTAGATGCCGCCTAGCCCAGTACGCTATCTGAAATAGGAGCGACGTAAATTGAACAAATGTGATAGAATTTCCGTGAATCCTTATATTAACCTTAACGTAAAATGATCTAATCGGGTCTCTGTTCGCCCTACCATAGAAGTCTAATGGTGCATTTCACTCGCCATTTCATGCGCTTTGAGATGCCGCTTAGCCCAATAAGCTATCTGTAATAGGAGGGACGTAAATTGAACAAATGTGATAGAATTTCGCTGAATTCTTATATTAACCTTAATGTAAAATGATATAATCGGGTCTCTGTTCGCCCCACCCTAGAAGCTTAATAGTGAATTTCACTCGTCATTTCATGTGCTTTGAGATGCCGCTTAGCCCAATATGCTATCCGAAATAGGAGCGACGTAAATTGAACAAATGTGATAGAATTTCCGTGAATTCTTATATTAACCTTAATGTAAAATGATCCAATCGGGTCTCTGTTCGCCCTACCATAGAAGTCTAATAGTGCATTTCACTCGCCATTTCATGCGCTTTGAGATGCCGTTTAGCCCAATACGCCATCTGAGATAGGAGCGACGTAAGTTGAACAAATGTGATAGAATTTCGCTGAATTCTTTTATTAACCATAATGTAAAATGATCTGATCGGGGCTCTGTTCGCCCTAGCCTAGAAGTTTAATAGTGCATTTTATTCGATATTTCATGCACTTTGAGATGCCGCTTAGCTCAATACGCTATCTGAAATAGGAGCGACGTAAATTGAACAAATGTGATAGAATTTCCCTGAAATCTTATATTAAACAAAATATAAAATGATCTAATCGGGTCTCTGATTGCCCTATCATAGAAGTTTAGTAGTGCATTTTACTCGCCATTCCACGCGCTTTAAGATGCCGCCTAGCCCAGTACGATATCTGAAATAGGAGCGACGTAAGTTGAACAAATGTGATAGAATTTTGCTGAATTCTTAAATTAACCATAATATAAAATGATCTAATCGGGTCTCTGTTTGCCCTACCCTAGAAGTTTAATAGTGCATTTCACTCGTCCCTTCATGCGCTTTGAGATGCCGCTAAGCCCAATAAGCTATCTGAAATAGGAGCGACGTAAATTGAACAAATGTGATAGAATTTCGCAGAATTCTTATATTAACCAAAATATAAAATGATCTAATCTGGTCTCTGTTCGCCCTAGCCTAGAAGTTTAATAGTGCATTTTGTTCGCCATTTCATGCGCTTTGAGATGCCGCTTAGCCCAATACGCTATCTGAAATACGAGCGACGTAAATTGAACAAATGTGATAGAATTTCCCTGAAATCTTATATTAAACAAAATATAAAATGATCTAATCGGGTCTCTGATTGCTCTATCATAGAAGTTTAGTAGTGCATTTTACTCGCCCTTCCACTCGCTTTAAGATGCCGCCTGGCCCAGTACGCTATCTGAAATAGGAGCGACGTAAGATGAAGAAATGTGATAGAATTACGCTGAATTCTTATATTAACCGTAATATAAAATGATCTAATCGGGTCTCTGTTTGCCTTATCCTAGAAGTTGAATAGTGCATTTCACTCGCCATTTCATGCACTTTGAAATGCCGCCTAGCCCAGTACGCTATCTGAAATAGGAGCGACGTAAGTTGAACAAATGTGATAGAATTACGCCGACTTCTTATATTAACCGTAATATAAAATGATCTAATCGGGTCTCTGTTTGCCTCATCCTAGAAGTTTCACAGTGCATTATACTCGCCATTTCATGCGCTTTGAGATGCCGCTTAGCACAATACGCTATCTGAAATAGGAGCGACGTGAATTGAACGAATGTGATAGAATTACGCTGAATTCTTAACTTAACCATTATATAAAATGATCTAATCGGGTCTCTGTTCGCCCTACCATAGAAGTCTAATAGTGCATTTCACTCGCCATTTCATGCGCTGTGAGATGCCGCCTAGCCCAGTAAGCTATCTGAAATAGGAGCGACGTAAGCTGAACAAATGTGATAGAATTACGCTGCATTCTTATATTTACCGTAATATAAAATGATCTAATCGGGTCTCTGTTTGCCTTATCCTAGAAGTTTCATAGCGCATTTTACTCACCATTTCATGCGCTATGTGAGGCCGCTTAGCCCAATACGCTATCTGAAATCGGAGCGACGTAAATTGAACAAATGTGATAGAATTTCCCTGAAATCTTATATTAATCAAAATATAAAATGATCTAATCGGGTCTCTGATTGCCCTATCATAGAAGATTAGTAGTGCATTTTACTCGCCATTCCATGCGCTTTAAGATGCCGCCTAGCCCAGTACATTATCTGAAACAGGAGCGACGTAACTTGAACAAATGTGATAGAATTACGCTGCATTCTTATATTAACCGTTATATAAAATGATCTAATCGGGTCTCTGTTTGCCTTATCCTGGAAGTTTAATAGCGCATTTTACTCGCCATTCCACGCGCTTTAAGATGCCGCCTAGCCCAGTATGCTATCTGAAATAGGAGCGACGTAAATTGAACAAATGTGATAGAATTTCGCTGAATTCTTAAATTAACCATAATATAAAATGATCTCATCGGGACTCTGTCTGACCTACCCTAGAAGTTTAATAGTGCATTTTACTCGCCATTTCATGCGATTTGAGATGCCGCTTAGCCCAGTACGCTATCTGAAATAGGAGCGACGTAAATTGAACAAATGTGATAGAATTTCCGTGAATACTTATATTAACCTTAATGTAAAATGATCTAAACGGGCCTCTGTTCGCCCTACCATAGAAGTCTAATAGTGCATTTCACTCGCCATTTCATGCGCTTTGAGATGCCGCTTAGCCCAATACGCTATCTCAAATAGGAGCGACGTAATTTGAACGAATGTGATAGAATTTCGCTGAATTCTTTTATTAACCATAATGTAAAATGATCTGATCGGGTCTCTGTTCGCCCTAGCCTAGAAGTTTAATAGTGCATTTTATTCGCCATTTCATGCGCTTTGAGATGCCGCTAAGCCCTATAAGCTATCTGAAATAGGAGCGACGTAAATTGATCAAATGTGATAGAATTTCGCTGAATTCTTTTATTAACCATAATGTAAAATGATTTTATCGCGTCTCTGTTTGCCCTACCCTAGAAGTTTAATAGTGCATTTTACTCGTCATTTCATGCGCTTTGAGATGCCGCCTAGCCCAGTAGGCTATCTGAAATAGGAGCGACGTAAATTAAACAAATGTGATAGAATTTCCGTGAATCCTTATATTAACATAAATGTAAAATCATCTACTCGGGTCTCTGTTCGCCCTACCATAGAAGTCTAATGGTGCATTTCACTCGTCATTTCATGCGCTTTGAGATGCCGCCTAGCTCAGTACGCTACCTGAAATAGGAGCGACGTAAATTGAACAAATGTGATAGAATTTCCGTTAATCATTATATTAACCTTAATGTAAAATGATCTAATCGGGTCTCTGTTCGCCCTACCATAGAAGTCTAATGGTGCATTTCACCCGTCATTTCATGCGCTTTGAGATGCCGCCTAGCCCAGTACGCTATCTGAAATAGGAGCGACGTAAATTGAACAAATGTGATAGAATTTCCGTGAATCCTTATATTAACCTTAATGTAAAATCATCTAATCGGGTCTCTGTTCGCCCTACCATAGAAGTCTAATGGCGCATTTCACTCGCCATTTCATGCGCTTTGAGATGCCGCTTAGCCCAATACGCTATCTGAAATATGGGCGACGTAAATTGAACAAATGTGATAGAATTTCCCTGAAATCTTATATTAAACAAAATATAAAATGATCTAATCGGGTCTCTGATTGCTCTATCATAGAAATTTTGTAGTGCATTTTACTCGATCTTCCACGCGCTTTAAGATGCCGCCTAGCCCAGTACGCTATCTGAAATAGGAGCGACGTAAGATGAACAAATGTGATAGAATTACGCTGCATTCTTATATTAACCGTAATATAAAATGATCTAATCGGGCCTCTGTTTGCCTTATCCTATAAGTTTAATAGTGCATTTCACTCGCCATTTCATGCGCTTTGAAATGCTGCTTAGCCCAATACGCTATCTGAAATAGGAGCGACGTAAATTGAAAAAATGTGATAGAACTTCGCTGCATTCTTATATTAACCGTAATATAAAATGATCTAATCGGGTCTCTGTTTGCCCTATCATAGAAGTTTAATAGTGCATTTCACTCGTCATTTCATGCGCTTTGAGATGCCGCTAAGCCCAATAAGCTATCTGTAATAGGAGCGACGTAAATTGAACAAATGTGATAGAATTTCGCTGAATTCTTATATTAACAATAATATAAAATGATCTAATCGGGTCTCTGATTGCCCTATCATAGAAGTTTAATAGTGCATTTTACTTGCCACTCCACGCGCTTTAAGATGCCGCCTAGCCCAGTACGTTATCTGAAATAGGAGCGACGTAAATTGAACAAATGCGATAAAATTTTGCTGACATCTTAAATTAACAACAATATGAAATGATGTAATCGGGACTCTGATTGCCCTATCATAGAATTTTAATAGTGCATTTTACTCGCCATTCCACGCGCTTTAAGATGCCGGCTAGCCCAGTACGCTATCTAAAAAAGGAGCGACGTAAGATGAACAAATGTGATAGAATTACGCTGCATTCTTATATTAACAGTAATATAAAATGATCTAATCGGGTCTCTGTTTGCCTTATCCTAGAAGTTTAATAGTGCAATTCACTCGCCATTTCATGCACTTTGAAATGCTGCTTAGCCCAATACGCTATCTGAAATAGGAGCGACGTAAATTGAAAAAATGTGATAGAACTTCGCTGAATTCTTAAATTAACCATAATATAAAATGATCGAATCGGGTCTCTGTTTGCCCTACCCTAGAAGTTTAATAGTGCAATTTATTCGCCATTTCATGCGCTTTGAGATGCCGCATAGCCCAATACGCTATCTGAAATAGGAGCGATGTAAATTGAACAAATGTGATAGAATTTCGCTGAATTCTTTTATTAACCATGATGTTAAATGATCTGATCGGGGCTCTGTTCGCCCTAGCCTAGAAGTTTAATAGTGCATTTTATTCGCCATTTCATGCGCTTTGAGATGCCGCTTAGCCGAATTCGCTATCTGAAATAGGAGCGACGTAAATTGAACAAATGTGATAAAATTTCCCTGAAATCTTATATTAAATAAAATATAAAATGATCAAATCGGGTCTCTGATTGCCCTATCATAGAAGTTTAATATAGCAGTTCACTCGTCGTTTCATGTGCTTTGAGATGCCGCTAAGCCCAATAAGCTATCTGTAATAGGAGCGACGTAAATTGAACAAATGTGATAGAATTTCGCGGAATTCTTAAATTAATCATAATATAAAATGATCTATTCGGGTCTCTGTTCGCCCTACCCTAGAAGCTTAATAGTGCATTTCACTCGTCACTTCATGCGCTTTGAGATGCCGCTAAGCCCAATAAGCTATCTGAAATAGGAGCGACGTAAATTGAACAAATGTGATAAAATTTCCCTGAAATCTTATATTAAACAAAATATAAAATGATCTAATCGTGTCTCTGATTGCCCTATCATAGAAGTTTAGTAGTGCATTTTACTCGCCATTCCACGCGCTTTAAGATGCCGCCTAGCCCAGTACGCTATCTGAAATAGGAGCGACGTAAGTTGAACAAATGTGATAGAATTACGCTGAATTCTTAAATTAACCATAATATAAAATGATCTAATCGGGTCTTTGTTTGCCCTACCCTAGAAGTTTAATAGTCCATTTTCTCGCCATTGCATGTGCTTTGAGATGCCGCATAGCCCAATACGCTATCTGAAATAGGAGCGACGTAAATTGAACAAATGTGACAGAATTTCCGTGCATTCTTATATTAACCTTAATGTACAATGATCCAATCGGGTCTCTGTTCGCCCTACCATAGAAGTCTAATAGTGCATTTCACTCGCCATTTCTTGCGCTTTGAGATGCCGCTTAGCCCAATACGCTATGTGAAATAGGAGCGACGTAAGTTGAACAAATGTGATAGAATTTCGCTGAATTCTTAAATTAACCAAAATATAAAATGATCTCATCGGGTCTCTGTTTGCCCTACCCTAGAAGTTTAATAGTGCATTTTACTCGCCATTCCACGCGCTTTAAGATGCCGCCCAGCCCAGTACGCTATATGAAATAGGAGCGACGTAAATTGAACAAATGTGATAGAATTTTGCTGAATTCTTAAATTAACCAAAATATAAAATGATCTCATCGGGTCTCTGTTTGCCCTACCCTAGAAGTTTAATAGTGCATTTTACTCGCCATTCCACGCGCTTTAAGATGCCGCCCAGCCCAGTACGCTATATGAAATAGGAGCGACGTAAATTGCACAAATGTGATAGAATTTTGCTGAATTCATAAATTAACCATAATATAAAATGATCTAATCGGGTCTCTGTTCGCCCTACCATAGAAGTCTAATAGTGCATTTCACTCGTCATTCCATGCGCTTTGAAATGCTGCTTAGCCCAATACGCTATCTGAAATAGGAGCGACGTAAATTGAACAAATGTGATAGAACTTCGCTGAATTCTTAAATTAACTATAATATAAAATGATTTAATCGGGTCTTTGTTTGCCCTAGCCTAGAAGTTTAATAGCGCATTTTACTCGCCATTTCATGCGCTTTGAGATGCCGCTTAGCCCAATACGGTATCTAAAATATTAGCGACGTAAATTGAACAAATGTGACAGAATTTCCGTGAATTCTTATATTAACCTTAATGAACAATGATCTAATCGGGTCTCTGTTCGCCCTACCATAGAAGTCTAATAGTGCATTTCACTCGTCATTCCATGCGCTTTGAAATGCTGCTTAGCCCAATACGCTATCTGAAATAGGAGCGACGTAAATTGAACAAATGTGATAGAACTTCGCTGAATTCGTAAATTAACCATAATATAAAATGATTTAATCGGGTCTTTGTTTGCCCTAGCCTAGAAGTTTAATAGCTCATTTTACTCGCCATTTCATGCGCTTTCAGATGCCGCTTAGCCCAATACGCTATCTGAAATAGGAGCGACGTAAATTGAACAAATGTGATAGAATTTCGCTGAATTCTTAAATTAACCATAATATAAAATGATCTTATCGGGTCTCTGTTTGCCCTACTCTAGAAGTTTGACAGTGCATTTTACTCGCCATTTCATGCGCTTTGAGATGCCGCTTAGCCGAATACGCTAACTGAAATAGGAGCGACGTAAATTGAACAAATGTGATAGAATTTTGCTGAATTCTTAAATTAACCATAATATAAAATGATCTAATCGGGTCTCTGTTCGCCCCACCCTAGAAGCTTAATAGTGCATTTCACTCGTCATTTCATGCGCTTTGAGATGCCGCTTAGCCCAATATGCTATCTGAAATAGGAGCGACGTAAATTGAACAAATGTGATAGAATCTCGCTGAATTCTTTTATTAACCATAATGTAAAATGATCTGATCGGGGCTCTGTTCGCCCTAGCCTAGAAGTTTAATAGTGCATTGTATTCGCCATTTCATGCGCTTTGAGATGCCGCTTAGCCGAATTCGCTATCTGAAATAGGAGCGACGTAAATTGAACAAATGTGATAAAATTTCCCTGAAATCTTATATTAAACAAAATATAAAATGATCAAATCGGGTCTCTGATTGCCCTATCATAGAAGTTTAATAGTGCATTTCACTCGTCATTTCATGCGCTTTGAGATGCAGCTAAGCCCAATAAGCAATCTGTAATAGGAGCGACGTAAATTGAACAAATGTGATAGAATTTCGCTGAATTCTTATATTAACCATCATATAAAATGATCTAATCGGGTCTCTGGTTGCCCTATCATAGAAGTTTAATAGTGCATTTTCCTTGCCATTCCACGCGCTTTAAGATGCCGCCTAGCCCAATACGCTATCTGAAATACGAGCGACGTAAATTGAACAAATGTGATAGAATTTCCCTGAAATCTTATATTAAACAAAATATAAAATGATCTAATCGGGTCTCTGATTGCTCTATCATAGAAGTTTAGTAGTGCATTTTACTCGCCCTTCCACTCGCTTTAAGATGCCGCCTAGCCCAGTACGCTATCTGAAATAGGAGCGACGTAAGATGAAGAAATGTGATAGAATTACGCTGAATTCTTATATTAACCGTAATATAAAATGACCTAATCGGGTCTCTGTTTGCCTTATCCTAGAAGTTGAATAGTGCATTTCACTCGCCATTTCATGCACTTTGAAATGCCGCCTAGCCCAGTACGCTATCTGAAATAGGAGCGACGTAAGTTGAACAAATGTGATAGAATTACGCCGACTTCTTATATTAACCGTAATATAAAATGATCTAATCGGGTCTCTGTTTGCCTCATCCTAGAAGTTTCACAGTGCATTATACTCGCCATTTCATGCGCTTTGAGATGCCGCTTAGCACAATACGCTATCTGAAATAGGAGCGACGTGAATTGAACGAATGTGATAGAATTACGCTGAATCCTTAACTTAACCATTATATAAAATGATCTAATCGGGTCTCTGTTCGCCCTACCATAGAAGTCTAATAGTGCATTTCACTCGCCATTTCATGCGCTTTGAGATGCCGCCTAGCCCAGTAAGCTATCTGAAATAGGAGCGACGTAAGCTGAACAAATGTGATAGAATTACGCTGCATTCTTATATTTACCGTAATATAAAATGATCTAATCGGGTCTCTGTTTGCCTTATCCTAGAAGTTTCATAGCGCATTTTACTCACCATTTCATGCGCTATGTGAGGCCGCTTAGCCCAATACGCTATCTGAAATCGGAGCGACGTAAATTGAACAAATGTGATAGAATTTCCCTGAAATCTTATATTAATCAAAATATAAAATGATCTAATCGGGTCTCTGATTGCCCTATCATAGAAGATTAGTAGTGCATTTTACTCGCCATTCCATGCGCTTTAAGATGCCGCCTAGCCCAGTACATTATCTGAAACAGGAGCGACGTAACTTGAACAAATGTGATAGAATTACGCTGCATTCTTATATTAACCGTTATATAAAATGATCTAATCGGGTCTCTGTTTGCCTTATCCTGGAAGTTTAATAGTGCATTTTACTCGCCATTCCACGCGCTTTAAGATGCCGCCTAGCCCAGTATGCTATCTGAAATAGGAGCGACGTAAATTGAACAAATGTGATAGAATTTCGCTGAATTCTTAAATTAACCATAATATAACATGATCTAATCGGGTCTCTGTTTGCCTTATCCTAGAAGTTTAATAGTGCATTATACTCGCCATTTCATGCGCTTTTAGATGCCGCCTAGCCCAGTACGCTATCTGAAATAGGAGCGACGTAAATTGAACAAATGTGATAGAATTTCCGTGAATCCTTATATTAACCTTAACGTAAAATGATCTAATCGGGTCTCTGTTCGCCCTACCATAGAAGTCTAATGGTGCATTTCACTCGCCATTTCATGCGCTTTGAGATGCCGCCTAGCCCAGTAAGCTATCTGAAATAGGAGCGACGTAAGCTGAACAAATGTGATAGAATTACGCTGAATTCTTATATTAACCTTAATGTAAAATGATCTAATCGGGTCTCTGTTCGCCCTACCATAGAAGTCTAATGGTGCATTTCACTCGTCATTTCATTCGCTCTGAGATGCCGCCTAGCCCAGTACGCTATCTGAAATAGGAGCGACGTAAATTGAACAAATGTGATAGAATTTCCGTGAATCCTTATATTAACCTTAATGTAAAATGATCTAATCGGGTCTCTGTTCGCCCAACCATAGAAGTCTAATAGTGTATTTCACTCGCCATTTCATGCGGTTTGAGATGCCGTTTAGCCCAATACGCCATCTGAAATAGGAGCGACGTAAGTTGAACAAATGTGATAGAATTTCGCTGAATTCTTTTATTAACCATAATGTAAAATGATCTGATCGGGGCTCTGTTCGCCCTAGCCTAGAAGTTTAATACTGCATTTTATTCGCCATTTCATGCGCTTTGAGACGCCGCTTAGCCGAGTTCGCTATCTGAAATAGGAGCGACGTAAATTGAACAAATGTGATAGAATTTCGCTGAATTCTTATATTAACCAAAATATAAAATGATCTAATCGGGTCTCTGATTGCCCTATCATAGAAGTTTAATAGTGCATTTTACTTGCCATTCCACGCGCTTTAAGATGCCGCCTAGCCCAGTACGCTATCTGAAATAGCAGCGACGTAAGTTGAACAAATGTGATAGAATTTCGCTGAATTCTTTTATTAACCATAATGTAAAATGATCTAATCGGGTCTCTGTTCGCCCTACCCTAGAAGTTTAATAGTGCATTTCACTCGTCACTTCATGCGCTTTGAGATGCCGCTAAGCCCAATAAGCTATCTGAAATAGGAGCGACGTAAATTGAACAAATGTGATAAAATTTCCCTGAAATCTTATATTAAACAAAATATAAAATGATCTAATCGGGTCTCTGATTGCTCTACCATAGAGGTTTAGTAGTTAATTTTACTCGCCCTTCCACGCGCGTTAAGATGCCGCCTAGCCCAGTACGCTATCTGAAATAGGAGCGCCGTAAGATGAACAAATGTGATAGAATTACGCTGAATTCTTATATTAACCGTAATATAAAATGATATAATCGGGTCTCTGTTTGCCTTGTCCTAGAAGTTGAATAGTGCATTTCACTCGGCATTTCATGCGCTTTGAGATGCCGCTAAGCCCAATAAGCTATCTGAAACAGGAGCGACGTAAATTGAACAAATGTGATAAAATTTCCCTGAAATCTTATATTAAACAAAATATAAAATGATCTAATCGGGTCTCTGATTGCTCTACCATAGAAGTTTAGTAGTTAATTTTACTCGCCCTTCCACGCGCGTTAAGATGCCGCCTAGCCCAGTACGCTATCTGAAATAGGAGCGACGTAAGTTGAACAAATGTGATAGAATTACGCTGAATTCTTAAATTAACCACAATATAAAATGATCTAATCGGGTCTTTGTTTGCCCTACCCTAGAAGTTTAATAGTCCATTTTACTCGCCATTGCATGTGCTTTGAGATGCCGCATAGCCCAATACGCTATCTGAAATAGGAGCGACGTAAATTGAACAAGTGTGATAGAATTTCCCTGAATTCTTATATTAACTTAATGTAAAATGATCTAATCGGGTCTCTGTTCGCCCTACCATTGAAGTCTAATAGTGCATTTCACTCGACATTTCATGCGCTTTGAGATGCCGCTTAGCCCAATACGCTGTCTGAAATAGGAGCGACGTAAATTGAACAAATGTGATAGAACTTCGCTGAAATCTTATATAAAACAAAATATAATATGATCTAATCAGGTCTCTGATTGCCCTATCATAGAACTTTAGTAGTGCATTTTACTCGCCATTCCACGCGCTTTAAGATGCCGCCTCGCCCAGTATGCTATCTGAAATAGGAGCGACGTAAATTGAACAAATGTGATAGAATTTCCCTGAAATCTTATATTAAACAAAATATAAAATGATCTAATCGGGTCTCTGTTTGCCTGATCCTAGAAGTTTAATAGTGTATTATACTCGCCATTTCATGCGCTTTTAGATGCCGTCTAGCCCAGTAGGCTATCTGAAATCGGAGCGACGTAAATTGAACAAATGTGATAGAATTTCCCTGAATTCTTATATTAACCTTAATGTAAAATGATCTGATCGGGTCTCTGTTCGCCCTACCATAGAAGTCCAATAGTGCATTCACTCGCCATTTCATTCGCATTGAGATGCCGCCTAGCCCAGTACGCTATCTGAAATACGAGCGACGTAAGTTGACCAAATGTGATAGAATTACGCTGCATTCTTATATTAACCGTAATATAAAATGATCTAATCGGGTCTCTGTTCGCCCTACTATAGAAGTCTAATAGTGCATTTCACTCGCCATTTCATGCGCTTTAAGATGCCGCCTAGCCCAGTACGCTATCTAAAATAGCAGCGACGTAAGTTGAACAAATGTGATAGAATTTCGCTGAATTCTTTTATTAACCATAATGTAAAATGATTTGATCGGGGCTCTGATCGCCATAGCCTAGAAGTTTAATATTGCATTTTATTCGCCATTTCATGCGCTTTGAGATGCCGCTCAGCCGAGTTCGCTATCTGAAATAGGAGCGACGTAAATTGAACAAATGTGATAAAATTTCCCTGAAATCTTATATGAAACAAAATATAAAATGATCTAATCGGGTCTCTGATTGCCCTATCATAGAAGTTTAATAGTGAATTTCACTCGTCATTTCATGCGCTTTGTGATGCCGCTAAGCCCAATAAGCTATCTGTAATAGGAGCGACGTAAATTGAACAAATGTGATAGAATTTCGCTGAATTCTTATGTTAACCAAAATATAAAATGATCTAATCGGGTCTCTGATTGCCCTATCATAGAAGTTTAATAGTGCATTTTACTTGCCATTCCACGCGCTTTAAGATGCCGCATAGCCCAGTACGCTATCTGACATAGGAGCGACGTAAATTGAACAAATGCGATAAAATTTTGCTGACATCTTAAATTAACCATAATATAAAATGATCTAATCGGGTCGCTGATTGCCCTATCATAGAATTTTAATATTGCATTTTACTCGCCATTTCTTGCGCTTTGAGATGCCGCTTAGCCCAATACGCTATCTGAAATATCGGCGACGTAAATTGACCAAATGTGAGAGAATTTCACTGAATTCTTATATTAACCAAAATATAAAATGATCTAATCGGGTCTCTGATTGCCCTATCATAGAAGTTTAAAAGTGCATTTTACTCACCATTCCACGCGCTTTAAGATGCCGCGTAGCCCAGTACGCTATCTGAAATGGGAGTGACGTAAATTGAACAAATGTGATAGAATTGTGCTGAATTCTTAAATTAACCATAATATAAACTGATGTAATTGGGTCTCTGTTCGCCCTACCCAAGGAGTTTAATACTGCATTTCTCTCGTCATTTCATGCGCTTCGAGATGCCGCTTAGCCCAATACGCTACCTGAAATAGGGGCGACGTAAATTGAACAAATGTGACAGAATTACGCTGAATTCTTATATTAACCGTAATATAAAATGATCTAATCGGGTCTTTGTTTGCCCTACCCTAGAAGTTTAACAGTGAATTTTACTCGCCATTCCACGCGCTTTAAGCTGCCGCCTAGCCCAGTACGCTATCTAAAATAGGAGCGACGTAAGTGGAACAAATGTGATAGAATTACGCTGAATTCTTATATTAACCGTAATATAAAATGATCTAATCGGGTCTCTGTTTGCCTTATCCTAGAAGTTTAGTATTGCATTTTACTCGCCATTTCATGCGTTTTGAGATGCCGCGTAGCCCAATACGCTATCTGAAATAGGAGCGACGTAAATTGAACAAATGTGATAGAATTTCCGTGAAGTCTTATATTAACTTTAATGTAAAATGATCTAATCGGGTCTCTGTTCGCCCTACCATAGAAGTCTAATAGTGCATTTTACTCGCCATTTCATGCGCTTTGAGATGCCGCATAGCCCAATACGCTATCTGAAATAGGAGCGACGTAAATTGAACAAATGTGATAGAATTTCCGTGAATCCTGATATTAACCTTAATGTAAAATGATCTAATCGGGTCTCTGTTCGCCCTACCATAGAAGTCTAATGGTGCATTTCACTCGCCATTTAATGCGCTTTGAGATGCCGCTAAGCCCAATACGCTATCTGAAATATGAGCGACGTAAATTGAACATATGTGATAGAATTTCCCTGAAATCTTATATTAAACAAAATATAAAATGATCTAATCGGGTCTCTGATTGCTCTATCATAGAAGTTTAATAGTGCAATTTATTCGCCATTTCATGTGCTTTGAGATGCCGCATAGCCCAATACGCTATCTGAAATAGGAGCGACGTAAATTGAACAAATGTGATAGAATTTCCGTGAATTCTTATATTAACCTTAATGTAAAATGATATAATCGTGTCTCTGTTCGCCCCACCCTAGAAGCTTAATAGTGCATTTCACTCGTCATTTCATGTGCTTTGAGATGCCGCTTAGCCCAATATGCTATCTGAAATAGGAGCGACGTAAATTGAACAAATGTGATAGAATTTCGCTGAATTCTTTTATTAACCAAAATGTAAAATGATCTAATCGGGTCTCTGTTCGCCCTAGCCTAGAAGTTTAATAGTGCATTTTAGTCGCCATTTCATGCGCTTTGAGATGCCGCTTAGCCCAATACGCTATCTGAAATAGGAGCGACGTAAATTGAACAAATGTGATAGAATTTCCGTGAATTCTTATATTAACCTTAATGTAAAATGATCCAATCGGGTCTCTGTTCGCCCTACCATAGAAGTCTAATAGTGCATTTCACTCGCCATTTCATGCGCTTTGTGATGCCGTTTAGCCCAATACGCCATCTGAGATAGGAGCGACGTAAGTTGAACAAATGTGATAGAATTTCGCTGAATTCTTTTATTAACCATAATATAAAATGATCTGATCGGGGCTCTGTTCGCCCTAGCCTAGAAGTTTAATAGTGCATCTTATTCGCCATTTCATGCGCTTTGAGATGCCGCTTAGCCGAATTCGCTATCTGAAATAGGAGCGACGTAAATTTAACAAATGTGATAAAATTTCCCTGAATTCTTAAATTAACCATAACATAAAATGATCTAATCGGATCTCTGCTTGCCCTACCCTAGAAGTTTAATAGTGCATTTTACTCCTCATTTCATGCGCTTTGAGAAGCCGCTTAGCCCAATCCGCTATCTGAAATAGGAGAGACGTAAATTGAACCAATGTGGTAGAATTTTGCTGAATTCTTAAATTAACCATAATATAAAATGATCTAATCGGGTCTCTGTTCGCCCTACCATAGAAGTCTAATAGTGCATTTCACTCGCCATTCCACGCGCTTTAAGATGCCGCCTAGCCCAGTACGATATCTGAAATAGGAGCGACGTAAGTTGAACAAATGTGATAGAATTTCGCTTAATTCTTTTATTAACCATAATGTAAAATGATCTGATCGGGTCTCCGTTCGCCCTAGCCTAGAAGTTTAATAGTGCATTTTATTCGCCATTTCATGCGCTTTGAGATGCCGCTTAGCCGAGTTCGCTATCTGAAATAGGAGCGACGTAAATTGAACAAATGTGATAAAATTTACCTGAAATCTTATATTAACCATAATATAAAATGATCTAATCGGGTCTCTGATTGCCCTATCATAGAATTTTAATAGTGCAGTTTACTTGACATTCCACGCGCTTTAAGATGCCGCCTAGCCCAGTACGCTATCTGAAATAGGGGCGACGTAAATTGAACAAATGTGATAAAATTTCCCTGAAGTCTTATATTAAACAAAATATAAAATGATCTAATCGGGTCTCTGATTGCCCTATCATAGAAGTTTAATAGTGCATTTCACGCGTCATTTCATGCGCTTTAAGATGCCGCCTAGCCCAGTACGCTATCTGAAATAGGAGCGACGTAAATTGAACAAATGTGATAGAATTTTGCTGAATTCTTAAATTAACCATAATATAAAATGATCTAATCGGGACTCTGATTGCCCTATCATAGAATTTTAATAGTGCATTTCACTCGTCATTTCATGCGCTTTGAGATGCCGCTTAGCCCAATATGCTATCTGAAATAGGAGCGACGTAAATTGAACAAATGTGATGGAATTTCGCTGAATTCTTTTATTAACCAAAATGTAAAATGATCTAATCGGGTCTCTGTTCGCCCTAGCCTAGAAGTCTAATAGTGCACTTCACTCGCTATTTCATGCGCTTTGAGATGCAGCCTAGCCCAGTACGCTATCTGAAATAGGAGCGACGTAAGTTGAACAACTGTGCTGGAATTACGCTGCATTCTCATATTAACCGTAATATAAAATGATCTAATCGGGTCTCTGTTTGCCTTATTCTAGAAGTTTAATAGCGCGTTTTTCTCGCCATTCCACGCGCTTTAAGAAGCCGCCTTGCGCAGTATGCTATCTGAAATAGGAGCGACGTAAATTGAACAAATGTGATAGAATTTCGCTGAATTCTTAAATTAACCATAATATAAAATGATCGAATCGGGTCTCTGTTTGCGTTATCCTAGAAGTTTAATAGTGCATTATACTCGCCATTTCATGCGCTTTTAGATGCCGCCTAGCCCAGTACGCTATCTGAAACAGGAGCGACGTAAATTGAACAAATGTGATAGAATTTCCGTGAATTCTTATATCAACCTTAATGTAAAATGATCTAATCGGGTCTCTGTTCGCCCTACCGTAGAAGTCTAATAGTGCATTTCACTCGCCATTTCATGCGCTTTGAGATGCCGCCTATCCCAGTACGCTATCTGAAATAGGAGCGACGTAAGTTGAACAAATGTGATAGAATTACGCTGCATTCTCATATTAAGCGTAATATAAAATGATCTAATCGGGTCTCTGTTTGCCTTATCCTAGAAGTTTAATATCGCGTTTTACTCGCCACTCCACGCGCTTTAAGATGCCGCCTAGCCCAGTATGCTATCTGAAATAGGAGCGACGTAAATTGAACAAATGTGATAGAATTTTGCTGAATTCTTAAATTAACCATAATATAAAATGATCTAATCGGGTCTCTGTTCGCCCTACCATAGAAGTCTAATAGTGCATTTCACTCGCCATTCCACGCGCTTTAAGATGCCGCCTAGCCCAGTACGATATCTGAAATAGGAGCGACGTAAGTTGAACAAATGTGATAGAATTTCGCTTAATTCTTTTATTAACCATAATGTAAAATGATCTGATCGGGTCTCCGTTCGCCCTAGCCTAGAAGTTTAATAGTGCATTTTATTCGCCATTTCATGCGCTTTGAGATGCCGCTTAGCCGAGTTCGCTATCTGAAATAGGAGCGACGTAAATTGAACAAATGTGATAAAATTTACCTGAAATCTTATATTAAGCATAATATAAAATGATCTAATCGGGTCTCTGATTGCCCTATCATAGAATTTTAATAGTGCAGTTTACTTGACATTCCACGCGCTTTAAGATGCCGCATAGCCCAGTACGCTATCTGAAATAGGGGCGACGTAAATTGAACAAATGTGATAAAATTTCCCTGAAGTCTTATATTAAACAAAATATAAAATGATCTAATCGGGTCTCTGATTGCCCTATCATAGAAGTTTAATAGTGCATTTCACTCGTCATTTCATGCGCTTTAAGATGCCGCCTAGCCCAGTACGCTATCTGAAATAGGAGCGACGTAAATTGAACAAATGTGATAGAATTTTGCTGAATTCTTAAATTAACCATAATATAAAATGATCTAATCGGGACTCTGATTGCCCTATCATAGAATTTTAATAGTGCATTTTACTCGCCATTTCATGCGCTTTGAAATGCCGCTTAGCCCAATACGCTATCTGAAATAGGAGCGACGTAAATTGAACAAATGTGATAGAATTTCGCTGAATTCTTAAATTAACCATAATATAAAATGATCGAATCGGGTCTCTGTTTGCGTTATCCTAGAAGTTTAATAGTGCATTATACTCGCCATTTCATGCGCTTTTAGATGCCGCCTAGCCCAGTACGCTATCTGAAACAGGAGCGACGTAAATTGAACAAATGTGATAGAATTTCCGTGAATTCTTATATCAACCTTAATGTAAAATGATCTAATCGGGTCTCTGTTCGCCCTACCGTAGAAGTCTAATAGTGCATTTCACTCGCCATTTCATGCGCTTTGAGATGCCGCCTATCCCAGTACGCTATCTGAAATAGGAGCGACGTAAGTTGAACAAATGTGATAGAATTACGCTGCATTCTCATATTAAGCGTAATATAAAATGATCTAATCGGGTCACTGTATGCCTTATCCTAGAAGTTTAATATCGCGTTTTACTCGCCACTCCACGCGCTTTAAGATGCCGCCTAGCCCAGTATGCTACCTGAAATAGGAGCGACGTAAATTGAACAAATGTGATCGAATTTCGCTGAATTCTTATATTAACCAAAATATAAAATGATCTTATCGGGTCTCTGATTGCCCTATCGTAGAAGTTTAGTAGTGCATTTTACTCGCCATTCCACGCGCTTTAAGGTGCCGCCTAGCCCAGTATGCTATCTGAAATAGAAGCGACGTAAATTGAACAAATGTGATAGAATTTCGTTGAATTCTTTTATTAACCAAAATGTAAAATGATCTAATCGGGTCTCTGTTCGCCCTAGCCTAGAAGTTTAATAGTGCATTTCACTCGCCATTTCATGCGCTTTGAGATGCCGCTAAGCCCTATAAGCTATCTGAAATAGGACCGACGTAGATTGAGCAAATGTGATAGAATTTCGCTGAATTCTTATATTAACCAAAATATAAAATGATCTAATCGGGTCTCTGTTCGCCCTAGCCTACAAGTTTAATGGTGCATTTTATTCGCCATTTCATGCGCTTTGAGATGCCGCTTAGCCGAGTTCGCTATCTGAAATAGGAGCGACGTAAATTGAACAAATGTGATAAAATTTCCCTGAAATCTTATATTAAACAAAATATAAAATGATCTAATCGGGTCTCTGATTGCCCTATCATAGAAGTTTAATAGTGCATTTCACTCGTCATTTCATGCGCTTTGTGATGCCGCTAAGCCCAATAAGCTATCTGTAATAGGAGTGACGTAAATTGAACAAATGTGATAAAATTTCGCTGAATTCTTATGTTAACCAAAATATAAAATGATCTAATCGGGTCTCTGATTGCCCTATCATAGAAATTTAATAGTGCAGTTTACTTGACATTCCACGCGCTTTAAAATGCCGCCTAGCCCAGTACGCTATCTGAAATAGGAGCGACGTAAATTGAACAAATGTGATAAAATTTCCCTGAAATCTTATATTAAACAAAATATAAAATGATCTAATCGGGTCTCTGATTGCCCTATCATAGAAGTTTAATAGTGCATTTCACTCGTCATTTCATGCGCTTTAAGATGCCGCCTAGCCCAGTACGCTATCTGAAATAGGAGCGACGTAAATTGAACAAATGTGATAGAATTTTGCTGAATTCTTAAATTAACCATAATATAAAATGATCTAATCGGGTCTCTGATTGCCCTATCACAGAATTTTAATAGTGCATTTCACTCGTCATTTCATGCGCTTTGAGATGCCGCTTAGCCCAATATGCTATCTGAAATAGGAGCGACGTAAATTGAACAAATGTGATGGAATTTCGCTGAATTCTTTTATTAACCAAAATGTAAAATGATCTAATCGGGTCTCTGTTCGCCCTAGCCTAGAAGTTTAATAGTGCATTTTAGTCGCCATTTCATGCGCTTTGAGATGCCGCCTAGCCCAGTACGCTATCTGAAATAGGAGCGACGTAAATTGAACAAATGTGATAGAATTTCCGTGAATACTTATATTAACCTTAATGTAAAATGATCTAAACGGGCCTCTGTTCGCCCTACCATAGAAGTCTAATAGTGCATTTCACTCGCCATTTCATGCGCTTTGAGATGCCGCTTAGCCCAATACGCTATCTCAAATAGGAGCGACGTAATTTGAACGAATGTGATAGAATTTCGCTGAATTCTTTTATTAACCATAATGTAAAATGATCTGATCGGGTCTCTGTTCGCCCTAGCCTAGAAGTTTAATAGTGCATTTTATTCGCCATTTCATGCGCTTTGAGATGCCGCTAAGCCCTATAAGCTATCTGAAATAGGAGCGACGTAAATTGATCAAATGTGATAGAATTTCGCTGAATTCTTTTATTAACCATAATTTAAAATGATCTGATCGGGTCTCTGTTCGCCCTAGCCTACAAGTTTAATAGTGCATTTTATTCGCCACTTCATGCGCTTTGAGATGCCGCTTTGCCGAGTTCGCTATCTGAAATAGGAGCGACGTAAATTGAACAAATGTGATAGAATTTCGCTGAATTCTTAAATTAACCATAATATGAAATGATGTAATCGGGTCTCTGTTTGTCCTACCCTAGAAGTTTAATAGTGCATTTTGCTCGCCATTTCATGCGCTTTCAGATGCCGCTTAGCCCAATACGCTATCTGAAATAGGAGCGACGTAAATTGAACAAATATGATAGAATTTCGCTGAATTCTTAAATTAACCATAATATAAAATCTCATCGGGACTCTGTTTGCCCTACCCTAGAACTTTAATAGTGCATTTTACTCGTCATTTCATGCGCTTTGAGATGCCGCTTAGCCGAATACGCTAACTGAAATAGGAGCGACGTAAATTGAACAAATGTGATAGAATTTTGCTGAATTCTTTTATTAACCAAAATGTGAAATGATCCTATCGGGTCTCTGTTCGCCCTACCATAGAAGTCTAATAGTGCATTTCACTCGCCATTTCATGCGCTTTGAGAGGCCGCTTAGCCCAATACGCTATCTGAAATAGGAGCGACGTAAATTGAACAAATGTGATACAATTTCCCTGAAATCTTATATTAAACAAAATATAAAGTGATCTAATCGGGTCTCTGATTGCCCTATCATAGAAGTTTAATAGTGCATTTTACTTGCCATTCCACGCGCTTTAAGATGCCGCCTAGCCCTGTACGCTATCTGAAATAGCAGCGACGTAAGTTGAACGAATGTGATAGAATTTCGCTGAATTCTTTTATTAACCATAATGTAAAATGATCTGATCGGGGCTCTGATCGCCATAGCCTACAAGTTTAATAGTGCATTTTATTCGCCATTTCATGCGCTTTGAGATGCCTCTTAGCCGAGTTCGCTATCTGAAATAGGAGCGACGTAAATTGAACAAATGTGATAGAATTTCGCTGAATTCTTATATTAACCAAAATATAAAATGATCTAATCGGGTCTCTGATTGCCCTACCGTAGAAGTTTAGTAGTGCATTTTACTCGCCATTCCACGCGCTTTATGATGCCTCCTAGCCCAGTATGCTATCTGAAATAGGAGCGACGTAAATTGAACAAATGTGATAGAATTTCGCTGAATTCTTAAATTAACCATAATATAAAATGATCTCATCGGGACTCTGTCTGACCTACCCTAGAAGTTTAATAGTGCATTTTACTCGCCATTTCATGCGCTTTGAGATGCCGCTTAGCCCAATACGCTATCTGAAATAGGAGCGACAGAAGTTGAACAAATGTGATAGAATTTCGCTGAATTCTTTTATTAACCAAAATGTAAAATGATCTAATCGGGTCTCTGTTCGCCCTAACCTAGAAGTTTAATAGTGCATTTCACTCGTCATTTCATGCGCTTTGAGATGCCTCTTAGCCCAATATGCTATCTGAAATAGGAGCGACGTAAATTGAACAAATGTGATAGAATTTCGCTGAATTCTTTTATTAACCAAAATGTAAAATGATCTAATCGGGTCTCTGTTCGCCCTAGCCTAGAAGTTTAATAGTGCATTTCACTCGCCATTTCATGCGCTTTGAGACGCCGCTAAGCCCTATAAGCTATCTGAAATAGGAGCGACGTAAATTGAACAAATGTGATAGAATTTCGCTGAATTCTTATATTAACCAAAATATAAAATGATCTAATCGGGTCTCTGATTGCCCTATCGTAGAAGTTTAGTAGTGCATTTTACTCGCCATTCCACGCGCTTTAAGATGCCGCCTAGCCCAGTATGCTATCTGAAATAGGAGCGACGTAAATTGAACAAATGTGATAGAATTTCGCTGAATTCTTTTATTAACCAAAATGTAAAATGATCTAATCGGGTCTCTGTTCGCCCCAGCCTAGAAGTTTAATAGTGCATTTCACTCGCCATTTCATGCGCTTTGAGATGCCGCTAAGCCCTATAAGCTATCTGAAATACGAGCGACGTAAATTGAACAAATGTGATAGAATTTCGCTGAATTCTTATATTAACCAAAATATAAAATGATCTAATCGGGTCTCTGATTGCCCTATCGTAGAAGTTTAGTAGTGCATTTTACTCGCCATTCCACGCGCTTTAAGATGCCTCCTAGCCCAGTATGCTATCTGAAATAGGAGCGACGTAAATTGAACAAATGTGATAGAATTTCGCTGAATTCTTAAATTAACCATAATATAAAATGATCTCATCGGGACTCTGTCTGACCTACCCTAGAAGTTTAATAGTGCATTTTACTCGCCATTTCATGCGCTTTGAGATGCCGCTTAGCCCAATACGCTATCTGAAATAGGAGCGACAGAAGTTGAACAAATGTGATAGAATTTCGCTGAATTCTTTTATTAACCAAAATGTAAAATGATCTAATCGGGTCTCTGTTCGCCCTAGCCTAGAAGTTTAATAGTGCATTTCACTCGCCATTTCATGCGCTTTGAGATGCCGCTAAGCCCTATAAGCTATCTGAAATAGGAGCGACGTAAATTGACCAAATGTGATAGAATTTCGCTGAATTCTTATATTAACCAAAATATAAAATGATCTAATCGGGTCTCTGATTGCCCTATCGTAGAAGTTTAGTAGTACATTTTACTCGCCATTCCACGCGCTTTAAGATGCCGCCTAGCCCAGTATGCTATCTGAAATAGGAGCGACGTAAATTGAACAAATGTGATAGAATTTCGCTGAATTCTTTTATTAACCAAAATGTAAAATGATCTAATCGGGTCTCTGTTCGCCCTAGCCTAGAAGTTTAATAGTGCATTTCACTCGCCATTTCATGCGCTTTGAGATGCCGCTAAGCCCTATAAGCTATCTGAAATAGGAGCGACGTAAATTGAACAAATGTGATAGAATTTCGCTGAATTCTTATATTAACCAAAATATAAAATGATCTAATCGGGTCTCTGATTGCCCTATCATAGAAGTTTAATAGTGCATTTTACTTGCCATTCCACGCGCTTTAAGATGCCGCCTAGCCCAGTACGCTATCTGAAATAGCAGCGACGTAAGTTGAACAAATGTGATAGAACTTCGCTGAATTCTTTTATTAACCATAATGTAAAATGATCTGATCGGCGCTCTGATCGCCATAGCCTAGAAGTTTAATAGTGCATTTTATTCGCCATTTCATGCGCTCTGAGATGCCGCTTAGCCGAGTTCGCTATCTGAAATAGGAGCGACGTAAATTGAACAAATGTGATAAAATTTCCCTGAAATCTTATATTAAACAAAATATAAAATGATCTAATCGGGTCTCTGATTGCCCTATCATCGAAGTTTAATAGTGCATTTCACTCGTCATTTCATGCGCTTTGTGATGCCGCCAAGCCCAATAAGCTATCTGTAATAGGAGCGACGTAAATTGAACAAATGTGATAGAATTTCGCTGAATTCTTATGTTAACCAAAATATAAAATGATCTAATCGGGTCTCTGATTGCCCTATCATAGAAATTTAATAGTGCAGTTTACTTGACATTCCACGCGCTTTAAGATGCCGCCTAGCCCAGTACGCTATCTGAAATAGGAGCGACGTAAATTGAACAAATGTGATAAAATTTCCCTGACATCTTATATTAAACAAAATATAAAATGATCTAATCGGGTCTCTGATTGCCCTATCATAGAAATTTAATAGTGCAGTTTACTTGACATTCCACGCGCTTTAAGATGCCGCCTAGCCCAGTACGCTATCTGAAATAGGAGCGACGTAAATTGAACAAATGTGATAGAATTTTGCTGAATTCTTAAATTAACCATAATATAAAATGATCTAATCGGGTCTCTGTTTGCGTTATCCTAGAAGTTTAATAGTGCATTATACTCGCCATTTCATGCGCTTTTAGATGCCGCCTAGCCCAGTACGCTATCTGAAACAGGAGCGACGTAAATTGAACAAATGTGATAGAATTTCCGTGAATTCTTATATCAACCTTAATGTAAAATGATCTAATCGGGTCTCTGTTCGCCCTACCATAGAAGTCTAATAGTGCGTTTCACTCGCCATTCCATGCGCTTTGAGATGCCGCCTATCCCAGTACGCTATCTGAAATAGGAGCGACGTAAGTTGAACAAATGTGATAGAATTACGCTGCATTCTCATATTAAGCGTAATATAAAATGATCTAATCGGGTCTCTGTTTGCCTTATCCTAGAAGCTTAATAGCGCGTTTTACTCGCCACTCCACGCGCTTTAAGATGCCGCCTAGCCCAGTATGCTATCTGAAATAGGAGCGACGTAAATTGAACAAATGTGATAGAATTTCGCTGAATTCTTTTATTAACCAAAATGTAAAATGATCTAATCGGGTCTCTGTTCGCCCTAGCCTAGAAGTTTAATAGTGCATTTCACTCGCCATTTCATGCGCTTTGAGATGCCGCTAAGCCCAATAAGCTATCTGAAATAGGAGCGACGTAAATTGAACAAATGTGATAGAATTTCGCTGAATTCTTATATTAACCAAAATATAAAATGATCTAATCGTGTCTCTGATTGCCCTATCGTAGAAGTTTAGTAGTGCATTTTACTCGCCATTCCACGCGCTTTAAGATGCCGCCTAGCCCAGTATGCTATCTGAAATAGGAGCGACGTAAAATGAACAAATGTGATAGAATTTCGCTGAATTCTTTTATTAACCAAAATGTAAAATGATCTAATCGGGTCTCTGTTCGCCCTAGCCCAGAAGTTTAATAGTGCATTTCACTCGCCATTTCATGCGCTTTGAGATGCCGCTAAGCCCTATAAGCTATCTGAAATAGGAGCGACGTAAATTGAACAAATGTGATAGAATTTCGCTGAATTCTTATATTAACCAAAATATAAAATGATCTAATCGGGTCTCTGATTGCCCTATCGTAGAAGTTTAGTAGTGCATTTTACTCGCCATTCCACGCACTTTAAGATGCCGCCTAGCCCAGTATGCTATCTGAAATAGGAGCGACGTAAATTGAACAAATGTGATAGAATTTCGCTGAATTCTTTTATTAACCAAAATGTAAAATGATCTAATCGGGTCTCTGTTCGCCCTAGCCTAGAAGTTTAATAGTGCATTTCACTCGCCATTTCATGCGCTTTGAGATGCCGCTAAGCCCTATAAGCTATCTGAAATAGGAGCGACGTAAATTGAACAAATGTGATAGAATTTCGCTGAATTCTTATATTAACCAAAATATAAAATGATCTAATCGGGTCTCTGATTGCCCTATCGTAGAAGTTTAGTAGTACATTTTACTCGCCATTCCACGCGCTTTAAGATGCCGCCTAGCCCAGTATGCTATCTGAAATAGGAGCGACGTAAATTGAACAAATGTGATAGAATTTCGCTGAATTCTTTTATTAACCAAAATGTAAAATGATCTAATCGGGTCTCTGTTCGCCCTAGCCTAGAAGTTTAATAGTGCATTTCACTCGCCATTTCATGCTCTTTGAGATGCCGCTAAGCCCTATAAGCTATCTGAAATAGGAGCGACGTAAATTGAACAAATGTGATAGAATTTCGCTGAATTCTTATATTAACCAAAATATAAAATGATCTAATCGGGTCTCTGATTGCCCTATCATAGAAGTTTAATAGTGCATTTTACTTGCCATTCAACGCGCTTTAAGATGCCGCCTAGCCCAGTACGCTATCTGAAATAGCAGCGACGTAAGTTGAACAAATGTGATAGAACATCGCTGAATTCTTTTATTAACCATAATGTAAAATGATCTGATCGGGGCTCTGATCGCCATAGCCTAGAAGTTTAATAGTGCATTTTATTCGCCATTTCATGCGCTCTGAGACGCCGCTTAGCCGAGTTCGCTATCTGAAATAGGAGCGACGTAAATTGAACAAATGTGATAAAATTTCCCTGAAATCTTATATTAAACAAAATATAAAATGATCTAATCGGGTCTCTGTTTGCGTTATCCTAGAAGTTTAATAGTGCATTATACTCGCCATTTCATGCGCTTTTAGATGCCGCCTAGCCCAGTACGCTATCTGAAACAGGAGCGACGTAAATTGAGCAAATGTGATAGAATTTCCGTGAATTCTTATATCAACCTTAATGTAAAATGATCTAATCGGGTCTCTGTTCGCCCTACCATAGAAGTCTAATAGTGCGTTTCACTCGCCATTTCATGCGCTTTGAGATGCCGCCTATCCCAGTACGCTATCTGAAATAGGAGCGACGTAAGTTGAACAAATGTGATAGAATTACGCTGCATTCTCATATTAAGCGTAATATAAAATGATCTAATCGGGTCTCTGTTTGCCTTATCCTAGAAGCTTAATAGCGCGTTTTACTCGCCACTCCACGCGCTTTAAGATGCCGCCTAGCCCAGTATGCTATCTGAAATAGGAGTGACGTAAATTGAACAGATGTGATAGAATTTCGCTGAATTCTTTTATTAACCAAAATGTGAAATGATCCTATCGGGTCTCTGTTCGCCCTACCATAGAAGTCTAATAGTGCATTTCACTCGCCATTTCATGCGCTTTCAGAGGCCGCTTAGCCCAATACGCTATCTGAAATAGGAGCGACAGAAGTTGAACAAATGTGATAGAATTTTGCTGAATTTTTTTATTAACCATAATGTAAAATGATCTGATCGGGTCTCTGTTCGCCCTAGCCTACAAGTTTAATAGTGCATTTTATTCGCCTCTTCATGCGCTTTGAGATGCCGCTTAGCCCAATACGCTATCTGAAATAGTAACGACGTAAATTGAACAAATGTGATAGAATTTTGCTGAATTCTTAAATTAACCATAATATGAAATGAACTGATCGGGTCTCTGTTCGCCCTAGCCTAGAAGTTTAACAGTGCATTTTATTCGCCATTTCGTGCGCTTTGAGATGCCGCTTAGCCGAATACGCTATCTGGAATAGGTGCGACGTAAATTGAACAAATGTGATACAATTTCCCTGAAATCTTATATTAAACAAAATATAAAATGATCTAATCGGGTCTCTGATTGCCCTATCATAGAAGTTTAGTAGTGCATTTTACTCGCCATTCCACGCGCTTTAAGATGCCGCCTAGCCCAGTACGATATCTGAAATAGGAGCGACGTAAGTTGAACAAATTTGATAGAATTACGCTGAATTCTTATACTAACCGTAATATGAAATGATCTAATCGGGTCTCTGTTTGCCTTATCCTAGAAGTTTAATAGTGCATTATACTCGCCATTTCATGCGCTTTGCGATGCCGCTTAGGCCAATACGCTATCTGAAATAGGAGCGACGTAAATTGAATAAATGTGATAGAATTTCGCTGAATTCGTAAATTAACCATAATATAAAATGATTTAATCGGGTCTTTGTTTGCCCTAGCCTAGAAGTTTAATAGTGAATTTTACTCGCCATTTCATGCGCTTTCAGATGCCGCCTATCCCAATACGCTATCTGAAATAGGAGCGACGTAAATTGAACAAATGTGATAGAATTTCGCTGAATTCTTAAATTAACCATAATATAAAATGATCTTATCGGGTCTCTGTTTGCCCTGCCCAACAAGTTTAACAGTGCATTTTACTCGTCATTTCATGCGCTTTGAGAAGCCGCTTAGCACAATACGCTATCTGGAATAGGAGCGACGTAAATTGAACAAATGTGATAGAATTTCGCTGAATTCTTATATTAACCAAAATATAAAATGATCTAATCGGGTCTCTGATTGCCATATCGTAGAAGTTTAGTAGTGCATTTTACTCGCCATTCCACGCGCTTTAAGATGCCTCCTAGCCCAGTATGCTATCTAAAATAGGAGCGACGTAAATTGAACAAATGTGATAGAATTTCGCTGAATTCTTAAATTAACCATAATATAAAATGATCTCATCGGGACTCTGTCTGACCTACCCTAGAAGTTTAATAGTGCATTTTACTCGCCAATTCATGCGCTTTGAGATGCCGCTTAGCCCAATACGCTATCTGAAATAGAAGCGACAGAAGTTGAACAAATGTGATAGAATTTCGCTGAATTCTTTTATTAACCAAAATGTAAAATGATCTAATCGGGTCTCTGTTCGCCCTAGCCTAGAAGTTTAATAGTGCATTTCACTCGCCATTTCATGCGCTTTGAGATGCCGCTAAGCCCTATAAGCTATCTGAAATAGGAGCGACGTAAATTGAACAAATGTGATAGAATTTCGCTGAATTCTTATATTAACCAAAATATATAATGATCTAATCGGGTCTCTGATTGCCCTATCGTAGAAGTTTAGTAGTACATTTTACTCGCCATTCCACGCGCTTTAAGATGCCGCCTAGCCCAGTATGCTATCTGAAATAGGAGCGACGTAAATTGAACAAATGTGATAGAATTTCGCTGAATTCTTTTATTAACCAAAATGTAAAATGATCTAATCGGGTCTCTGTTCGCCCTAGCCTAGAAGTTTAATGGTGCATTTCACTCGCCATTTCATGCGCTTTGAGATGCCGCTAAGCCCTATAAGCTATCTGAAATAGGAGCGACGTAAATTGAACAAATGTGATAGAATTTCGCTGAATTCTTATATTAACCAAAATATATAATGATCTAATCGGGTCTCTGTTTGCCCTATCCTAGAAGTTTAATAGTGCATTTTATTCGCCATTTCATGCGCTCTGAGATGCCGCTTAGCCGAGTTCGCTATCTGAAATAGGAGCGACGTAAATTGAACAAATGTGATAAAATTTCCCTGAAATCTTATATTAAACAAAATATAAAATGATCTAATCGGGTCTCTGATTGCCCTATCATCGAAGTTTAATAGTGCATTTCACTCGTCATTTCATGCGCTTTGTGATGCCGCTAAGCCCAATAAGCTATCTGTAATAGGAGCGACGTAAATTGAACAAATGTGATACAATTTCCCTGAAATCTTATATTAAACAAAATATAAAATGATCTAATCGGGTCTCTGATTGCCCTATCATAGAAGTTTAGTAGTGCATTTTACTCGCCATTCCACGCGCTTTAAGATGCCGCCTAGCCCAGTACGATATCTGAAATAGGAGCGACGTAAGTTGAACAAATGGGATAGAATTTCGCAGAATTCTTATATTTACCAAAATATAAAATGATCTAATCTGGTCTCTGTTCGCCCTAGCCTAGAAGTTAAATAGTGCACTTTGTTCGCCATTTCATGCGTTTTGAGATGCCGCTTAGCCCAATAAGCTGTCTGAAATAGGAGCGACGTAAATTGAACAAATGTGATAGAATTTCGCAGAATTCTTATATTAACCAAAATATAAAATGACCTAATCTGGTCTCTGTTCGCCCTAGCCTAGAAGTTTAATAGTGCACTTTGTTCGCCATTTCATGCGTTTTGAGATGCCGCTTAGCCCAATACGCTTTCTGAAATAGGAGCGACGTAAATTGAGCAAATGTGATAGAATTTCCCTGAAATCTTATATTAACCAAAATATAAAATGATCTAATCGGGTCTCTGATTGCCCTATCATAGAATTTTAATAGAGCATTTTACTCGCCATTCCACGCGATTTGAGATGCCGCCTAGCCCAGTACGCTGTCTGAAATAGGAGCGAAGTAAGTTGAACAAATTTGATAGAATTACGCTGAATTCTTATACTAACCGTAATATAAAATGATCTAATCGGGTCTCTGTTTGCCCTGCCCAACAAGTTTAACAGTGCATTTTACTCGTCATTTCATGCGCTTTGAGATGCCGCTTAGCACAATACGCTATCTGGAATAGGAGCGACGTAAATTGAACAAATGTGATAGAATTTCGTTGCATTCTTATATTAACCAAAATATAAAATGATCTAATCGGGTCTCTGATTGCCCTATCATAGAAGTTTAACAGTGCATTTTACTCGCCATTCCATGCGCTTTAAGATGCCGCCAAGCCCAGTACGCTATCTGGAATTGGAGCGACGTAAATTGAACAAATGTGATAGAATTTTGCTGAATTCTTAAATTAACCATAATATAAAATGATCTAATCGGGTCTCTGTGTGCCCTACCCTAGAAGTTTAATAGTACATTTCACTCGTCATTTCATGCGCTTTGAGATGCCGCTTAGCCGAATACGCTAACTGAAATAGGAGCGACGTAAATTGAACAAATGTGATAGAATTTTGCTGAATTCTTAAATTAACCATAATATAAAATGATCTAATCGGGTCTCTGTTCGCCCTACCATAGATGTCTAATAGTGCATTTCACTCGCCATTCCACGCGCTTTAAGATGCCGCCGAGCCCAGTACGCTATCTGAAATAGTAACGACGTAAATTGAACAAATGTGATAGAATTTTGCTGAATTCTTAAATTAACCATAATATGAAATGAACTGATCGGGTCTCTGTTCGCCCTAGCCTAGAAGTTTAACAGTGCATTTTATTCGCCATTTCATGCGCTTTGAGATGCCGCTTAGGCGAATACGCTATCTGGAATAGGTGCGACGTAAATTGAACAAATGTGATAGAATTTCGCTGAATTCTTTTATTAACCAAAATGTGAAATGATCCTATCGGGTCGCTGTTCGCCCTACCATAGAAGTCTAATAGTGCATTTCACTCGCCATTTCATGCGCTTTGAGAGGCCGCTTAGCCCAATACGCTATCTGAAATAGGAGCGAAGTAAGTTGATCAAATTTGATAGAATTACGCTGAATTCTTATACTAACCGTAATATAAAATGATCTAATCGGGTCTCTGTTTGCCTTATCCTAGAAGTTTAACAGTGCATTATACTCGCCATTTCATGCGCTTTGCGATGCCGCTTAGGCCAATACGCTATCTGAAATAGGAGCGACGTAAATTGAATAAATGTGATAGAATTTCGCTGAATTCGTAAATTAACCATAATATAAAATGATTTAATCGGGTCTTTGTTTGCCCTAGCCTAGAAGTTTAATAGTGCATTTTACTCGCCATTTCATGCGCTTTCAGATGCCGCTTATCCCAATACGCTATCTGAAATAGGAGCGACGTAAATTGAACAAATGTGATAGAATTTCGCTGAATTCTTAAATTAACCATAATATAAAATGATCTTATCGGGTCTCTGTTTGCCCTGCCCAACAAGTTTAACAGTGCATTTTACTCGTCATTTCATGCGCTTTGAGATGCCGCTTAGCACAATATGGTATCTGAAATAGGAGCGACGTAAATTGAACAAATGTGATAGAATTACGCTGAATCCTTATATTAACCAAAATATAAAATGATCTAATCGGGTCTCTGATTGCCCTATCATAGAAGTTTAATAGTGCATTTTACTCGCCATTCCACGCGCTTTAAGTTGCCGCCTAGCCCAGTACGCTATCTGAAATAGGAGCGACGTATATTGAACAAATGTGATAGAATTTCGCTGAATTCTTATATTAACCAAAATATAAAATGATCTAATCAGGTCTCTGTTTGCCCTACGCTAGAAGTTTAATAGTGCATTTTATTCGTCATTTCATGCGCTTTGAGATGCCGCTTAGCCCAATACGCTATCTGAAATAGGAGCGACGTAAATTGAACAAATGTGATAGAATTTCGCTGAATTCTTATATTAACCGTAATATAAAATGGTCTAATCCGGTCTCTGTTTGCCCTACCCTCGAAGTTTAATAGTGCATTTTACGAGCCATTTCTTGCGCTTTGAGATGCACCTTAGACCTATACGCTATCTGAAATAGGAGCGACGTAAATTCAACAAATGTGATAGAATTTCGCTGAATTCTTATATTAACCTTAATGTAACATGATCTAATCGGGTCTTTGTTCGCCCTACCCTAGAAGCTTAATAGTGCATTTCACTCGTCATTTCATGCGCTTTGAGATGCCGCTTAGCACAATATGCTATCTGAAATAGGAGCGACGTAAATTGAACAAATGTGATAGAATTACGCTGAATCCTTATATTAACCAAAATATAAAATGATCTAATCGGGTCTCTGATTGCCCTATCATAGAAGTTTAATAGTGCATTTCACTCGCCATTCCACGCGCTTTAAGATGAAGCCTAGCCCAGTATGCTATCTGAAATTGGAACGACGTAAATTGAACAAATGTGATAGAACTTCGCTGAATTCTTATATTAACCGTAATATGAAATGATCTTAGCGGGTCTCTGATTGCCCTACCCTAGAAGTTTAATAGTGCATTTTACTCGCCCGTTCGTGCGATTTGAGATGCCGCTTAGCCCAATACGCTAACTGAAATAGGAGCGACGTAAATTGAACAAATGTGACAGAATTCCGCAGAATTCTTATATTAACCAAAATATAAAATGATCTAATCTGGTCTCTGTTCGCCCTAGCCTAGAAGTTTAATAGTGCACTTTGTTCGCCATTTCATGCGTTTTGAGATGCCGATTAGCCCAATACGCTTTCTGAAATAGGAGCGACGTAAATTGAGCAAATGTGATAGAATTTCCCTGAAATCTTATATTAACCAAAATATAAAATGATCTAATCGGGTCTCTGATTGCCCTATCATAGAATTTTAATAGAGCATTTTACTCGCCATTCCACGCGATTTGAGATGCCGCCTAGCCCAGTACGCTGTCTGAAATAGGAGCGAAGTAAGTTGAACAAATTTGATAGAATTACGCTGAATTCTTATACTAACCGTAATATAAAATGATCTAATCGGGTCTCTGTTTGCCCTGCCCAACAAGTTTAACAGTGCATTTTACTCGTCATTTCATGCGCTTTGAGATGCCGCTTAGCACAATACGCTATCTGGAATAGGAGCGACGTAAATTGAACAAATGTGATAGAATTTCGTTGCATTCTTATATTAACCAAAATATAAAATGATCTAATCGGGTCTCTGATTGCCCTATCATAGAAGTTTAACAGTGCATTTTACTCGCCATTCCATGCGCTTTAAGATGCCGCCAAGCCCAGTACGCTATCTGGATTTGGAGCGACGTAAATTGAACAAATGTGATAGAATTTTGCTGAATTCTTAAATTAACCATAATATAAAATGATCTAATCGGGTCTCTGTGTGCCCTACCCTAGAAGTTTAATAGTGCATTTCACTCGTCATTTCATGCGGTTTGAGATGCCGCTTAGCCGAATACGCTAACTGAAATAGGAGCGACGTAAATTGAACAAATGTGATAGAATTTTGCTGAATTCTTAAATTAACCATAATATAAAATGATCTAATCGGGTCTCTGTTCGCCCTACCATAGAAGTCTAATAGTGCATTTCACTCGCCATTCCACGCGCTTTAAGATGCCGCCGAGCCCAGTACGCTATCTGAAATAGTAACGACGTAAATTGAACAAATGTGATAGAATTTTGCTGAATTCTTAAATTAACCATAATATGAAATGAACTGATCGGGTCTCTGTTCGCCCTAGCCTAGAAGTTTAACAGTGCATTTTATTCGCCATTTCATGCGCTTTGAGATGCCGCTTAGCCGCATACGCTATCTGGAATAGGTACGACGTAAATTGAACAAATGTGATAGAATTTCGCTGAATTCTTTTATTAACCAAAATGTGAAATGATCCTATCGGGTCGCTGTTCGCCCTACCATAGAAGTCTAATAGTGCATTTCACTCGCCATTCCACGCGCTTTAAGTTGCCGCCTAGCCCAGTACGCTATCTGAAATAGGAGCCACGTAAGTTGAACAAGTGTGACAGAATTACGCTAAATTCTTATATTAACCGTAATATAAAATGATCTAATCGGGTCTCTGATTGCCCTATCATAGAAGTTTAACAGTGCATTTTACTCGCCATTACATGCGCTTTGAGATGCCGCTTAGCCCAATACGCTATCTGAAATAGGAGCGACGTAAATTGAACAAATGTGATAGAATTTCGCTGAATTCTTATATTAACCAAAATATAAAATGATCTTATCGGGTCTCTGTTTGCCCTGCCCAACAAGTTTAACAGTGCATTTTACTCGTCATTTCATGCGCTTTGAGATGCCGCTTAGCACAATACGCTATCTGGAATAGGAGCGACGTAAATTGAACAAATGTGATAGAATTTCGTTGCATTCTTATATTAACCAAAATATAAAATGATCTAATCGGGTCTCTGATTGCCCTATCATAGAAGTTTAATAGTGCATTTTACTCGCCATTCCACGCGCTTTAAGTTGCCGCCTAGCCCAGTACGCTATCTGAAATAGGAGCGACGTATATTGAACAAATGTGATAGAATTTCGCTGAATTCTTATATTAACCAAAATATAAAATGATCTAATCAGGTCTCTGTTTGCCCTACCCTAGAAGTTTAATAGTGCATTTTATTCGTCATTTCATGCGCTTTGAGATGCCGCTTAGCCCAATACGCTATCTGAAATAGGAGCGACGTAAATTGAACAAATGTGATAGGATTTCGCTGAATTCTTAAATTAACCACAATATAAAATGATCTAATCGGGTCTCTGTTTGCCCTACCCTAGAAGTTTAATAGTGCATTTTACTCGCCATTTCATGCGCTTTGAGACGCCGCTTAGCCCAATACGCTATCTGAAATACGAGCGACGTAAATTGAACAAATGTGATAGAATTTCCCTGAATTCTTATATTAACCTTAATGTAAAATGATCTATTCGGGTCTCTGTTCGCCCTACCCTAGAAGTTTAATATTGCCTTTCACTCGTCATATCATGCGCTTTGAGATGCCGCTTAGCCCAATACGCTATCTGAAATAGGAGCGACGTAAATTGAACAAATGTGATAGAATTTCGCTAAATTCTTATATTAACCAAAATATAAAATGATCTAATCGGATCTCTGATTGCCCTATCATAGAAGTTTAATAGTGCATTTTACTCGCCATTCCACGCGCTTTAAGTTGCCGCCTAGCCCAGTACGCTATCTGAAATAGGAGCCACGTAAGTTGAACAAGTGTGACAGAATTACGCTGAATTCTTATATTAACCGTAATATAAAATGATCTAATCGGGTCTCTGATTGCCCTATCATAGAAGTTTAATAGTGCATTTTACTCGCCATTACATGCGCTTTGAGATGCCGCTTAGCCCAATACGCTATCTGAAATAGGAGCGACGTAAATTGAACAAATGTGATAGGATTTCGCTGAATTCTTAAATTAACCATAATATAAAATGATCTAATCGGGTCTCTGTTTGCCCTACCCTAGAAGTTTAATAGTGCATTTTACTCGCCATTTCATGCGCTTTGAGACGCCGCTTAGCCCAATACGCTATCTGAAATACGAGCGACGTAAATTGAACAAATGTGATAGAATTTCCCTGAATTCTTATATTAACCTTAATGTAAAATGATCTATTCGGGTCTCTGTTCGCCCTACCCTAGAAGTTTAATATTGCCTTTCACTCATCACTTCATGCGCTTTGAGATGCCGCTTAGCCCAGTACGCTATCTGAAATAGGAGCGACGTAAATTGAACAAATGTGATAGAATTTCGCTGAATTCTTTTATTTACCATAATGTTAAATGATCTAATCGGGTCTCTGTTCGCCCTAGCGTAGACGCATAATAGTGCATTTTATTCGTCATTTCATGCACTTTGAGATGCCGCTTAGCCGAATACGCTGCCTGAAATAGGGGCGACGTAAATTGAACAAACGTGATAGAATTTCGCTGAATACTTATATTAACCAAAATATAAAATGATCTAATCGGGTCTCTGATTGCCCTATCATAGAAGTTTAAGAATGCATTTTGCTCGCCATTCCACGCGCTTTAAGATGCCGCCTAGCCCAGTACGCTATCTGAAATAGGAGCGACGTAAGTTGAAGAAATGTGATAGAATAACGCTGAGTTCTTATATTAACCGTAATATAAAATGGTCTAATCGGGTCTCCGTTTGCCTTATCCTAGAAGTTTAATAGTGCATTTTACTCGCCATTTCATGCGCTTTGAAATGCCGCTTAGCCCAATACGCTATCTGAAATATCGGCGACGTAAATTGACCAAATGTGAGAGAATTTCGCTGAATTCTTATATTAACCAAAATATAAAATGATCTAATCGGGTCTCTGATTGCCCTATCATAGAAGTTTAAAAGTGCATTTTACTCGCCATTCCACGCGCTTTAAGATGCCGCGTAGCCCAGTACGCTATCTGAAATTGGAGTGACGTAAATTGAACAAATGTGATAGAATTGTGCTGAATTCTTAAATTAACCATAATATAAAATGATGTAATCGGGTCTCTGTTCGCCCTACCCAAGGAGTTTAATACTGCATTTGTCTCGTCATTTCATGCGCTTCGAGATGCCGCTTAGCCCAATACGCAATCTGAAATAGGGGCGACGTAAATTGAACAAATGTGACAGAATTACGCTGAATTCTTATAGTAACCGTAATATAAAATGATCTAATCGGGTCTTTGTTTGCACTACCCTAGAAGTTTAACAGTGCATTTTACTCGCCATTTCATGAGGGTTGAGATGCCGCTTAGCCCAATACGCGATCTGAAATAGGAGCGACATAAATTGAACAAATGTGATAGAGTTTCGCTGAATTCTTAAATTAACCATAATATAAAATGATCTTATCGGGACTCTGTTTGCCCTACCCTAGAAGTTTAATAGTGCATTTTACTCGCCATTTCTTGCGCTTTGAGATGCCGCTTAGACCAATACGCTATCTGAAACATCAGCGACGTAAATTGAACAAATGTGATAGAATTACGCTGAATTCTTATATTAACCGTAATGTAAAATGATCTAATCGGGTCTCTGTTTGCCTTATCCTAGAAGTTTAACAGTGCATTTTACTCGCCATTTCATGCGCTTTGAGATGCCGCTTAGCCCAATACGCTACCTGAAATAGGAGCGACGTAAATTGAACAAACGTGATAGAATTTCCCTGAATTCTTATATTAACCGTAATATAAAATTATCTAATCGGGTCTCTGTTTGCCTTATCCTAGAAGTTTAATAGTGCACATTGCTCGCCATTTCATGCGCTTTGAGATGGCGCTTAGCCCAATACGCTATCTGAAATAGGAGCGACGTAAATTGAACAAATGTGATAGAATTTCGCTGAATTCTTATAATAATCTTAATGTAAAATGATCTAATCGGGTCTTTGTTCGCCCAACCCTAGAAGTTTAATAGTGCATTTCACTCGTCATTTCATGCGCTTTGAGGTGTCGCTTAGCCCAATACGCTATCTGAAATAGGAGCAACGTAAATTGAACAAATGTGATAGAATTTCGCTGAATTCTTATATTAACCAAAATATAAAATGATCTAATCGGGACTCTGATTGCCCTATCATAGAAGTTTAGTAGTGCATTTTACTCGCCCTTCCACGCGCTTTAAGATGCCGCCTAGCCCAGTACGCTATCTGAAATAGGAGTGACGTAAGTTGAACAAATGTGATAGAATTACGCTGAATTCTTAAATTAACCATAATATAAAATGATGTAATCGGGTCTCTGTTTGCCCTACCCTAGAAGTTTAATAGTGCATTTTGCTCGCCATTCCACGCGCTTTAAGATGCTGCCCAGCCCAGTAGGCTATCTGAAATTGGAGCGACGTAAATTGAACAAATGTGACAGAATTTTGCTGACATCTTAAATTAACCATAATATAAAATGATCTAATCGGGTCTCTGTTTGCCCTACCCTACAAGTTTAGCAGTGCATTTTACCCGCCATTTCATGCGCATTGGGATGCCGCTTAGCCCAATAAGCTATCTGAAATAGGAGCGACGTAAATTGAACAAATGTGATAGAATTTTTCTGAATTCTTAAATAAACCATAATATGAAATGATCTAATCCGGTCTCTGTTTGCCCTACCCTAGAAGTTTAACAGTGCATTTTACTCGCCATTTCATGCGCTTTGAGATGCCGCTTAGCCCAATACGCTATCTGAAATAGGAGCGTCGTACATTGAACAAACGTGATAGAATTACCCTGAATTCTTATATTAACCGTAATATAAAATTATCCAATCGGGTCTCTGTTTGCCTTATCCTAGAAGTTTAATAGTGAACATTGCTCGACATTTCATGCGCTTTGAGATGGCGCTTAGCCCAATACGCTATCTGAAATAGGAGCGACGTAAATTGAACAAATGTGATAGAATTTCGCTGAATTCTTATAATAATCTTAATGTAAAATGATCTAATCGGGTCTTTGTTCGCCCAACCCTAGAAGTTTAATAGTGCATTTCACTCGTCATTTCATGCGCTTTGAGGTGCCGCTTAGCACAATACGCTATCTGAAATAGGAGCAACGTAAACTGAACAAATGTGATAGAATTTCGCTGAGTTCTTAAATTAACCATAATATAAAATGATCTAATCGGGTCTCTGTTTGCCCTATCATAGATGTTTAATAGTGCATTTCACTCGTCATTTCATGCGCTTTGAGATGCCGCTTAGCCCAATACGCTATCTGAAATAGGAGCAACGTAAATTGAACAAATGTGATAGAATTTCGCTGAATTCTTACATTAACCAAAATATAAAATGATCTAATCGGGACTCTGATTCCCTATCATAGAAGTTTAGCAGTGCATTTTACTCGCCCTTCCACGCGCTTTAAGATGCCGCCTAGCCCAGTACGCTATCTGAAATAGAAGCGACGTAAGTTGAACAAATGTGATAGAATTACGCTGAATTCTTATATTAACCGTAATATAAAATGTTCTAATCGGGTCTCTGTTTGCCTTACCCTAGAAGTTTAATAGTGCATTTTACACGCCATTTCATGCGCTTTGAGATGCCGCTTAGCCCAATACGCATCTGAAATAGGAGCGACGTAAATTGAACAAATATGATACAATTACGCTGAATTCTTATATTAACCGTAATATAAAATCATCTAATCGGGTCTCTGTTTGCCTTACCCTAGAAGTTTAATAGTGCATGTTACTCCCCATTTCATGCGCTTTGAGATGCCGCTTAGCCCAATACGCTATCTGAAATAGGAGCGTCGTAAATAGAACAATTGTGATAGAATTTGGCTGAATTCTTAAATTAACCATAATATAAGATGATCTAATCGCGTCTCTGTTTGCCCTACCCTAGAAGTTTAATAGTGCGTTTTACTCGCCATTTCATGTGCTTTGAGATGGCGCTTAGCCCAATACGCTATCTGAAATAGGAGCGACGTAAATTGAACGAATGTGATAGAATTTCGCTGGATTCTTATATTAACCAAAATATAAAATGATCTAATCGGGTCTCTGATAGCCCTATAATAGAAGTTTAATAGGGCATTTTACTCGCCATTTCGTGCGCTTTAAGATGCCGCCTAGCCCAGTACGCTATCTGAAATAGGAGCGACGTAAGTTGAACAAATGTGATAGAATTACGCTGCATTCTTATATTAACCGTAACATAAAATGATCTAATCGGGTCTCTGCTAGCCCTATCATAGAAATTTAATAGTGCATTTTACCCGCCATTCCACGCGCTTTAAGATGCCGCCTAGCCCAGTACCCTATCTGAAATAGGAGCGACGTACGTTGAACAAATGTGATAGAATTACGCTGAATTCTTATATTAACCATAATATAAAATGATCGAATCGGGTCTCTGTTTGCCTTATCCTAGAAGTTTAATAGTGCATTTTACTCGCCATTTCATGCGCATTGAGATGCCGCTTAGCCCAATACGCTATCTGAAATATCAGCGACGTAAATTGAACAAATGTGATAGAATTTCGCTGAATTCTTATATTAACCAAAATATAAAATGATCTAATCGGGTCTCTGTTTGCCCTACCCTAGAAGTTTAATCGTGCATTTTACACGCCATTTCATGCGCTTTGAGATGCCGCTTAGCCCAATACGCTATCTGAAATAGGAGCGACGTAAATTGAACAAATGTGATAGAATTTCGCTGAATTCTTAAATTAACCATAATATAAAATGATCTAATCGGGTCCCTGTTTGCCCTACCCTAGAAGTTTAATAGTGCATTTCACTCGTCATTTCATGCGCTTTGAGATGCCGCTTAGCCCAATACCCTATCTGAAATAGGAGCGACGTAAATTGAACAAATGTGATAGAATTTCGCTGAATTCTTATATTAACCAAAGTATAAAATGATCTAATCTGGTCTCTGATTGCCCTATCACAGAAGGTTAATAGTGCATTTTACTCGCCATTCCACGCGCTTTAAGATGCCGCCTAGCCCAGTACGCTGTCTGAAATAGAAGCGACGTAAATTGAACAAGTGTGATAGAATCTCGCTGAATACTTATATTAACCTTAATGTAAAATGATGTAATCGGGTCTCTGTTCGCCCTACCCTAGAAGTTTAATAGTGCATTTCACTCGTCTTTTCATGCGCTTTGAGATGAAGCTTAACCCAATACGCTATCTGAAATAGGAGCGACGTAAGTTGAACAAATGTGACAGAATTACGCTGCATTCTTATATTCACCTTAATGTAAAATGATCTCTCCGGGTCTCTGTTCACCCTACCCTAGATGTATAATAGTGCATTTCACTCGTCATTTCATGCGCTTTGAGATGCCGCTTAGCCCAATACGATATCTGAAATAGGAGCGACGTAAATTGAACAAATGTGATAGAATTTCCCTGAATTCTTAAATTAACTATAATATAAAATGATCTAATCGGGTCACTGATTGCCCTATCATAGAAGTTTAATAGTGCATTTTACTCGCCATTCCACGCGCTTTAAGATGCCGGCGAGCCCAGTACGCTATCTGAAATAGGAGCAACGAAAGTTGAACAAATGTGATAGAATTTCCCTGAATTCTTGTATTAACCTTAATGTAAAATGATCTAATCGGGTCTCTGATTGCCCTATCATAGAACATTAGTAGTGCATTTTACTCGCCATTCCACGCGCTTTAAGATGCCGCCTAGCCCAGTACGCTATCTGAAATAGGAGCGACCTAAATTGAACGAATGTGATAGAATTTTGCTGAATTCTTAAATTAACCATAATATAAAATGATCTAATCGGGTCTCTGCTTGCCCTACCCTAGAAGTTTAACAGTGCATTTTAGTCGTCATTTCATGCGCATTGAGCTGCCGCTTAGCCCAATACGCTATCTGAAATAGGAGCGACGTAAATTGAACAAATATGATAGAGTTTCGCTGTATTCTTAAATTAACCATAAAATAAAATGATCATATCGGGTCGCCGTTTGCCCTACCCTAGAAGCTTAACAGTGCATTTTACTCGCCATTTCTTGCGCTTGGAGATGCCGCTTAGCCCAATACACTATCTGAAATATCAGCGACGTAAATTGAACAAATGTGGTAGAATTACGCTGAATTCTTATATTAATCGTAATATAAAATGATCTAATCGGCTCTCTGATTGCCCTACCCTAGAAGTTTAACAGTGCATTTTACTCGCCATTTCATGCGGTTTGAGATGCCGCTTAGCCCAATACGCTATCTGAAATAGGAGCGACGTAAATTGAAAAACGTGATAGAATTTCCCTGAATTCTTATATTAACCTTAATGTAAAATGATCTAATCGGTTCTCTGTTCGCCCTACCCTAGAAGTTTAATAGTGCCTTTCACTCGTCATTTCATGCGCTTTGAGATGCCGCTTAGCCCAATACGCTATCTGAAATAGGAGCGACGTAAATTGAACAATTGTGATAGAATTTCGCTGAATTCTTATATTAACCAAAATATAAAATGATCTAGTCGGGTCTCTGATTGCCCTATCATAGAAGTTTAATAGTGCATTTTGCTCGCCATTCCACGCGCTTTAAGATGCCGCCTAGCCCAGTACGCTATCTGAAATTGGAGCGACGTAAATTGAACAAATGTGACAGAATTTTGCTGACATCTTAAATTAACCATAATATAAAATGATCTAATCGGGTCTCTGTTTGCCCTACCCTACAAGTTTAGCAGTGCATTTTGCTCGCCATTTCATGCGCTTTGAGATGGCGATTAGCCCAATAAGCTATCTGAAATAGGAGCGACGAAATTGAACAAATGTGATAGAATTACTCTGAATTCTTATATTAACCGTAATATAAAATGACCAAATCGGGTCTCTGTTTGCCTTATCCTAAAAGTTTAATAGAGCATTTCACTCGCCATTTCATGCGCTTTGAGATGCCGCTTAGCCCAATACGCTATCTGAAATAGGAGCAACGTAAATTGAACAAATGTGATAGAATTTCGCTGAATTCTTGTATTAACCAAAATATAAAATGATCTAAGCGGGACTCTGTTTGCCCTATCATAGATGTTTAATAGTGCATTTCACTCGTCATTTCATGCGCTTTGAGATGCCGCCTAGCCCAGTACGCTATTTGAAATAGGAGCGACGTAAGTTGAACAAATGTGATAGAATTACGCTCAATTATTATATTAACCGTAATATAAAATCATCTAATCGGGTCTCTGTTTGCCCTACCCCAGAAGTTTAATAGTGCATTTTACTCGCCATTTCATGCGCATTGAGCTGCCGCTTAGCCCAATACGCTATCTGAAATAGGAGCGACGTAAATTGAACAAATATGATAGAGTTTCGCCGAATTCTTAAATTAACCATAAAATAAAATGATCTTATCGGGTCTCTGTTTGCCCTACCCTAGAAGTTTAATAGTGCATTTTACTCGCCATTTCTTGCGCTTTAAGATGCCGCTTAGCCCAATACGCTATCTGATATAGGAGCGACGTAAATTGAACAAATGTGATAGAATTTCCCTGAAATCTTATATTAAACAAAATATAAAATGATCTAATCGGGTCTCTGATTGCCCTATCATAGAAGTTTAATAGTGCATTTTAGTCGCCAATCCACGCGCTTTAAGATTCCGCCTAGCCCAGTACGCTATCTGAAATAGGAGCGACGCAAATTGAACAAATGTGATAGAATTTGGCTGAATTCTTAAATTAACCATAACATAAAATGATCTAATCGGGTCTCTGTTTGCCGTACCCTAGAAGTTTACTAGTGCATTTTACTCGCCATTTCTTGCGCTTTGAGATGCCGCTTTGCCCAATAAGCTATCTGAAATAGGAGCGACGTAAATTGAACAAATGTGAGAGAATTTCGCTGAATTCTTATATTAACCTTAATGTAAAATGTTCTAATCGGGTCTCTGTACGCCCTACCCTTGAAGATTAATAGTGCATTTCACTCGTCATTTCATGCGCTTTGAGATGCCGCTTAGCCCAATACGCTATCTGAAATAGGAGCGACGTAAGTTGAACAAATGTGATAGAATTTCGCTGAATTCTTATATTAACCAAAATATAAAATGATCTAATCGGGTCTCTGATAGCCCTATCATAGAAGTTTAATAGTGCATTTTACCCGCCATTCCACGCGCTTTAAGATGCCGCCTATCCCAGTACGCTATCTGAAATAGGAGCGACGTACGTTGAACAAATGTGATAGAATTACGCTGAATTCTTATATTAACCGTAATATAAAATGAACGAATCGGGTCTCTGTTTGCCTTATCCCAGAAGTTTAATAGTGCATTTTACTCGCCAATCCACGCGCTTTAAGATTCCGCCTAGCCCAGTACGCTATCTGAAATAGGAGCGTCGTAAATTGAACAAATGTGATAGAATTTGGCTGAATTCTTAAATTAACCATAATATAAAATGATCTAATCGGGTCTCTGTTTGCCCTACCCTAGGAGTTTAATAGTGCATTTTACTCGCCATTTCATGCGCTTTGAGGTGCCGCTTAACCCAATACGCTATCTGAAATAGGAGCGACGTAAATTGAACGAATGTGATAGAATTTCGCTGGATTCTTATATTAACCAAAATATAAAATGATCTAATCGGGTCTCTGATAGCCCTATAATAGAAGTTTAATAGGGCATTTTACTCGCCATTTCGTGCGCTTTAAGATGCCGCCTAGCCCAGTACGCTATCTGAAATAGGAGCGACGTAAATTGAACAAGTGTGATAGAATCTCGCTGAATACTTATATTAACCTTAATGTAAAATGATGTAATCGGGTCTCTGTTCACCCTACCCTAGAAGTTTAATAGTGCATTTCACTCGTCATTTCATGCGCTTTGAGATGCCGCTTAACCCAATACGCTATCTGAAATAGGAGCGACGTAAGTTGAACAAATGTGAGAGAATTTCGCTGAATTCTTATATTAACCTTAATGTAAAATGTTCTAATCGGGTCTCTGTTCGCCCTACCCTTGAAGATTAATAGTGCATTTCACTCGTCATTTCATGCGCTTTGAGATGCCGCTTAGCCCAATACGCTATCTGAAATAGGAGCGACGTAAGTTGAACAAATGTGATAGAATTTCGCTGAATTCTTATATTAACCAAAATATAAAATGATCTAATCGGGTCTCTGATAGCCCTATCATAGAAGTTTAATAGTGCATTTTACCCGCCATTCCACGCGCTTTAAGATGCCGCCTATCCCAGTACGCTATCTGAAATAGGAGCGACGTACGTTGAACAAATGTGATAGAATTACGCTGAATTCTTATATTAACCGTAATATAAAATGAACGAATCGGGTCTCTGTTTGCCTTATCCTAGAAGTTTAATAGTGCATTTTACTCGCCAATCCACGCGCTTCAAGATTCCGCCTAGCCCAGTACGCTATCTGAAATAGGAGCGTCGCAAATTGAACAAATGTGATAGAATTTGGCTGAATCCTTAAATTAACCATAATATAAAATGATCTAATCGGGTCTCTGTTTGCCCTACCCTAGGAGTTTAATAGTGCATTTTACTCGCCATTTCATGCGCTTTGAGGTGCCGCTTAACCCAATACGCTATCTGAAATAGGAGCGACGTAAATTGAACGAATGTGATAGAATTTCGCTGGATTCTTATATTAACCAAAATATAAAATGATCTAATCGGGTCTCTGATAGCCCTATAATAGAAGTTTAATAGGGCATTTTACTCGCCATTTCGTGCGCTTTAAGATGCCGCCTAGCCCAGTACGCTATCTGAAATAGGAGCGACGTAAATTGAACAAGTGTGATGGAATCTCGCTGAATACTTATATTAACATTAATGTAAAATGATGTAATCGGGTCTCTGTTCACCCTACCCTAGAAGTTTAATAGTGCATTTCACTCGTCATTTCATGCGCTTTGAGATGACGCTTAACCCAATACGCTATCTGAAATAGGAGCGACGTAAGTTGAACAAATGTGACAGAATTACGCTGCATTCTTATATTCACCTTAATGTAAAATGATCTCTCCGGGTCTCTGTTCACCCTACCCTAGATGTATAATAGTGCATTTCACTCGTCATTTCATGCGCTTTGAGATGCCGCTTAGCCCAATACGATATCTGAAATAGGAGCGACGTAAATTGAACAAATGTGATAGAATTTCCCTGAATTCTTATATTAACCAAAATATAAAATAATCTAATCGGGTCTCTGATTGCCCTATCATAGAAGTTTAATAGTGCATTTTACTCGCCATTTCACGCGCTCTAAGATGCCGCCTATCCCAGTACGCTATCTGAAATAGGAGCGACGTAAATTGAACAAATGCGATAGAATTACGCTGAATTCTTATATTAACCGTAATATAAAATGAACTAATCGGGTCTCTGTTTGCACTACCCTAGAAGTTTAATAGTGCATTCTACTCGCCATTTCATGCGCTTTGAGATGCCGCTTAGCCCAATACGCTATCTGAAATATGAGCGACGTAAATTGAACAAATGTGATAGAATTTCCCTGAAATCTTATATTAACCAAAATATAAAATGATCTAATCGGGTCTGTGAATGCCCTATCATAGAAGCTTAATAGTGCATTTTACTCGCCATTCCACGCGGTTTAAGATGCCGGCCAGCCCAGTACGCTATCTGAAATAGGAGCGACGTACTTTGAAGAAATGTGATAGAATTACGCTGAATTCTTATATTAACCATAATATAAAATGATCTAATCGGGTCTCTGTTTGCTCTACCCTAGAAGTTTAATAGTGCATTTTACTCGCAATTTCATGCGCTTTGAGGTGCCGCTTAACCCAATACGCTTTCTGCAATAGGAGCGACGTAAATTGAACAAATGTGATAGAATATCGCTGAATTCTTAAATTAACTATAATATAAAATGATCTAATCGGGTCACTGATTGCCCTACCCTAGAAGTTTAATAGTGCATTTTACTCGCCATTTCATGCGCTTTGAGATGCCGCATAGCCCAATACGCTATCGGAAATATGAGCGACGTAAATTGAACAAATGTGATAGAATTTCGCTGAATTCTTATATTAACAAAAATATAAAATGATCTAATCGGGTCTCTGTTTGCCTTATCCTAGAAGTTTAGTATTGCATTTTACTCGCCATTTCATGCGCTTTGAGATGCCGCTTAGCCCATTACGCTATCTGAAACAGGTGCGACGTAAATTGAACAAATGTGATAGAATTTCGCTGAATTCTTAAATTAACTATAATATAAAATGATCTAATCGGGTCACTGATTGCCCTATCATAGAAGTTTAATAGTGCATTTTACTCGCCATTCCACGCGCTTTAAGATGCCGGCCAGGCCAGTACGCTATCTGAAATAGGAGCGACGTAATTTGAAGAAATGTGATAGAATTACGCTGAATTCTTATATTAACCGTAATATAAAATGATCTAATCGGGTCTCTGTTTGCCCTACCCTAGAAGTTTAATAGTCCATTTTATTCGCCATTTCATGCGCTTTGAGATGCCGGTTAGCCCAATACGCTAACTGAAATAGGAGCGACGTAAATAGAACAAATGTGATAGGATTTCCCTGAAATCTTATATTAAACAAAATATAAAATGATCTAATCGGGTCTCTGACTGCCCTATCATTGAAGTTTAACAGTGCATTTTACTCGCGATTCCACGCGCTTTAAGAAGCCGCCTAGCCCAGTACGCTATCTGAAATAGGAGCGACGTAAATTCAACAAATGTGATAGAATCTTGTTGAATTCTTAAATTAACCATAATATAAAATGATCTAATCGGGGCTCTGTTTGCCCTACCCTAGGAGTTTAATAGTGCATTTTACTCGCCATTTCATGCGCTTTGAGATGCCGCTTAGCCCAATAAGCTATCTGAAATATCAGCGACACGAATTGAACAAATGTGATAGGATTTCCCTGAAATCTTGTATTAAACAAAATATAAAATGATCTAATCGCGTCTCTGATTGCCCTATCATACAAGTTTAATAGTGCATTTTACTCGCCACTCCACGCGCTTTAGGATGCCGCCTAGCCCAGTACGCTATCCGAAATAGGAGCGACGTAAATTGAACAAATGTGATAGAATTTTGCTGAATTCTTAAATTAACCATAATATAAAATGATCTAATCGGGTCTCTGTTTGCCCTACCCTAGAAGTTTAATAGTGCATTTTACTCGCCATTTCATGCGCTTTGAGATGCCGCGTAACCCAGTACGCTATCTGAAATAGGAGCAACGAAAGTTGAACAAATGTGATTGAATTTCGCTGAATTATTTTATTAACCAGAATGTAAAATGATCTAATCGGGTCTCTGTTCGCCCTAGCCTAGAAGTTTCATAGTGCATCTTATTCGCCATTTCATGCGCTTTGTGATGCCGCGTAGCCCAATACGCTATCTGAAATAGGAGCGACGTAAATTGAACAAATGTGATAGAATTTCCCTGAATTCTTATATTAACCTTAATGTAAAATGATCTAATCGGGTCTCTGTTCGCCCTACCATAGAAGTTTAATAGTGCATTTCACTAGTCATTTCATGCGCTTTCAGTTGCCGCTTAGCCCAATACGCTATCTGAAATAGGAGCGACGTAAATTGAACAAATGTGATAGAATTTCCCTGAAACCTTATATTAAACAAAATATAAAATGATCTAATCGGGTCTCTGATTGCCCTATCATAGAAGATTAGTAGTGCATTTTACTCGCCATTCCTCGCGCCTTAAGATGCCGCCTAGCCCAGTACGCTATCTGAAATAGGAGCGACGTAACTTGAACAAATGTGATAGAATTACGCTGCATTCTTATATTAACCGTAATATAAAATGATCTAATCGGGTCTGTGTTTGCCTTATCCTAGAAGTTTAATAGCGCATTTTACTCGCCATTTCATGCGCTTTGAGATGCCGCTTAGCCCAATACGCTATCTGGAATAGGAGCGACGTAAATTGAACAAATGTGATAGAATTTCGCTGAATTCTTATATTAACCAAAATATAAAATGATCTAATCGGGTCTGTGTTTGCCCTACCCTAGAAGTTTAATCGTGCATTTTACACGCCATTTCATGCGCTTTGAGATGCCGCTTAGCCCAATACGCTATCTGAAATAGGAGCGACGTAAATTGAACAAATGTGACAGAATTTCGCTGAATTCTTAAATTAACCATAATATAAAATGATCTAATCGGGTCCCTGTTTGCCCTACCCTAGAAGTTTAATAGTGCATTTCACTCGTCATTTCATGCGCTTTGAGATGCCGCTTAGCCCAATACGCTATCTGAAATAGGAGCGACGTAAATTGAACAAATGTGATAGAATTTCGCTGAATTCTTATATTAACCAAAGTATAAAATGATCTAATCTGGTCTCTGATTGCCCTATCACAGAAGGTTAATAGTGCATTTTACTCGCCATTCCACGCGCTTTAAGATGCCGCCTAGCCCAGTACGCTGTCTGAAATAGAAGCGACGTAAATTGAACAAGTGTGATAGAATCTCGCTGAATACTTATATTAACCTTAATGTAAAATGATGTAATCGGGTCTCTGTTCGCCCTACCCTAGAAGTTTAATAGTGCATTTCACTCGTCATTTCATGCGCTTTGAGATGACGCTTAACCCAATACGCTATCTGAAATAGGAGCGACGTAAGTTGAACAAATGTGACAGAATTACGCTGCATTCTTATATTCACCTTAATGTAAAATGATCTCTCCGGGTCTCTGTTCACCCTACCCTAGATGTATAATAGTGCATTTCACTCGTCATTTCATGCGCTTTGAGATGCCGCTTAGCCCAATACGATATCTGAAATATCAGCGACGTAAATTGAACAAATGTGATACAATTTCGCTGAATTCTTATATTAACAAAAATATAAAATGATCTAATCGGGTCTCTGTTTGCCCTACCCTAGAAGTTTAATAGTCCATTTCATTCGCCATTTCATGCGCTTTGAGATGCCGCGTAACCCAATACGCTATCTGAAATAGGAGCAACGAAAGTTGAACAAATGTGATAGAATTTCCCTGAATTCTTATATTAACCTTAATGTAAAATGATCTAATCGGGTCTCTGATTGCCCTATCATAGAAGATTAGTAGTGCATTTTACTCGCCATTCCACGCGCTTTAAGATGCCGCCTAGCCCAGTACGCTATCTGAAATAGGAGCGACCTAAATTGAACGAATGTGATAGAATTTTGCTGAATTCTTAAATTAACCATAATATAAAATGATCTAATCGGGTCTCTGCTTGCCCTACCCTAGAAGTTTAACAGTGCATTTTACTCGTCATTTCATGCGCTTTGAGATGCCGCTTTGCCCAATACGCTATCTGAAATAGGAGCGACGTAAATTGAACGAATGTGATAGAATTTCGCTCAATTCTTAAATTAACCATAATATAAAATGATCTAATCGGGTCTCTGTTTGCCCTACCCTAGAACTTTAATAGTGCATTTTACTCGTCATTTCATGCGCTTTGAGATGCCGCTTTGCCCAATACGCTATCTGAAATAGGAGCGACGTAAATTGAACAAATGTGATAGAATTACACTGAATTCTTATATTAACCAAAATATAAAATGATCTAATCGGGTCTCTGATTGCCCTAGCATAGAAGTTTAATAGTGCATTTTACTCGCCATTCCGAGCGCTTTAAGATGCCGCATAGCCCAATACGCTATCTGAAATAGGAGCGACGTAAATTGAACAAATGTGATAGAATTTCGCTGAATTCTTAAATTAACTATAATATAAAATGATCTCATCGGGTCACTGATTGCCCTACCCTAGAAGTTTAATAGTGCATTTTATTCGCCATTTCATGCGCTTTGAGATGCCGCTTAGCCCAATACGCTATCTGAAATAGGAGCGACGTAAATTGAACGAATGTGTTAGAATTTCGCTGAATTCTTAAATTAACTATAATATAAAATGATCTAATCAGGTCACTGATTGCCCTATCATAGAAGTTTAATAGTGCATTTTACTCGCCATTCCACGCGCTTTAAGATGCCGGCCAGCCCAGTACGCTATCTGAAATAGGAGCGACGTAATTTGAAGAAATGTGATAGAATTACGCTGCATTCTTATATTAACCGTAGTATAAAATGATCTAACCGGGTAACTGTTTGCCCTACCCTAGAAGTTTAATAGTGCATTTCACTCGTCATTTCATGCGCTTTGAGATGACGCTTAACCCAATACGCTATCTGAAATAGGAGCGACGTAAGTTGAACAAATGTGACAGAATTACGCTGCATTCTTATATTCACCTTAATGTAAAATGATCTCTCCGGGTCTCTGTTCACCCTACCCTAGATGTATAATAGTGCATTTCACTCGTCATTTCATGCGCTTTGAGATGCCGCTTAGCCCAATACGATATCTGAAATATCAGCGACGTAAATTGAACAAATGTGATACAATTTCGCTGAATTCTTATATTAACAAAAATATAAAATGATCTAATCGGGTCTCTGTTTGCCCTACCCTAGAAGTTTAATAGTCCATTTCATTCGCCATTTCATGCGCTTTGAGATGCCGCGTAACCCAATACGCTATCTGAAATAGGAGCAACGAAAGTTGAACAAATGTGATAGAATTTCCCTGAATTCTTATATTAACCTTAATGTAAAATGATCTAATCGGGTCTCTGATTGCCCTATCATAGAAGATTAGTAGTGCATTTTACTCGCCATTCCACGCGCTTTAAGATGCCGCCTAGCCCAGTACGCTATCTGAAATAGGAGCGACCTAAATTGAACGAATGTGATAGAATTTTGCTGAATTCTTAAATTAACCATAATATAAAATGATCTAATCGGGTCTCTGCTTGCCCTACCCTAGAAGTTTAACAGTGCATTTTACTCGTCATTTCATGCGCTTTGAGATGCCGCTTTGCCCAATACGCTATCTGAAATAGGAGCGACGTAAATTGAACGAATGTGATAGAATTTCGCTCAATTCTTAAATTAACCATAATATAAAATGATCTAATCGGGTCTCTGTTTGCCCTACCCTAGAAGTTTAATAGTGCATTTTACTCGTCATTTCATGCGCTTTGAGATGCCGCTTTGCCCAATACGCTATCTGAAATAGGAGCGACGTAAATTGAACAAATGTGATAGAATTACACTGAATTCTTATATTAACCAAAATATAAAATGATCTAATCGGGTCTCTGATTGCCCTAGCATAGAAGTTTAATAGTGCATTTTACTCGCCATTCCGAGCGCTTTAAGATGCCGCATAGCCCAATACGCTATCTGAAATAGGAGCGACGTAAATTGAACAAATGTGATAGAATTTCGCTGAATTCTTAAATTAACTATAATATAAAATGATCTCATCGGGTCACTGATTGCCCTACCCTAGAAGTTTAATAGTGCATTTTATTCGCCATTTCATGCGCTTTGAGATGCCGCTTAGCCCAATACGCTATCTGAAATAGGAGCGACGTAAATTGAACGAATGTGATAGAATTTCGCTGAATTCTTAAATTAACTATAATATAAAATGATCTAATCAGGTCACTGATTGCCCTATCATAGAAGTTTAATAGTGCATTTTACTCGCCATTCCACGCGCTTTAAGATGCCGGCCAGCCCAGTACGCTATCTGAAATAGGAGCGACGTAATTTGAAGAAATGTGATAGAATTACGCTGCATTCTTATATTAACCGTAGTATAAAATGATCTAACCGGGTATCTGTTTGCCCTACCCTAGAAGTTTAATAGTGCATTTTACTCGCCATTTCATGCGCTTTGAGATGCCGCTTAACCCAATACGCTATCTGAAATAGGAGCAACGAAAGTTGAACAAATGTGATAGAATTTCGCTGAATTATTTTATTAACCAGAATGTAAAATGATCTAATCGGGTCTCTGTTCGCCCTAGCCTAGAAGTTTAATAGTGCATTTTATTCGCCATTTCATGCGCTTTGAGATGCCGCGTAGCCCAATACGCTATCTGAAATAGGAGCGACGTAAATTGAACAAATGTGATAGAATTTCCCTGAATTCTTATATAAACCTTAATGTAAAATGATCTAATCGGGTCTCTGTTCGCCCTACCCTAGAAGTTTAATAGTGCGTTTCACTCGTCATTTGATGCGCTTTCAGTTGCCGCTTAGCCCAATACGCTATCTGAAATAGGAGCGACGTAAATTGAACAAATGTGATAGAATTTTCCTGAAATCTTATATTAAATAAAATATAAAATGATCTAATCGGGTCTCTGATTCCCCTATCATAGAAGATTAGTAGTGCATTTTACTCGCCATTCCACGCGCTTTAAGATGCCGCCTAGCCCAGTACGCTATCTGAAATAGGAGCGACGTAACATGAACAAATGAGATAGAATTACGCTGCATTCTTATATTAACCGTAATATAAAATGATCTAATCGGGTATCTGTTTTCCTTATCCTAGAAGTTTAATAGTGCATTATACTCGCCATTTCATGCGCTTCGAGATGCCGCTTAGCTCAATACGCTATCTGAAATAGGAGCGACGAAAGTTGAACAAATGTGATAGAATTTCGCTGAATTATTTTATTAACCAGAATGTAAAATGATCTAATCTGGTCTCTGTTTGCCCTACCATAGAAGTCTTGTAGTGCATTTCACTCGCCATTTCATGCGCTTTGAGATGCCGCTTAGCCCAATACGCTATCTGAAATAGGAGCGACATAAATTGAACGAATGTGATAGGATTTTGCTGAATTCTTAAATTAACCATAATATAAAATGATCTAATCGGGTCTCTGCTTGCCCTACCCTAGAGGTTTAATAGTGCATTTTACTCGTCATTTCATGCGCTTTGAGATGCCGCTTTGCCCAATACGCTATCTGAAATAGGAGCGACGTAAATTGCACGAATGTGATAGAATTTCGCTCGATTCTTAAATTAACCATAATATAAAATGATCTAATCGGGTCTCTGTTTGCCCTACCCTAGAACTTTAATAGTGCATTTTACTCGTCATTTCATGCGCTTTGAGATGACGCTTAGCCTAATACGCTATCTGAAATTGGAGCGATATAAGTTGAACAAATGTGACAGAATTTCGCTGAATTCTTTTATTAACCATAATGTAAAACGATCTAATCTGGTCTCTGTTCGCCCTACCATAGAAGTCTTATAATGCATTTCACTCGCCATTTCATGCGCTTTGAGATGCCGCTTAGCCCAATACGCTATCTGAAATAGGAGCGAGCTAAATTGAACGAATGTGATAGAATTTTGCTGAATTCTTAAATTAACCATAATATAAAATGATCTAATCGGGTCTCTGCTTGCCCTAACCTAGAAGTTTAATAGCGCATTTTACTCGTCATTTCATGCGCTTTGAGATGCCGCTTAGCCGAATACGCTATCTGGAATAGGAGCGACGTAAATTGAACAAATGTGATACTATTTCCCTGAAATCTTATATTAAACAAAATATAAAATGATCTAATCGGGTCTCTGATTGCCCTATCATAGAAGTTTAGTAGTGCATTTTACTCGCCATTCCACGGGCTTTAAGCTGCCGCCTAGCCCAGTACGCTATCTGAAATAGGAGCGACGTAAGTTGAACAAATGTGATAGAATTTTGCTGAATTCTTAAATTAACCATAACATAAAATGATCTAATCGGGTCTCTGTTTGCCCTACCCTAGAAGTTTAATAGTGCATTTTCGTCGCCATTTCATGCGCTTTGAGATCCGGCTTAGCCCAATACGCTATCTGAAATAGGAGCGACGTAAATTGAACAAATGTGGTAGTATTTCCCTGAAATCTTATATTAATCAAAATATAAAATGATCTAATCGGGTCTCTGATTGCCCTATCATAGAAGATTAGTAGTGCATTTTACTCGCCATTCCACGCGCTTTGAGATGCCGCCTAGCCCAGTACACTATCTGAAATAGGAGCGTCGTAACTTGAACAAATGTGATAGAATTACGCTGAATTCTTATATTAAGCGTAATATAAAATGATCTAATCGGGTCTCTGTTTGCCTTATCCTAGAAGTTTAATAGCGCATTTTTCTCGCCATTTCATGCGCTTTGAGATGCCGCTTAGCCCAATGCGCTATCTGGAATAGGAGCGACGTAAATTGAACAAATGTGATAGAATTTCCGTGAATTCTTATATTAACCTTAATGTAAAATGATCCAATCGGGTCTCTGTTCGCCCTACCATAGAAGTCTAATAGTGCATTTCTCTCGCCATTTCATGCGCCTTGAGATGCCGCTTAGCCCAATACGCTATCTGAAATAGGAGCGACGTAAGTTGAACAAGTGTGATAGAGTTACGCTGAATTCTTTTATTAACCATAATGTAAAATGATCTGCTCGCGTCTCTGTTCGCCCTAGCCTAGAAGTTTAATAGTGCATTTTATTCGCCATTTCATGCGCTTTGAGATCCCGCTTAGCCCAATACGCTATCTGAAATTGGAGCGACGTAAATGGAACAAATGTGAAAGAATTTCGCTGAATTCTTAAATTAACCATAATATAAAATGATCTAATCGGGTCTCTGCTTGCCATACCCTAGAAGTTTAATAGTGCATTTCACTCGTCACTTCATGCGCTTTGAAATGCCGCTAAGCCCAATAAGCTATCTGAAATAGGAGCGACGTAAATAGAACAAATGTGATAGAATTTCGCAGAATTCTTATGTTAACCAAAATATAAAATGATCTAATCTGATCTCTGTTCGCCATAGCCTAGAAGTTTAATAGTGCATTTTGTTCACCATTTCATGTGCTTTCTGATGCCGCTTAGCCCAATACGCTATCTGAAATAGGAGCGACGTAAATTGAACAAATGTGATAGAATTTCCCTGAAATCTTATATTAAACAAAATATAATATGATCTAATCGGGTCTCTGATTGCTCTATCATAGAAGTTTAGTAGTGCATTTTACTCGCCCTTCCACGCGCTTTAAGATGCCGCCTAGCCCAGTAGGCTATCTGAAATAGGAGCGACGTAAGATGAACAAATGTGATAGAATTACGCTGAATTCTTATATTAACCCTAATATAAAATGATCTAATCGGGTCTCTGCTTGCCCTACCCTAGAAGTTTAATAGTGCATTTTACTCGTCATTTCATGCGCTTTGAGATGCCGCTTTGCCCAATACGCTATCTGAAATAGGAACGACGTAAATTGCACGAATGTGATAGAATTTCGCTCGATTCTTAAATTAACCATAATATAAAATGATCTAATCGGGTCTCTGTTTGCCCTACCCTAGAACTTTAATAGTGCATTTTACTCCTCATTTCATGCGCTTTGAGATGCCGCTTAGCCCAATACGCTATCTGAAATAGGAGCGAGCTAAATTGAACGAATGTGATAGAATTTTGCTGAATTCTTAAATTAACCATAATATAAAATGATCTAATCGGGTCTCTGCTTGCCCTAACCTAGAAGTTTAATAGCGCATTTTACTCGTCATTTCATGCGCTTTGAGATGCCGCTTAGCCGAATACGCTATCTGGAATAGGAGCGACGTAAATTGAACAAATGTGATACTATTTCCCTGAAATCTTATATTAAACAAAATATAAAATGATCTAATCGGGTCTCTGATTGCCCTATCATAGAAGTTTAGTAGTGCATTTTACTCGCCATTCCACGGGCTTTAAGCTGCCGCCTAGCCCAGTACGCTATCTGAAATAGGAGCGACGTAAGTTGAACAAATGTGATAGAATTTTGCTGAATTCTTAAATTAACCATAACATAAAATGATCTAATCGGGTCTCTGTTTGCCCTACCCTAGAAGTTTAATAGTGCATTTTAGTCGCCATTTCATGCGCTTTGAGATCCGGCTTAGCCCAATACGCTATCTGAAATAGGAGCGACGTAAATTGAACAAATGTGATAGAATTTCCCTGAAATCTTATATTAATCAAAATATAAAATGATCTAATCGGGTCTCTGATTGCCCTATCATAGAAGATTAGTAGTGCATTTTACTCGACATTCCACGCGCTTTGAGATGTCGCCTAGCCCAGTACCCTATCTGAAATAGGAGCGTCGTAACTTGAACAAATGTGATAGAATGTCCGTGAATTCTTATATTAACCTTAATGTAAAATGATCCAATCGGGTCTCTGTTCGCCCTACCATAGAAGTCTAATAGTGCATTTCACTCGCCATTTCATGCGCCTTGAGATGCCGCTTAGCCCAATACGCTATCTGAAATAGGAGCGACGTAAGTTGAACAAATGTGATAGAATTACGCTGAATTCTTTTATTAACCATAATGTAAAATGATCGGCTCGGGTCTCTGTTCGCCCTAGCCTAGAAGTTTAATAGTGCATTTTATTCGCCATTTCATGCGCTTTGAGATGCCGCTTAGCCCAATACGCTATCTGAAATTGGAGCGACGTAAATGGAACAAATGTGATAGAATTTCGCTGAATTCTTAAATTAACCATAATATCAAATGATCTAATCGGGTCTCTGCTTGCCATACCCTAGAAGTTTAACAGTGCATTTCACTCGTCACGTCATGCGCTTTGAAATGCCACTAAGCCCAATAAGCTATCTGAAATAGGAGCGACGAAAATTGAACAAATGTGATAGAATTTCGCAGAATTCTTATGTTAACCAAAATATAAAATGATCTAATCTGATCTCTGTTCGCCATAGCCTAGAAGTTTAATAGTGCGTTTTGTTCGCCATTTCATGTGCTTTGTGATGCCGCTTAGCCCAATACGCTATCTGAAATAGGAGCGACGTAAATTGAACAAATGTGATAGAATTTCCCTGAAATCTTATATTAAACAAAATATGAAATGATCTAATCGGGTCTCTGATCGCTCTATCATAGAAGTTTAGTAGTGCATTTTACTCGCCCTTCCATGCGCTTTAAGATGCCGGCTAGGTCAGTAGGCTATCTGAAATAGGAGCGACGTAAGATGAACAAATGTGATAGAATTACGCTGAATTCTTGTATTAACCGTAATATAAAATGAACTAATCGGGTCTCCGTTTGCCTTATCCTAGCAGTTTAATAGCGCATTTTACGTATCATTTCATGCGCTTTGACAGGCCGCTTAGCCCAATACGCTATCTGAAATAGGAGCGACGTAAATTGAACAAATGTGATAGAATTTCCATGAATTCTTATATAAACCTTAATGTAAAATGATCCAATCGGGTCTCTGTTCGCCCTACCCTAGAAGTTTAATAGTGCATTTCACTCTCCATTTCATGCGCTTTGAGGTGCCGCTTAGCCCAATACGCTATCTGAAATAGGAGCGACGTAAGTTGAACAAATGTGATAGAATTTCGCAGAATTCTTATGTTAACCAAAATATAAAATGATCTAATCGAGTCTCTGTTTGCCCTACCATAGAATTTTAATAGTGCATTCTACTCGCCATTCCACCCGCTTTAAGATGCCGCCTAGCCCAGTACGCTATCTGAAATAGGAGCGACGTAACTTGAACAAATGTGATAGAATTTCGCTGAATTGTTATATTAACCAAAGTATAAACTGATCTAATCGGGGCTCTGTTTGCCCTACCCCAGAAGTTTAATCGTGCATTTTACACGCCATTTCATGCGCTTTGAGATGCCGCGTAGCCCAATACGCTATCTGAAATAGGAGCGACGTAAATTGAACAAATGTGATAGAATTTCCCTGAATTCTTATATTAACCTTAATGTAAAATGATCTAATCGGGTCTCTGTTCGCCCTACCCTAGAAGTTTTATAGTGCGTTTCACTCGTCATTTGATGCGCTTTCAGTTGCCGCTTAGCCCAATACGCTATCTGAAATAGGAGCGACGTAAATTGAACAAATGTGATAGAATTTCCCTGAAATCTTATATTAAATAAAATATAAAATGATCTAATCGGGTCTCTGATTCCCCTATCATAGAAGATTAGTAGTGCATTTTACTCGCCATTCCACGCGCTTTAAGATGCCGCCTAGCCCAGTACGCTATCTGATATAGGAGCGACGTAACATGAACAAATGAGATAGAATTACGCTGCATTCTTATATTAACCGTAATATAAAATGATCTAATCGGGTATCTGTTTTCCTTATCCTAGAAGTTTAATAGTGCATTATACTCGCCATTTCATGCGCTTCGAGATTCCGCTTAGCTCAATACGCTATCTGAAATAGGAGCGACGAAAGTTGAACAAATGTGATAGAATTTCACTGAATTATTTTATTAACCAGAATGTAAAATGATCTAATCTGGTCTCTGTTTGCCCTACCATAGAAGTCTTGTAGTGCATTTCACTCGCCATTTCATGTGCCTTGAGATGCCGCTTAGCCCAATACGCTATCTGAAATAGGAGCGACGTAAGTTGAACAAATGTGATAGAATTACGCTGAATTCTTTTATTAACCATAATGTAAAATGATCGGCTCGGGTCTCTGTTCGCCCTAGCCTAGAAGTTTAATAGTGCATTTTATTCGCAATTTCATGCGCTTTGAGATGCCGCTTAGCCCAATACGCTATCTGAAATTGGAGCGACGTAAATGGAACAAATGTGATAGAATTTCGCTGAATTCTTGAATTAACCATAATATAACATGATCTAATCGGGTCTCTGCTTGCCCTACCCTAGAAGTTTAATAGTGCATTTCACTCGTCACTTCATGCGCTTTGAGATGCCGCTAAGCCCAATAAGCTATCTGAAATAGGAGCGACGAAAATTGAACAAATGTGATAGAATTTCGCAGAATTCTTATGTTAACCAAAATATAAAATGATCTAATCTGATCTCTGTTCGCCATAGCCTAGAAGTTTAATAGTGCGTTTTGTTCGCCATTTCATGTGCTTTGTGATGCCGCTTAGCCCAATACGCTATCTGAAATAGGAGCGACGTAAATTGAACAAATGTGACAGAATTTCCCTGAAATCTTATATTAAACAAAATATAAAATGATCTAATCGGGTCTCTGATTGCTCTATCATAGAAGTTTAGTAGTGCATTTTACTCGCCCTTCCATGCGCTTTAAGATGCCGGCTAGGTCAGTAGGCTATCTGAAATAGGAGCGACGTAAGATGAACAAATGTGATAGAATTACGCTGAATTCTTATATTAACCGTAATATAAAATGAACTAATCGGGTCTCCGTTTGCCTTATCCCAGCAGTTTAATAGCGCATTTTACGTATCATTTCATGCGCTTTGACAGGCCGCTTAGCCCAATACGGTATCTGAAATAGGAGCGACGTAAATTGAACAAATGTGATAGAATTTCCATGAATTCTTATATAAACCTTAATGTAAAATGATCCAATCGGGTCTCTGTTCGCCCTACCCTAGAAGTTTAATAGTGCATTTCACTCTCCATTTCATGCGCTTTGAGGTGCCGCTTAGCCCAATACGCTATCTGAAATAGGAGCGACGTAAGTTGAACAAATGTGATAGAATTTCGCAGAATTCTTATGTTAACCAAAATATAAAATGATCTAATCGAGTCTCTGTTTGCCCTACCATAGAATTTTAATCGTGCATTTTACACGCCATTTCATGCGCTTTGAGATGCCGCTTAGCCCAATACGCTATCTGAAATAGGAGCGACGTAAATTGAACAAATGTGATAGAATTTCGCTGAATTCTCAAATTAACCATAATATAAAATGATCTAATCGGGTCCCTGTTTGCTCTACCCTAGAATTTTAATAGTGCATTTTACTCGCAATTTCATGCGCTTTGAGGTGCCGCTTAACCCAATACGCTATCTGCAATAGGAGCGACGTAAATTGAACAAACGTGATAGAATTTTGCTGAATTCTTAAATTAACCATAGTACAAAATGATCTAATCGGGTCTCTGTTTGCCCTACCCTAGAAGTTTAATAGTGCATTCTGCTCGCCATTTCATGCGCTTTGATATGCCGCTTAGCCCAATACGCTATCTGAAATAGGAGCGACGTAAATTGATCAAATGTGATAGAATTTCGCTGAATTCTTAAATTAACTATAATATAAAATGATCTAATCGGGTCTCTGATTGCCCTATCATAGAAGTTTAATAGTGCATTTTACTCGCCATTTCATGCGCTTTGAGATGCCGCTTAACCCAATACGCTATCTGAAATAGGAGCAACGAAAGTTGAACAAATGTGATAGAATTTCGCTGAATTATTTTATTAACCAGAATGTAAAATGATCTAATCGGGTCTCTGTTCGCCCTAGCCTAGAAGTTTAATGGTGCATTTTATTCGCCATTTCATGCGCTTTGTGATGCCGCGTAGCCCAGTACGCTATCTGAAATAGGAGCGACCTAAATTGAACGAATGTGATAGAATTTTGCTGAATTCTTAAATTAACCATAATATAAAATGATCTAATCGGGTCTCTGCTTGCCCTACCCTAGAAGTTTAACAGTGCATTTTACTCGTCATTTCCTGCGCTTTGAGATGCCGCTTTGCCCAATACGCTATCTGAAATAGGAGCGACGTAAATTGAACGAATGTGATAGAATTTCGCTCAATTCTTAAAGTAACCATAATATAAAATGATCTAATCGGGTCTCTGTTTGCCCTACCCTAAAACTTTAATAGTGCATTTTACTCGTCATTTCATGCGCTTTGAGATGCCGCTTTGCCCAATACGCTATCTGAAATAGGAGCGACGTAAATTGAACAAATGTGATAGAATTTCACTGAATTCTTATATTAACCAAAATATAAAATGATCTAATCGGGTCTCTGATTGCCCTATCGTAGAAGATTAGTAGTGCATTTTACTCGCCATTCCACGCGCTTTACGATGCCGCCTAGCCCAGTATGCTATCTGAAATAGGAGCGACGTAAATTGAACAAATGTGATAGAATTTCGCTGAATTCTTAAATTAACTATTATATAAAATGATCTCATCGGGTCACTGATTGCCCTACCCTAGAAGTTTAATAGTGCATTTTACTTGCCATTTCATGCGCTTTGAGATGCCGCTTAGCCCAATACGCTATCTGAAATATGAGCGACGTAAATTGAACAAATGTGATAGAATTTCGCTGAATTCTTATATTAACCATAATATAAAATGATCTAATCGGGTATCTGTTTGCCTTATCCTAGAAGTTTAATAGTGAATTCTTATATTAACCGTAATATAAAATGATCTAATCGGGTCTCCGTTTGCCATACCCTAGAAGTTTAATAGTCCATTTTATTCGCCATTTCATGCGCTTTGAGATGCCGCGTAGCCCAATACGCTATCTGAAATAGGAGCGACGTAAATTGAACGAATGTGATAGAATTTCCCTGAATTCTTATATTAACCTTAATGTAAAATGATCTAATCGGGTCTCTGTTCGCCCTACCCTAGAAGTTTAATAGTGCGTTTCACTCGTCATTTGATGCGCTTTCAGTTGCCGCTTAGCCCAATACGCTAAATTGAACAAATGTGATAGAATTTCCCTGAAATCTTATATTAAATAAAATATAAAATGATCTAATCGGGTCTCTGATTCCCCTATCATAGAAGATTAGTAGTGCATTTTACTCGCCATTCCACGCGCTTTAAGATGCCGCCTAGCCCAGTACGCTATCTGATATAGGAGCGACGTAACATGAACAAATGAGATAGAATTACGCTGCATTCTTATATTAACCGTAATATAAAATGATCTAATCGGGTATCTGTTTTCCTTATCCTAGAAGTTTAATAGTGCATTATACTCGCCATTTCATGCGCTTCGAGATTCCGCTTAGCTCAATACGCTATCTGAAATAGGAGCGACGAAAGTTGAACAAATGTGATAGAATTTCACTGAATTCTTTTATTAACCATAATGTAAAACGATCTAATCTGGTCTCTGTTCGCCCTACCATAGAAGTCTTATAATGCATTTCACTCGCCATTTCATGCGCTTTGAGATGCCGCTTAGCCCAATACGCTATCTGAAATAGGAGCGAGCTAAATTGAACGAATGTGATAGAATTTTGCTGAATTCTTAAATTAACCATAATATAAAATGATCTAATCGGGTCTCTGCTTGCCCTAACCTAGAAGTTTAATAGCGCATTTTACTCGTCATATCATGCGCTTTGAGATGCCGCTTAGCCGAATACGCTATCTGGAATAGGAGCGACGTAAATTGAACAAATGTGATACTATTTCCCTGAAATCTTATATTAAACAAAATATAAAATGATCTAATCGAGTCTCTGATTGCCCTATCATAGAAGTTTAGTAGTGCATTTTACTCGCCATTCCACGGGCTTTAAGCTGCCGCCTAGCCCAGTACGCTATCTGAAATAGGAGCGACGTAAGTTGAACAAATGTGATAGAATTTTGCTGAATTCTTAAATTAACCATAACATAAAATGATCTAATCGGGTCTCTGTTTGCCCTACCCTAGAAGTTTAATAGTGCATTTTAGTCGCCATTTCATGCGCTTTGAGATCCGGCTTAGCCCAATACGCTATCTGAAATAGGAGCGACGTAAATTGAACAAATGTGGTAGTATTTCCCTGAAATCTTATATTAATCAAAATATAAAATGATCTAATCGGGTCTCTGATTGCCCTATCATAGAAGATTAGTAGTGCATTTTACTCGCCATTCCACGCGCTTTGAGATGCCGCCTAGCCCAGTACACTATCTGAAATAGGAGCGTCGTAACTTGAACAAATGTGATAGAATTACGCTGAATTCTTATATTAAGCGTAATATAAAATGATCTAATCGGGTCTCTGTTTGCCTTATCCTAGAAGTTTAATAGCGCATTTTTCTCGCCATTTCATGCGCTTTGAGATGCCGCTTAGCCCAATGCGCTATCTGGAATAGGAGCGACGTAAATTGAACAAATGTGATAGAATTTCCGTGAATTCTTATATTAACCTTAATGTAAAATGATCCAATCGGGTCTCTGTTCGCCCTACCATAGAAGTCTAATAGTGCATTTCTCTCGCCATTTCATGCGCCTTGAGATGCCGCTTAGCCCAATACGCTATCTGAAATAGGAGCGACGTAAGTTGAACAAATGTGATAGAATTACGCTGAATTCTTTTATTAACCATAATGTAAAATGATCTGCTCGCGTCTCTGTTCGCCCTAGCCTAGAAGTTTAATAGTGCATTTTATTCGCCATTTCATGCGCTTTGAGATCCCGCTTAGCCCAATACGCTATCTGAAATTGGAGCGACGTAAATGGAACAAATGTGATAGAATTTCGCTGAATTCTTAAATTAACCATAATATAAAATGATCTAATCGGGTCTCTGCTTGCCATACCCTAGAAGTTTAATAGTGCATTTCACTCGTCACTTCATGCGCTTTGAAATGCCGCTAAGCCCAATAAGCTATCTGAAATAGGAGCGACGTAAATAGAACAAATGTGATAGAATTTCGCAGAATTCTTATGTTAACCAAAATATAAAATGATCTAATCTGATCTCTGTTCGCCATAGCCTAGAAGTTTAATAGTGCATTTTGTTCACCATTTCATGTGCTTTCTGATGCCGCTTAGCCCAATACGCTATCTGAAATAGGAGCGACGTAAATTGAACAAATGTGATAGAATTTCCCTGAAATCTTATATTAAACAAAATATAATATGATCTAATCGGGTCTCTGATTGCTCTATCATAGAAGTTTAGTAGTGCATTTTACTCGCCCTTCCACGCGCTTTAAGATGCCGCCTAGCCCAGTAGGCTATCTGAAATAGGAGCGACGTAAGATGAACAAATGTGATAGAATTACGCTGAATTCTTATATTAACCCTAATATAAAATGATCTAATCGGGTCTCTGCTTGCCCTACCCTAGAAGTTTAATAGTGCATTTTACTCGTCATTTCATGCGCTTTGAGATGCCGCTTTGCCCAATACGCTATCTGAAATAGGAACGACGTAAATTGCACGAATGTGATAGAATTTCGCTCGATTCTTAAATTAACCATAATATAAAATGATCTAATCGGGTCTCTGTTTGCCCTACCCTAGAACTTTAATAGTGCATTTTACTCCTCATTTCATGCGCTTTGAGATGCCGCTTAACCTAATACGCTATCTGAAATTGGAGCGACATAAGTTGAACAAATGTGATAGAATTTCGCTGAATTCTTTTATTAACCATAATGTAAAATGATCTAATCGGGTCTCTGATTGCCCTAGCATAGAAGTTTAATAGTGCATTTTACCCGCCATTCCACGCGCTTTAAGATGCCGCCTAGCCCAGTACCCTATCTGAAATAGGAGCGACGTACGTTGAACAAATGTGATAGAATTACGCTGAATTCTTATATTAACCATAATATAAAATGATCGAATCGGGCCTCTGTTTGCCTTATCCTAGAAGTTTAATAGTGCATTTTACTCGCCATTTCATGCGCATTGAGATGCCGCTTAGCCCAATACGCTATCTGAAATATCAGCGACGTAAATTGAACAAATGTGAGAGACTTTCGCTGAATTCTTATATTAACCTTAATGTAAAGTGTTCTAATCGGGTCTCTGTTCGCCCTACCCTAGAAGATTAATAGTGCATTTTACTCGCGATTCCACGCGCTTTAAGAAGCCGCCTAGCCCAGTACGCTATCTGAAATAGGAGCGACGTAAATTGAACAAATGTGATAGAATTTGGCTGAATTCTTAAATTAACCATAATATAAAATCATCTAATTGGGTCTCTGTTTGCCCTACCCTAGAAGTTTAATAGTGCATTTTAGTCGCCATTTCATGCGCTTTGAGATCCGGCTTAGCCCAATACGCTATCTGAAATAGGAGCGACGTAAATTGAACAAATGTGATAGAATTTCGCTGAATTCTTATATTAACCAAAATATAAAATGATCTAATCGGGTCTCTGTTTGCCCTACCCTAGAAGTTTAATCGTGCATTTTACACGCCATTTCATGCCCTTTGAGATGCCGCTTAGCCCAATACGCTATCTGAAATAGGAGCGACGTAAATTGAACAAATGTGATAGAATTTCGCTGAATTCTTAAATTAACCATAATATAAAATGATCTAATCGGGTCCCTGTTTGCCCTACCCTAGAAGTTTAATAGTGCATTTCACTCGTCATTTCATGCGCTTTGAGATGCCGCTTAGCCCAATACCCTATCTGAAATAGGAGCGACGTAAATTGAACAAATGTGATAGAATTTCGCTGAATTCTTATATTAACCAAAGTATAAAATGATCTAATCTGGTCTCTGATTGCCCTATCACAGAAGGTTAATAGTGCATTTTACTCGCCATTCCACGCGCTTTAAGATGCCGCCTAGCCCAGTACGCTGTCTGAAATAGAAGCGACGTAAATTGAACAAGTGTGATAGAATCTCGCTGAATACTTATATTAACCTTAATGTAAAATGATGTAATCGGGTCTCTGTTCGCCCTACCCTAGAAGTTTAATAGTGCATTTCACTCGTCTTTTCATGCGCTTTGAGATGACGCTTAACCCAATACGCTATCTGAAATAGGAGCGACGTAAGTTGAACAAATGTGACAGAATTACGCTGCATTCTTATATTCACCTTAATGTAAAATGATCTCTCCGGGTCTCTGTTCACCCTGCCCTAGATGTATAATAGTGCATTTCACTCGTCATTTCATGCGCTTTGAGATGCCGCTTAGCCCAATACGATATCTGAAATAGGAGCGACGTAAATTGAACAAATGTGATAGAATTTCCCTGAATTCTTAAATTAACTATAATATAAAATGATCTAATCGGGTCACTGATTGCCCTATCATAGAAGTTTAATAGTGCATTTTACTCGCCATTCCACGCGCTTTAAGATGCCGGCGAGCCCAGTACGCTATCTGAAATAGGAGCGACGTAATTTGAAGAAATGTGATAGAATTACGCTGAATTCTTATATTAACCGTAATATAAAATGATCTAATCGGGTCTCTGTTTGCCCTACCCTAGAAGTTTAATAGTCCATTTTATTCGCCATTTCATGCGCTTTGAGATGCCGGTTAGCCCAATACGCTAACTGAAATAGGAGCGACGTAAATAGAACAAATGTGATAGGATTTCCCTGAAATCTTATATTAAACAAAATATAAAATGATCTAATCGGGTCTCTGACTGCCCTATCATTGAAGTTTAACAGTGCATTTTACTCGCGATTCCACGCGCTTTAAGAAGCCGCCTAGCCCAGTACGCTATCTGAAATAGGAGCGACGTAAATTCAACAAATGTGATAGGATCTTGTTGAATTCTTAAATTAACCATAATATAAAATGATCTAATCGGGTCCCTGTTTGCCCTACCCTAGGAGGTTAATAGTGCATTTTACTCGCCATTTCATGCGCTTTGAGATGCCGCTTAGCCCAATAAGCTATCTGAAATATCAGCGACACGAATTGAACAAATGTGATAGAATTTCCCTGAAATCTTGTATTAAACAAAATATAAAATGATCTAATCGCGTCTCTGATTGCCCTATCATACAAGTTTAATAGTGCATTTTACTCGCCACTCCACGCGCTTTAGGATGCCCCCTAGCCCAGTACGCTATCCGAAATAGGAGCGACGTAAATTGAACGAATGTGATAGAATTTTGCTGAATTCTTAAATTAACCATAATATAAAATGATCTAATCGGGTCTCTGTTTGCCCTACCCTAGAAGTTTAATAGTGCATTTTACTCGCCATTTCATGCGCTTTGAAATGCCGCGTAACCCAATACGCTATCTGAAATAGGAGCAACGAAAGTTGAACAAATGTGATTGAATTTCGCTGAATTATTTTATTAACCAGAATGTAAAATGATCTAATCGGGTCTCTGTTCGCCCTAGCCTAGAAGTTTCATAGTGCATCTTATTCGCCATTTCATGCGCTTTGTGATGCCGCGTAGCCCAATACGCTATCTGAAATAGGAGCGACGTAAATTGAACAAATGTGATAGAATTTCCCTGAATTCTTATATTAAGCTTAATGTAAAATGATCTAATCGGGTCTCTGTTCGCCCTACCATAGAAGTTTAATAGTGCATTTCACTAGTCATTTCATGCGCTTTCAGTTGCCGCTTAGCCCAATACGCTATCTGAAATAGGAGCGACGTAAATTGAACAAATGTGATAGAATTTCCCTGAAACCTTATATTAAACAAAATATAAAATGATCTAATCGGGTCTCTGATTGCCCTATCATAGAAGATTAGTAGTGCATTTTACTCGCCATTCCACGCGCCTTAAGATGCCGCCTAGCCCAGTACGCTATCTGAAATAGGAGCGACGTAACTTGAACAAATGCGATAGAATTACGCTGCATTCTTATATTAACCGTAATATAAAGTGATCTAACCGGGTATCTGTTTGCCTTATCCTAGAAGTTTAATAGTGCATTATACTCGCCATTTCATGCGCTTCGAGATGCCGCTTAGCTCAATACGCTATCTGAAATAGGAGCGACGAAAGTTGAACAAATGTGATAGAATTTCGTTGAATTATTTTATTAACCAGAATGTAAAATGATCTAATCTGGACTCTGTTCGCCCTACCATAGAAGTCTTATAGTGCATTTCACTCGCCATTTCATGCGCTTTGAGATGCCGCTTAGCCCAATACGCTATCTGAAAGAGGAGCGACGTAAGTTGAACAAATGTGATAGAATTTTGCTGAATTCTTAAATTAACCATAATATAAAATGATCTAATCGGGTCTCTGTTTGCCCTACCCTAGAAGTTTAATAGTGCATTTTAGTCGCCATTTCATGCGCTTTGAGATCCGCCTTAGCCCAATACGCTATCTGAAATAGGAGCGACGTAAATTGAACAAATGTGATAGAATTTCCCTGAAACCTTATATTAATCATAATATAAATGATCTAATCGGGTCTCTGATTGCCCTATCATAGAAGATTAGTAGTGCATTTTACTCGCCATTCCACGCGCTTTAAGATGCCGCCTAGCCCAGTACGCTATCTGAAATAGGAGCGACGTAACTTGAACAAATGTGATAGAATTACGCTGAATTCTTATATTAACCGTAATATAAAATGATCTAATCGGGTCTGTGTTTGCCTTATCCTAGAAGTTTAATAGCGCATTTTACTCGCCATTTCATGCGCTTTGAGATGCCGCTTAGCCCAATACGCTATCTGGAATAGGAGCGACGTAAATTGAACAGATGTGATAGAATTTCGCTGAATCCTTATACTAACCAAAATATAAGATGATCTAATCGGGTCTCTGTTTGCCCTACCCTAGAAGTTTAATAGTGCGTTTTACTCGCCATTTCATGTGCTTTGAGGTGGCGCTTAGCCCAATACGCTATCTGAAATAGGAGCGACGTAAATTGAACGAATGTGATAGAATTTCGCTGGATTCTTATATTAACCAAAATATAAAATGATCTAATCGGGTCTCTGATAGCGCTATAATAGAAGTTTAATAGGGCATTTTACTCGCCATTTCGTGCGCTTTAAGATGCCGCCTAGCCCAGTACGCTATCTGAAATAGGAGCGACGTAAGTTGAACAAATGTGATAGAATTACGCTGCATTCTTATATTAACCGTAACATAAAATGATCTAATCGGGTCTCTGCTAGCCCTATCATAGAAATTTAATAGTGCATTTTACCCGCCATTCCACGCGCTTTAAGATGCCGCCTAGCCCAGTACCCTATCTGAAATAGGAGCGACGTACGTTGAACAAATGTGATAGAATTACGCTGAATTCTTATATTAACCATAATATAAAATGATCGAATCGGGTCTCTGTTTGCCTTATCCTAGAAGTTTAATAGTGCATTTTACTCGCCATTTCATGCGCATTGAGATGCCGCTTAGCCCAATACGCTATCTGAAATATCAGCGACGTAAATTGAACAAATGTGATAGAATTTCGCTGAATTCTTATATTAACCAAAATATAAAATGATCTAATCGGGTCTCTGTTTGCCCTACCCTAGAAGTTTAATCGTGCATTTTACACGCCATTTCATGCGCTTTGAGATGCCGCTTAGCCCAATACGCTATCTGAAATAGGAGCGACGTAAATTGAACAAATGTGATAGAATTTCGCTGAATTCTTAAATTAACCATAATATAAAATGATCTAATCGGGTCCCTGTTTGCCCTACCCTAGAAGTTTAATAGTGCATTTCACTCGTCATTTCATGCGCTTTGAGATGCCGCTTAGCCCAATACCCTATCTGAAATAGGAGCGACGTAAATTGAACAAATGTGATAGAATTTCGCTGAATTCTTATATTAACCAAAGTATAAAATGATCTAATCTGGTCTCTGATTGCCCTATCACAGAAGGTTAATAGTGCATTTTACTCGCCATTCCACGCGCTTTAAGATGCCGCCTAGCCCAGTACGCTGTCTGAAATAGAAGCGACGTAAATTGAACAAGTGTGATAGAATCTCGCTGAATACTTATATTAACCTTAATGTAAAATGATGTAATCGGGTCTCTGTTCGCCCTACCCTAGAAGTTTAATAGTGCATTTCACTCGTCTTTTCATGCGCTTTGAGATGAAGCTTAACCCAATACGCTATCTGAAATAGGAGCGACGTAAGTTGAACAAATGTGACAGAATTACGCTGCATTCTTATATTCACCTTAATGTAAAATGATCTCTCCGGGTCTCTGTTCACCCTACCCTAGATGTATAATAGTGCATTACACTCGTCATTTCATGCGCTTTGAGATGCCGCTTAGCCCAATACGATATCTGAAATAGGAGCGACGTAAATTGAACAAATGTGATAGAATTTCCCTGAATTCTTAAATTAACTATAATATAAAATGATCTAATCGGGTCACTGATTGCCCTATCATAGAAGTTTAATAGTGCATTTTACTCGCCATTCCACGCGCTTTAAGATGCCGGCGAGCCCAGTACGCTATCTGAAATAGGAGCAACGAAAGTTGAACAAATGTGATAGAATTTCCCTGAATTCTTGTATTAACCTTAATGTAAAATGATCTAATCGGGTCTCTGATTGCCCTATCATAGAAGATTAGTAGTGCATTTTACTCGCCATTCCACGCGCTTTAAGATGCCGCCTAGCCCAGTACGCTATCTGAAATAGGAGCGACCTAAATTGAACGAATGTGATAGAATTTTGCTGAATTCTTAAATTAACCATAATATAAAATGATCTAATCGGGTCTCTGCTTGCCCTACCCTAGAAGTTTAACAGTGCATTTTAGTCGTCATTTCATGCGCATTGAGCTGCCGCTTAGCCCAATACGCTATCTGAAATAGGAGCGACGTAAATTGAACAAATATGATAGAGTTTCGCTGTATTCTTAAATTAACCATAAAATAAAATGATCATATCGGGTCGCCGTTTGCCCTACCCTAGAAGCTTAACAGTGCATTTTACTCGCCATTTCTTGCGCTTGGAGATGCCGCTTAGCCCAATACACTATCTGAAATATCAGCGACGTAAATTGAACAAATGTGGTAGAATTACGCTGAATTCTTATATTAATCGTAATATAAAATGATCTAATCGGCTCTCTGATTGCCCTACCCTAGAAGTTTAACAGTGCATTTTACTAGCCATTTCATGCGGTTTGAGATGCCGCTTAGCCCAATACGCTATCTGAAATAGGAGCGACGTAAATTGAAAAACGTGATAGAATTTCCCTGAATTCTTATATTAACCTTAATGTAAAATGATCTAATCGGTTCTCTGTTCGCCCTACCCTAGAAGTTTAATAGTGCATTTCACTCGTCATTTCATGCGCTTTGAGATGCCGCTTAGCCCAATACGCTATCTGAAATAGGAGCGACGTAAATTGAACAATTGTGATAGAATTTCGCTGAATTCTTATATTAACCAAAATATAAAATGATCTAGTCGGGTCTCTGATTGCCCTATCATAGAAGTTTAATAGTGCATTTTGCTCGCCATTCCACGCGCTTTAAGATGCCGCCTAGCCCAGTACGCTATCTGAAATTGGAGCGACGTAAATTGAACAAATGTGACAGAATTTTGCTGACATCTTAAATTAACCATAATATAAAATGATCTAATCGGGTCTCTGTTTGCCCTACCCTACAAGTTTAGCAGTGCATTTTGCTCGCCATTTCATGCGCTTTGAGATGGCGATTAGCCCAATAAGCTATCTGAAATAGGAGCGACGAAATTGAACAAATGTGATAGAATTACTCTGAATTCTTATATTAACCGTAATATAAAATGACCAAATCGGGTCTCTGTTTGCCTTATCCTAAAAGTTTAATAGAGCATTTCACTCGCCATTTCATGCGCTTTGAGATGCCGCTTAGCCCAATACGCTATCTGAAATAGGAGCAACGTAAATTGAACAAATGTGATAGAATTTCGCTGAATTCTTGTATTAACCAAAATATAAAATGATCTAATCGGGACTCTGTTTGCCCTATCATAGATGTTTAATAGTGCATTTCACTCGTCATTTCATGCGCTTTGAGATGCCGCCTAGCCCAGTACGCTATTTGAAATAGGAGCGACGTAAGTTGAACAAATGTGATAGAATTACGCTCAATTATTATATTAACCGTAATATAAAATTATCTAATCGGGTCTCGGTTTGCCCTACCCTAGAAGTTTAATAGTGCACTTTGCTCGCCATTTCATGCGCTTTGAGATGGCGCTTAGCCCAATACGCTATCTGAAATAGGAGCGACGTAAATTGAACAAATGTGATAGAATTTCCCTGAATTCTTATATACACCTTAATGTAAAATGATCTAATCGGGTCTTTGTTCGCCCTACCCTAGAAGTTTAATAGTGCATTTCACTCGCCATTTCATACGCTTTGAGATGCCGCTTAGCCCAATAAGCTGTCTGAAATAGGAGCGACGTAAATTGAACAAATGTGATAGAATTTCGCTGAATTCTTATATTAACCTTAATGTAAAATGATGTAATCGGGTCTCTGTTCGCCCTACCCTAGAAGTTTAATAGTGCATTTCACTCGTCATTTCATGCGCTTTGAGTTGCCGCTTAGCCCAATACGATATCTGAAATAGGAGCGATGAAAATTGAACAAATGTGATAGAACTTTGCTGAATTCTTAAATTAACCATAATATAATATGATCTAATCGGGTCTCTGTTTGCCCTACCCTATAAGTTTAGTAGTGCATTTTAGTCACCCTTCCACGCGCTTTAAGATGCCGCCTAGCCCACTACGCTATCTGAAATAGGAGCGACGTAAGTTGAACAAATGTGATAGAATTACGCTGAATTCTTATATTAACCGTAATATAAAATGATCTAATCGGGTCTCTGTTTGCCCTACCCTAGAAGTTTAATAGTGCATTTTACTCGCCATTTCTTGCGCTTTAAGATGCCGCCGAGCCCAGTACGCTATCTGATATAGGAGCGACGTAAGTTGAGCAAATGTGATAGAATTACGCTGAATTCTTATATTAACCGTAATATAAAATGATCTAATCGGGTCTCTGTTTGCCCTACCCTAGAAGTTTAATAGTGCATTTTACTCGCCATTTCTTGCGCTTTACGATGCCGCCGAGCCCAGTACGCTATCTGATATAGGAGCGACGTAAGTTGATAAAATGTGATAGAATTACGCTGAATTCTTATATTAACCGTAATATAAAATCATCTAATCGGGTCTCTGTTTGCCCTACCCCAGAAGTTTAATAGTGCATTTTACTCGCCATTTCATGCGCATTGAGCTGCCGCTTAGCCCAATACGCTATCTGAAATAGGAGCGACGTAAATTGAACAAATATGATAGAGTTTCGCCGAATTCTTAAATTAACCATAAAATAAAATGATCTTATCGGGTCTCTGTTTGCCCTACCCTAGAAGTTTAATAGTGCATTTTACTCGCCATTTCTTGCGCTTTAAGATGCCGCTTAGCCCAATACGCTATCTGATATAGGAGCGACGTAAATTGAACAAATGTGATAGAATTTCCCTGAAATCTTATATTAAACAAAATATAAAATGATCTAATCGGGTCTCTGATTGCCCTATCATAGAAGTTTAATAGTGCATTTTAGTCGCCAATCCACGCGCTTTAAGATTCCGCCTAGCCCAGTACGCTATCTGAAATAGGAGCGACGCAAATTGAACAAATGTGATAGAATTTGGCTGAATTCTTAAATTAACCATAACATAAAATGATCTAATCGGGTCTCTGTTTGCCGTACCCTAGAAGTTTACTAGTGCATTTTACTCGCCATTTCTTGCGCTTTGAGATGCCGCTTTGCCCAATAAGCTATCTGAAATAGGAGCGACGTAAATTGAACAAATGTGAGAGAATTTCGCTGAATTCTTATATTAACCTTAATGTAAAATGTTCTAATCGGGTCTCTGTACGCCCTACCCTTGAAGATTAATGGTGCATTTCACTCGTCATTTCATGCGCTTTGAGATGCCGCTTAGCCCAATACGCTATCTGAAATAGGAGCGACGTAAGTTGAACAAATGTGATAGAATTTCGCTGAATTCTTATATTAACCAAAATATAAAATGATCTAATCGGGTCTCTGATAGCCCTATCATAGAAGTTTAATAGTGCATTTTACCCGCCATTCCACGCGCTTTAAGATGCCGCCTATCCCAGTACGCTATCTGAAATAGGAGCGACGTACGTTGAACAAATGTGATAGAATTACGCTGAATTCTTATATTAACCGTAATATAAAATGAACGAATCGGGTCTCTGTTTGCCTTATCCCAGAAGTTTAATAGTGCATTTTACTCGCCAATCCACGCGCTTTAAGATTCCGCCTAGCCCAGTACGCTATCTGAAATAGGAGCGTCGTAAATTGAACAAATGTGATAGAATTTGGCTGAATTCTTAAATTAACCATAATATAAAATGATCTAATCGGGTCTCTGTTTGCCCTACCCTAGGAGTTTAATAGTGCATTTTACTCGCCATTTCATGCGCTTTGAGGTGCCGCTTAACCCAATACGCTATCTGAAATAGGAGCGACGTAAATTGAACGAATGTGATAGAATTTCGCTGGATTCTTATATTAACCAAAATATAAAATGATCTAATCGGGTCTCTGATAGCCCTATAATAGAAGTTTAATAGGGCATTTTACTCGCCATTTCGTGCGCTTTAAGATGCCGCCTAGCCCAGTACGCTATCTGAAATAGGAGCGACGTAAATTGAACAAGTGTGATAGAATCTCGCTGAATACTTATATTAACCTTAATGTAAAATGATGTAATCGGGTCTCTGTTCACCCTACCCTAGAAGTTTAATAGTGCATTTCACTCGTCATTTCATGCGCTTTGAGATGCCGCTTGACCCAATACGCTATCTGAAATAGGAGCGACGTAAGTTGAACAAATGTGAGAGAATTTCGCTGAATTCTTATATTAACCTTAATGTAAAATGTTCTAATCGGGTCTCTGTACGCCCTACCCTTGAAGATTAATAGTGCATTTCACTCGTCATTTCATGCGCTTTGAGATGCCGCTTAGCCCAATACGCTATCTGAAATAGGAGCGACGTAAGTTGAACAAATGTGATAGAATTTCGCTGAATTCTTATATTAACCAAAATATAAAATGATCTAATCGGGTCTCTGATAGCCCTATCATAGAAGTTTAATAGTGCATTTTACCCGCCATTCCACGCGCTTTAAGATGCCGCCTATCCCAGTACGCTATCTGAAATAGGAGCGACGTACGTTGAACAAATGTGATAGAATTACGCTGAATTCTTATATTAACCGTAATATAAAATGAACGAATCGGGTCTCTGTTTGCCTTATCCTAGAAGTTTAATAGTGCATTTTACTCGCCAATCCACGCGCTTTAAGATTCCGCCTAGCCCAGTACGCTATCTGAAATAGGAGCGTCGTAAATTGAACAAATGTGATAGAATTTGGCTGAATTCTTAAATTAACCATAATATAAAATGATCTAATCGGGGCTCTGTTTGCCCTACCCTAGGAGTTTAATAGTGCATTTTACTCGCCATTTCATGCGCTTTGAGGTGCCGCTTAACCCAATACGCTATCTGAAATAGGAGCGACGTAAATTGAACGAATGTGATAGAATTTCGCTGGATTCTTATATTAACCAAAATATAAAATGATCTAATCGGGTCTCTGATAGCCCTATAATAGAAGTTTAATAGGGCATTTTACTCGCCATTTCGTGCGCTTTAAGATGCCGCCTAGCCCAGTACGCTATCTGAAATAGGAGCGACGTAAATTGAACAAGTGTGATAGAATCTCGCTGAATACTTATATTAACATTAATGTAAAATGATGTAATCGGGTCTCTGTTCACCCTACCCTAGAAGTTTAATAGTGCATTTCACTCGTCATTTCATGCGCTTTTAGATGACGCTTAACCCAATACGCTATCTGAAATAGGAGCGACGTAAGTTGAACAAATGGGACAGAATTACGCTGCATTCTTATATTCACCTTAATGTAAAATGATCTCTCCGGGTCTCTGTTCACCCTACCCTAGATGTATAATAGTGCATTTCACTCGTCATTTCATGCGCTTTGAGATGCCGCTTAGCCCAATACGATATCTGAAATAGGAGCGACGTAAATTGAACAAATGTGATAGAATTTCCCTGAATTCTTATATTAACCAAAATATAAAATGATCTAATCGGGTCTCTGTTTGCCCTACCCTAGAAGTTTAATCGTGCATTTTACACGCCATTTCATGCCCTTTGAGATGCCGCTTAGCCCAATACGCTATCTGAAATAGGAGCGACGTAAATTGAACAAATGTGATAGAATTTCCCTGAAATCTTATATTAAACAAAATATAATATGATCTAATCGGGTCTCTGATTGCTCTATCATAGAAGTTTAGTAGTGCATTTTACTCGCCCTTCCACGCGCTTTAAGATGCCGCCTAGCCCAGTAGGCTATCTGAAATAGGAGCGACGTAAGATGAACAAATGTGATAGAATTACGCTGAATTCTTATATTAACCCTAATATAAAATGATCTAATCGGGTCTCTGCTTGCCCTACCCTAGAAGTTTAATAGTGCATTTTACTCGTCATTTCATGCGCTTTGAGATGCCGCTTTGCCCAATACGCTATCTGAAATAGGAACGACGTAAATTGCACGAATGTGATAGAATTTCGCTCGATTCTTAAATTAACCATAATATAAAATGATCTAATCGGGTCTCTGTTTGCCCTACCCTAGAACTTTAATAGTGCATTTTACTCCTCATTTCATGCGCTTTGAGATGCCGCTTAACCTAATACGCTATCTGAAATTGGAGCGACATAAGTTGAACAAATGTGATAGAATTTCGCTGAATTCTTTTATTAACCATAATGTAAAATGATCTAATCGGGTCTCTGATTGCCCTAGCATAGAAGTTTAATAGTGCATTTTACCCGCCATTCCACGCGCTTTAAGATGCCGCCTAGCCCAGTACCCTATCTGAAATAGGAGCGACGTACGTTGAACAAATGTGATAGAATTACGCTGAATTCTTATATTAACCATAATATAAAATGATCGAATCGGGCCTCTGTTTGCCTTATCCTAGAAGTTTAATAGTGCATTTTACTCGCCATTTCATGCGCATTGAGATGCCGCTTAGCCCAATACGCTATCTGAAATATCAGCGACGTAAATTGAACAAATGTGAGAGACTTTCGCTGAATTCTTATATTAACCTTAATGTAAAGTGTTCTAATCGGGTCTCTGTTCGCCCTACCCTAGAAGATTAATAGTGCATTTTACTCGCGATTCCACGCGCTTTAAGAAGCCGCCTAGCCCAGTACGCTATCTGAAATAGGAGCGACGTAAATTGAACAAATGTGATAGAATTTGGCTGAATTCTTAAATTAACCATAATATAAAATCATCTAATTGGGTCTCTGTTTGCCCTACCCTAGAAGTTTAATAGTGCATTTTAGTCGCCATTTCATGCGCTTTGAGATCCGGCTTAGCCCAATACGCTATCTGAAATAGGAGCGACGTAAATTGAACAAATGTGATAGAATTTCGCTGAATTCTTATATTAACCAAAATATAAAATGATCTAATCGGGTCTCTGTTTGCCCTACCCTAGAAGTTTAATCGTGCATTTTACACGCCATTTCATGCCCTTTGAGATGCCGCTTAGCCCAATACGCTATCTGAAATAGGAGCGACGTAAATTGAACAAATGTGATAGAATTTCGCTGAATTCTTAAATTAACCATAATATAAAATGATCTAATCGGGTCCCTGTTTGCCCTACCCTAGAAGTTTAATAGTGCATTTCACTCGTCATTTCATGCGCTTTGAGATGCCGCTTAGCCCAATACCCTATCTGAAATAGGAGCGACGTAAATTGAACAAATGTGATAGAATTTCGCTGAATTCTTATATTAACCAAAGTATAAAATGATCTAATCTGGTCTCTGATTGCCCTATCACAGAAGGTTAATAGTGCATTTTACTCGCCATTCCACGCGCTTTAAGATGCCGCCTAGCCCAGTACGCTGTCTGAAATAGAAGCGACGTAAATTGAACAAGTGTGATAGAATCTCGCTGAATACTTATATTAACCTTAATGTAAAATGATGTAATCGGGTCTCTGTTCGCCCTACCCTAGAAGTTTAATAGTGCATTTCACTCGTCTTTTCATGCGCTTTGAGATGACGCTTAACCCAATACGCTATCTGAAATAGGAGCGACGTAAGTTGAACAAATGTGACAGAATTACGCTGCATTCTTATATTCACCTTAATGTAAAATGATCTCTCCGGGTCTCTGTTCACCCTGCCCTAGATGTATAATAGTGCATTTCACTCGTCATTTCATGCGCTTTGAGATGCCGCTTAGCCCAATACGATATCTGAAATAGGAGCGACGTAAATTGAACAAATGTGATAGAATTTCCCTGAATTCTTAAATTAACTATAATATAAAATGATCTAATCGGGTCACTGATTGCCCTATCATAGAAGTTTAATAGTGCATTTTACTCGCCATTCCACGCGCTTTAAGATGCCGGCGAGCCCAGTACGCTATCTGAAATAGGAGCGACGTAATTTGAAGAAATGTGATAGAATTACGCTGAATTCTTATATTAACCGTAATATAAAATGATCTAATAGGGTCTCTGTTTGCCCTACCCTAGAAGTTTAATAGTCCATTTTATTCGCCATTTCATGCGCTTTGAGATGCCGGTTAGCCCAATACGCTAACTGAAATAGGAGCGACGTAAATAGAACAAATGTGATAGGATTTCCCTGAAATCTTATATTAAACAAAATATAAAATGATCTAATCGGGTCTCTGACTGCCCTATCATTGAAGTTTAACAGTGCATTTTACTCGCGATTCCACGCGCTTTAAGAAGCCGCCTAGCCCAGTACGCTATCTGAAATAGGAGCGACGTAAATTCAACAAATGTGATAGGATCTTGTTGAATTCTTAAATTAACCATAATATAAAATGATCTAATCGGGTCCCTGTTTGCCCTACCCTAGGAGGTTAATAGTGCATTTTACTCGCCATTTCATGCGCTTTGAGATTCCGCTTAGCCCAATAAGCTATCTGAAATATCAGCGACACGAATTGAACAAATGTGATAGAATTTCCCTGAAATCTTGTATTAAACAAAATATAAAATGATCTAATCGCGTCTCTGATTGCCCTATCATACAAGTTTAATAGTGCATTTTACTCGCCACTCCACGCGCTTTAGGATGCCCCCTAGCCCAGTACGCTATCCGAAATAGGAGCGACGTAAATTGAACGAATGTGATAGAATTTTGCTGAATTCTTAAATTAACCATAATATAAAATGATCTAATCGGGTCTCTGTTTGCCCTACCCTAGAAGTTTAATAGTGCATTTTACTCGCCATTTCATGCGCTTTGAAATGCCGCGTAACCCAATACGCTATCTGAAATAGGAGCAACGAAAGTTGAACAAATGTGATTGAATTTCGCTGAATTATTTTATTAACCAGAATGTAAAATGATCTAATCGGGTCTCTGTTCGCCCTACCCTAGAAGTTTCATAGTGCATCTTATTCGCCATTTCATGCGCTTTGTGATGCCGCGTAGCCCAATACGCTATCTGAAATAGGAGCGACGTAAATTGAACAAATGTGATAGAATTTCCCTGAATTCTTATATTAAGCTTAATGTAAAATGATCTAATCGGGTCTCTGTTCGCCCTACCATAGAAGTTTAATAGTGCATTTCACTAGTCATTTCATGCGCTTTCAGTTGCCGCTTAGCCCAATACGCTATCTGAAATAGGAGCGACGTAAATTGAACAAATGTGATAGAATTTCCCTGAAACCTTATATTAAACAAAATATAAAATGATCTAATCGGGTCTCTGATTGCCCTATCATAGAAGATTAGTAGTGCATTTTACTCGCCATTCCACGCGCCTTAAGATGCCGCCTAGCCCAGTACGCTATCTGAAATAGGAGCGACGTAACTTGAACAAATGCGATAGAATTACGCTGCATTCTTATATTAACCGTAATATAAAGTGATCTAACCGGGTATCTGTTTGCCTTATCCTAGAAGTTTAATAGTGCATTATACTCGCCATTTCATGCGCTTCGAGATGCCGCTTAGCTCAATACGCTATCTGAAATAGGAGCGACGAAAGTTGAACAAATGTGATAGAATTTCGTTGAATTATTTTATTAACCAGAATGTAAAATGATCTAATCTGGACTCTGTTCGCCCTACCATAGAAGTCTTATAGTGCATTTCACTCGCCATTTCATGCGCTTTGAGATGCCGCTTAGCCCAATACGCTATCTGAAAGAGGAGCGACGTAAGTTGAACAAATGTGATAGAATTTTGCTGAATTCTTAAATTAACCATAATATAAAATGATCTAATCGGGTCTCTGTTTGCCCTACCCTAGAAGTTTAATAGTGCATTTTAGTCGCCATTTCATGCGCTTTGAGATCCGCCTTAGCCCAATACGCTATCTGAAATAGGAGCGACGTAAATTGAACAAATGTGATAGAATTTCCCTGAAACCTTATATTAATCATAATATAAATGATCTAATCGGGTCTCTGATTGCCCTATCATAGAAGATTAGTAGTGCATTTTACTCGCCATTCCACGCGCTTTAAGATGCCGCCTAGCCCAGTACGCTATCTGAAATAGGAGCGACGTAACTTGAACAAATGTGATAGAATTACGCTGAATTCTTATATTAACCGTAATATAAAATGATCTAATCGGGTCTGTGTTTGCCTTATCCTAGAAGTTTAATAGCGCATTTTACTCGCCATTTCATGCGCTTTGAGATGCCGCTTAGCCCAATACGCTATCTGGAATAGGAGCGACGTAAATTGAACAGATGTGATAGAATTTCGCTGAATCCTTATACTAACCAAAATATAAGATGATCTAATCGGGTCTCTGTTTGCCCTACCCTAGAAGTTTAATAGTGCGTTTTACTCGCCATTTCATGTGCTTTGAGGTGGCGCTTAGCCCAATACGCTATCTGAAATAGGAGCGACGTAAATTGAACGAATGTGATAGAATTTCGCTGGATTCTTATATTAACCAAAATATAAAATGATCTAATCGGGTCTCTGATAGCGCTATAATAGAAGTTTAATAGGGCATTTTACTCGCCATTTCGTGCGCTTTAAGATGCCGCCTAGCCCAGTACGCTATCTGAAATAGGAGCGACGTAAGTTGAACAAATGTGATAGAATTACGCTGCATTCTTATATTAACCGTAACATAAAATGATCTAATCGGGTCTCTGCTAGCCCTATCATAGAAATTTAATAGTGCATTTTACCCGCCATTCCACGCGCTTTAAGATGCCGCCTAGCCCAGTACCCTATCTGAAATAGGAGCGACGTACGTTGAACAAATGTGATAGAATTACGCTGAATTCTTATATTAACCATAATATAAAATGATCGAATCGGGTCTCTGTTTGCCTTATCCTAGAAGTTTAATAGTGCATTTTACTCGCCATTTCATGCGCTTTGAGATGCCGCTTAGCCCAATACGCTATCTGAAATAGGAGCGACGTAAATTGAACAAATGTGATAGAATTTCGCTGAATTCTTAAATTAACCATAATATAAAATGATCTAATCGGGTCCCTGTTTGCCCTACCCTAGAAGTTTAATAGTGCATTTCACTCGTCATTTCATGCGCTTTGAGATGCCGCTTAGCCCAATACCCTATCTGAAATAGGAGCGACGTAAATTGAACAAATGTGATAGAATTTCGCTGAATTCTTATATTAACCAAAGTATAAAATGATCTAATCTGGTCTCTGATTGCCCTATCACAGAAGGTTAATAGTGCATTTTACTCGCCATTCCACGCGCTTTAAGATGCCGCCTAGCCCAGTACGCTGTCTGAAATAGAAGCGACGTAAATTGAACAAGTGTGATAGAATCTCGCTGAATACTTATATTAACCTTAATGTAAAATGATGTAATCGGGTCTCTGTTCGCCCTACCCTAGAAGTTTAATAGTGCATTTCACTCGTCTTTTCATGCGCTTTGAGATGAAGCTTAACCCAATACGCTATCTGAAATAGGAGCGACGTAAGTTGAACAAATGTGACAGAATTACGCTGCATTCTTATATTCACCTTAATGTAAAATGATCTCTCCGGGTCTCTGTTCACCCTACCCTAGATGTATAATAGTGCATTACACTCGTCATTTCATGCGCTTTGAGATGCCGCTTAGCCCAATACGATATCTGAAATAGGAGCGACGTAAATTGAACAAATGTGATAGAATTTCCCTGAATTCTTAAATTAACTATAATATAAAATGATCTAATCGGGTCACTGATTGCCCTATCATAGAAGTTTAATAGTGCATTTTACTCGCCATTCCACGCGCTTTAAGATGCCGGCGAGCCCAGTACGCTATCTGAAATAGGAGCAACGAAAGTTGAACAAATGTGATAGAATTTCCCTGAATTCTTGTATTAACCTTAATGTAAAATGATCTAATCGGGTCTCTGATTGCCCTATCATAGAAGATTAGTAGTGCATTTTACTCGCCATTCCACGCGCTTTAAGATGCCGCCTAGCCCAGTACGCTATCTGAAATAGGAGCGACCTAAATTGAACGAATGTGATAGAATTTTGCTGAATTCTTAAATTAACCATAATATAAAATGATCTAATCGGGTCTCTGCTTGCCCTACCCTAGAAGTTTAACAGTGCATTTTAGTCGTCATTTCATGCGCATTGAGCTGCCGCTTAGCCCAATACGCTATCTGAAATAGGAGCGACGTAAATTGAACAAATATGATAGAGTTTCGCTGTATTCTTAAATTAACCATAAAATAAAATGATCATATCGGGTCGCCGTTTGCCCTACCCTAGAAGCTTAACAGTGCATTTTACTCGCCATTTCTTGCGCTTTGAGATGCCGCTTAGCCCAATACACTATCTGAAATATCAGCGACGTAAATTGAACAAATGTGGTAGAATTACGCTGAATTCTTATATTAATCGTAATATAAAATGATCTAATCGGCTCTCTGATTGCCCTACCCTAGAAGTTTAACAGTGCATTTTACTCGCCATTTCATGCGGTTTGAGATGCCGCTTAGCCCAATACGCTATCTGAAATAGGAGCGACGTAAATTGAAAAACGTGATAGAATTTCCCTGAATTCTTATATTAACCTTAATGTAAAATGATCTAATCGGTTCTCTGTTCGCCCTACCCTAGAAGTTTAATAGTGCCTTTCACTCGTCATTTCATGCGCTTTGAGATGCCGCTTAGCCCAATACGCTATCTGAAATAGGAGCGACGTAAATTGAACAATTGTGATAGAATTTCGCTGAATTCTTATATTAACCAAAATATAAAATGATCTAGTCGGGTCTCTGATTGCCCTATCATAGAAGTTTAATAGTGCATTTTGCTCGCCATTCCACGCGCTTTAAGATGCCGCCTAGCCCAGTACGCTATCTGAAATTGGAGCGACGTAAATTGAACAAATGTGACAGAATTTTGCTGACATCTTAAATTAACCATAATATAAAATGATCTAATCGGGTCTCTGTTTGCCCTACCCTACAAGTTTAGCAGTGCATTTTGCTCGCCATTTCATGCGCTTTGAGATGGCGCTTAGCCCAATAAGCTATCTGAAATAGGAGCGACGAAATTGAACAAATGTGATAGAATTACTCTGAATTCTTATATTAACCGTAATATAAAATGACCAAATCGGGTCTCTGTTTGCCTTATCCTAAAAGTTTAATAGAGCATTTCACTCGCCATTTCATGCGCTTTGAGATGCCGCTTAGCCCAATACGCTATCTGAAATAGGAGCAACGTAAATTGAACAAATGTGATAGAATTTCGCTGAATTCTTGTATTAACCAAAATATAAAATGATCTAATCGGGACTCTGTTTGCCCTATCATAGATGTTTAATAGTGCATTTCACTCGTCATTTCATGCGCTTTGAGATGCCGCCTAGCCCAGTACGCTATTTGAAATAGGAGCGACGTAAGTTGAACAAATGTGATAGAATTACGCTCAATTATTATATTAACCGTAATATAAAATTATCTAATCGGGTCTCGGTTTGCCCTACCCTAGAAGTTTAATAGTGCACTTTGCTCGCCATTTCATGCGCTTTGAGATGGCGCTTAGCCCAATACGCTATCTGAAATAGGAGCGACGTAAATTGAACAAATGTGATAGAATTTCCCTGAATTCTTATATACACCTTAATGTAAAATGATCTAATCGGGTCTTTGTTCGCCCTACCCTAGAAGTTTAATAGTGCATTTCACTCGCCATTTCATACGCTTTGAGATGCCGCTTAGCCCAATAAGCTGTCTGAAATAGGAGCGACGTAAATTGAACAAATGTGATAGAATTTCGCTGAATTCTTATATTAACCTTAATGTAAAATGATGTAATCGGGTCTCTGTTCGCCCTACCCTAGAAGTTTAATAGTGCATTTCACTCGTCATTTCATGCGCTTTGAGTTGCCGCTTAGCCCAATACGATATCTGAAATAGGAGCGATGAAAATTGAACAAATGTGATAGAACTTTGCTGAATTCTTAAATTAACCATAATATAATATGATCTAATCGGGTCTCTGTTTGCCCTACCCTATAAGTTTAGTAGTGCATTTTAGTCACCCTTCCACGCGCTTTAAGATGCCGCCTAGCCCACTACGCTATCTGAAATAGGAGCGACGTAAGTTGAACAAATGTGATAGAATTACGCTGAATTCTTATATTAACCGTAATATAAAATGATCTAATCGGGTCTCTGTTTGCCCTACCCTAGAAGTTTAATAGTGCATTTTACTCGCCATTTCTTGCGCTTTAAGATGCCGCCGAGCCCAGTACGCTATCTGATATAGGAGCGACGTAAGTTGAGCAAATGTGATAGAATTACGCTGAATTCTTATATTAACCGTAATATAAAATGATCTAATCGGGTCTCTGTTTGCCCTACCCTAGAAGTTTAATAGTGCATTTTACTCGCCATTTCTTGCGCTTTACGATGCCGCCGAGCCCAGTACGCTATCTGATACAGGAGCGACGTAAGTTGATAAAATGTGATAGAATTACGCTGAATTCTTATATTAACCGTAATATAAAATCATCTAATCGGGTCTCTGTTTGCCCTACCCCAGAAGTTTAATAGTGCATTTTACTCGCCATTTCATGCGCATTGAGCTGCCGCTTAGCCCAATACGCTATCTGAAATAGGAGCGACGTAAATTGAACAAATATGATAGAATTTCCCTGAAATCTTATATTAAACAAAATATAAAATGATCTAATCGGGTCTCTGATTGCCCTATCATAGAAGTTTAATAGTGCATTTTAGTCGCCAATCCACGCGCTTTAAGATTCCGCCTAGCCCAGTACGCTATCTGAAATAGGAGCGACGCAAATTGAACAAATGTGATAGAATTTGGCTGAATTCTTAAATTAACCATAACATAAAATGATCTAATCGGGTCTCTGTTTGCCGTACCCTAGAAGTTTACTAGTGCATTTTACTCGCCATTTCTTGCGCTTTGAGATGCCGCTTTGCCCAATAAGCTATCTGAAATAGGAGCGACGTAAATTGAACAAATGTGAGAGAATTTCGCTGAATTCTTATATTAACCTTAATGTAAAATGTTCTAATCGGGTCTCTGTACGCCCTACCCTTGAAGATTAATAGTGCATTTCACTCGTCATTTCATGCGCTTTGAGATGCCGCTTAGCCCAATACGCTATCTGAAATAGGAGCGACGTAAGTTGAACAAATGTGATAGAATTTCGCTGAATTCTTATATTAACCAAAATATAAAATGATCTAATCGGGTCTCTGATAGCCCTATCATAGAAGTTTAATAGTGCATTTTACCCGCCATTCCACGCGCTTTAAGATGCCGCCTATCCCAGTACGCTATCTGAAATAGGAGCGACGTACGTTGAACAAATGTGATAGAATTACGCTGAATTCTTATATTAACCGTAATATAAAATGAACGAATCGGGTCTCTGTTTGCCTTATCCCAGAAGTTTAATAGTGCATTTTACTCGCCAATCCACGCGCTTTAAGATTCCGCCTAGCCCAGTACGCTATCTGAAATAGGAGCGTCGTAAATTGAACAAATGTGATAGAATTTGGCTGAATTCTTAAATTAACCATAATATAAAATGATCTAATCGGGTCTCTGTTTGCCCTACCCTAGGAGTTTAATAGTGCATTTTACTCGCCATTTCATGCGCTTTGAGGTGCCGCTTAACCCAATACGCTATCTGAAATAGGAGCGACGTAAATTGAACGAATGTGATAGAATTTCGCTGGATTCTTATATTAACCAAAATATAAAATGATCTAATCGGGTCTCTGATAGCCCTATAATAGAAGTTTAATAGGGCATTTTACTCGCCATTTCGTGCGCTTTAAGATGCCGCCTAGCCCAGTACGCTATCTGAAATAGGAGCGACGTAAATTGAACAAGTGTGATAGAATCTCGCTGAATACTTATATTAACCTTAATGTAAAATGATGTAATCGGGTCTCTGTTCACCCTACCCTAGAAGTTTAATAGTGCATTTCACTCGTCATTTCATGCGCTTTGAGATGCCGCTTAACCCAATACGCTATCTGAAATAGGAGCGACGTAAGTTGAACAAATGTGAGAGAATTTCGCTGAATTCTTATATTAACCTTAATGTAAAATGTTCTAATCGGGTCTCTGTACGCCCTACCCTTGAAGATTAATAGTGCATTTCACTCGTCATTTCATGCGCTTTGAGATGCCGCTTAGCCCAATACGCTATCTGAAATAGGAGCGACGTAAGTTGAACAAATGTGATAGAATTTCGCTGAATTCTTATATTAACCAAAATATAAAATGATCTAATCGGGTCTCTGATAGCCCTATCATAGAAGTTTAATAGTGCATTTTACCCGCCATTCCACGCGCTTTAAGATGCCGCCTATCCCAGTACGCTATCTGAAATAGGAGCGACGTACGTTGAACAAATGTGATAGAATTACGCTGAATTCTTATATTAACCGTAATATAAAATGAACGAATCGGGTCTCTGTTTGCCTTATCCTAGAAGTTTAATAGTGCATTTTACTCGCCAATCCACGCGCTTTAAGATTCCGCCTAGCCCAGTACGCTATCTGAAATAGGAGCGTCGTAAATTGAACAAATGTGATAGAATTTGGCTGAATTCTTAAATTAACCATAATATAAAATGATCTAATCGGGGCTCTGTTTGCCCTACCCTAGGAGTTTAATAGTGCATTTTACTCGCCATTTCATGCGCTTTGAGGTGCCGCTTAACCCAATACGCTATCTGAAATAGGAGCGACGTAAATTGAACGAATGTGATAGAATTTCGCTGGATTCTTATATTAACCAAAATATAAAATGATCTAATCGGGTCTCTGATAGCCCTATAATAGAAGTTTAATAGGGCATTTTACTCGCCATTTCGTGCGCTTTAAGATGCCGCCTAGCCCAGTACGCTATCTGAAATAGGAGCGACGTAAATTGAACAAGTGTGATAGAATCTCGCTGAATACTTATATTAACATTAATGTAAAATGATGTAATCGGGTCTCTGTTCACCCTACCCTAGAAGTTTAATAGTGCATTTCACTCGTCATTTCATGCGCTTTTAGATGACGCTTAACCCAATACGCTATCTGAAATAGGAGCGACGTAAGTTGAACAAATGGGACAGAATTACGCTGCATTCTTATATTCACCTTAATGTAAAATGATCTCTCCGGGTCTCTGTTCACCCTACCCTAGATGTATAATAGTGCATTTCACTCGTCATTTCATGCGCTTTGAGATGCCGCTTAGCCCAATACGATATCTGAAATAGGAGCGACGTAAATTGAACAAATGTGATAGAATTTCCCTGAATTCTTATATTAACCAAAATATAAAATAATCTAATCGGGTCTCTGATTGCCCTATCATAGAAGTTTAATAGTGCATTTTACTCGCCATTTCACGCGCTCTAAGATGCCGCCTAGCCCAGTACGCTATCTGAAATAGGAGCGACGTAAATTGAACAAATGCGATAGAATTACGCTGAATTCTTATATTAACCGTAATATAAAATGAACTAATCGGGTCTCTGTTTGCACTACCCTAGAAGTTTAAAAGTGCATTCTACTCGCCATTTCATGCGCTTTGAGATGCCGCTTAGCCCAATACGCTATCTGAAATATGAGCGACGTAAATTGAACAAATGTGATAGAATTTCCCTGAAATCTTATATTAAACAAAATATAAAATGATCTAATCGGGTCTGTGAATGCCCTATCATAGAAGCTTAATAGTGCATTTTACTCGCCATTCCACGCGGTTTAAGATGCCGGCCAGCCCAGTACGCTATCTGAAATAGGAGCGACGTAATTTGAAGAAATGTGATAGAATTACGCTGAATTCTTATATTAACCATAATATAAAATGATCTAATCGGGTCTCTGTTTGCTCTACCCTAGAAGTTTAATAGTGCATTTTACTCGCAATTTCATGCGCTTTGAGGTGCCGCTTAACCCAATACGCTATCTGCAATAGGAGCGACGTAAATTGAACAAATGTGATAGAATATCGCTGAATTCTTAAATTAACTATAATATAAAATGATCTAATCGGGTCACTGATTGCCCTACCCTAGAAGTTTAATAGTGCATTTTACTCGCCATTTCATGCGCTTTGAGATGCCGCTTAGCCCAATACGCTATCGGAAATATGAGCGACGTAAATTGAACAAATGTGATAGAATTTCGCTGAATTCTTATATTAACAAAAATATAAAATGATCTAATCGGGTCTCTGTTTGCCTTATCCTAGAAGTTTAGTATTGCATTTTACTCGCCATTTCATGCGCTTTGAGATGCCGCTTAGCCCATTACGCTATCTGAAACAGGTGCGACGTAAATTGAACAAATGTGATAGAATTTCGCTGAATTCTTAAATTAACTATAATATAAAATGATCTAATCGGGTCACTGATTGCCCTATCATAGAAGTTTAATAGTGCATTTTACTCGCCATTCCACGCGCTTTAAGATGCCGGCCAGGCCAGTACGCTATCTGAAATAGGAGCGACGTAATTTGAAGAAATGTGATAGAATTACGCTGAATTCTTATATTAACCGTAATATAAAATGATCTAATCGGGTCTCTGTTTGCCCTACCCTAGAAGTTTAATAGTCCATTTTATTCGCCATTTCATGCGCTTTGAGATGCCGGTTAGCCCAATACGCTAACTGAAATAGGAGCGACGTAAATAGAACAAATGTGATAGGATTTCCCTGAAATCTTATATTAAACAAAATATAAAATGATCTAATCGGGTCTCTGACTGCCCTATCATTGAAGTTTAACAGTGCATTTTACTCGCGATTCCACGCGCTTTAAGAAGCCGCCTAGCCCAGTACGCTATCTGAAATAGGAGCGACGTAAATTCAACAAATGTGATAGAATCTTGTTGAATTCTTAAATTAACCATAATATAAAATGATCTAATCGGGTCTCTGTTTGCCCTACCCTAGGAGTTTAATAGTGCATTTTACTCGCCATTTCATGCGCTTTGAGATGCCGCTTAGCCCAATAAGCTATCTGAAATATCAGCGACACGAATTGAACAAATGTGATAGGATTTCCCTGAAATCTTGTATTAAACAAAATATAAAATGATCTAATCGCGTCTCTGATTGCCCTATCATACAAGTTTAATAGTGCATTTTACTCGCCACTCCACGCGCTTTAGGATGCCGCCTAGCCCAGTACGCTATCCGAAATAGGAGCGACGTAAATTGAACAAATGTGATAGAATTTTGCTGAATTCTTAAATTAACCATAATATAAAATGATCTAATCGGGTCTCTGTTTGCCCTACCCTAGAAGTTTAATAGTGCATTTTACTCGCCATTTCATGCGCTTTGAGATGCCGCGTAACCCAGTACGCTATCTGAAATAGGAGCAACGAAAGTTGAACAAATGTGATTGAATTTCGCTGAATTATTTTATTAACCAGAATGTAAAATGATCTAATCGGGTCTCTGTTCGCCCTAGCCTAGAAGTTTCATAGTGCATCTTATTCGCCATTTCATGCGCTTTGTGATGCCGCGTAGCCCAATACGCTATCTGAAATAGGAGCGACGTAAATTGAACAAATGTGATAGAATTTCCCTGAATTCTTATATTAACCTTAATGTAAAATGATCTAATCGGGTCTCTGTTCGCCCTACCATAGAAGTTTAATAGTGCATTTCACTAGTCATTTCATGCGCTTTCAGTTGCCGCTTAGCCCAATACGCTATCTGAAATAGGAGCGACGTAAATTGAACAAATGTGATAGAATTTCCCTGAAACCTTATATTAAACAAAATATAAAATGATCTAATCGGGTCTCTGATTGCCCTATCATAGAAGATTAGTAGTGCATTTTACTCGCCATTCCACGCGCCTTAAGATGCCGCCTAGCCCAGTACGCTATCTGAAATAGGAGCGACGTAACTTGAACAAATGTGATAGAATTACGCTGCATTCTTATATTAACCGTAATATAAAATGATCTAATCGGGTCTGTGTTTGCCTTATCCTAGAAGTTTAATAGCGCATTTTACTCGCCATTTCATGCGCTTTGAGATGCCGCTTAGCCCAATACGCTATCTGGAATAGGAGCGACGTAAATTGAACAAATGTGATAGAATTTCGCTGAATTCTTATATTAACCAAAATATAAAATGATCTAATCGGGTCTGTGTTTGCCCTACCCTAGAAGTTTAATCGTGCATTTTACACGCCATTTCATGCGCTTTGAGATGCCGCTTAGCCCAATACGCTATCTGAAATAGGAGCGACGTAAATTGAACAAATGTGACAGAATTTCGCTGAATTCTTAAATTAACCATAATATAAAATGATCTAATCGGGTCCCTGTTTGCCCTACCCTAGAAGTTTAATAGTGCATTTCACTCGTCATTTCATGCGCTTTGAGATGCCGCTTAGCCCAATACGCTATCTGAAATAGGAGCGACGTAAATTGAACAAATGTGATAGAATTTCGCTGAATTCTTATATTAACCAAAGTATAAAATGATCTAATCTGGTCTCTGATTGCCCTATCACAGAAGGTTAATAGTGCATTTTACTCGCCATTCCACGCGCTTTAAGATGCCGCCTAGCCCAGTACGCTGTCTGAAATAGAAGCGACGTAAATTGAACAAGTGTGATAGAATCTCGCTGAATACTTATATTAACCTTAATGTAAAATGATGTAATCGGGTCTCTGTTCGCCCTACCCTAGAAGTTTAATAGTGCATTTCACTCGTCATTTCATGCGCTTTGAGATGACGCTTAACCCAATACGCTATCTGAAATAGGAGCGACGTAAGTTGAACAAATGTGACAGAATTACGCTGCATTCTTATATTCACCTTAATGTAAAATGATCTCTCCGGGTCTCTGTTCACCCTACCCTAGATGTATAATAGTGCATTTCACTCGTCATTTCATGCGCTTTGAGATGCCGCTTAGCCCAATACGATATCTGAAATATCAGCGACGTAAATTGAACAAATGTGATACAATTTCGCTGAATTCTTATATTAACAAAAATATAAAATGATCTAATCGGGTCTCTGTTTGCCCTACCCTAGAAGTTTAATAGTCCATTTCATTCGCCATTTCATGCGCTTTGAGATGCCGCGTAACCCAATACGCTATCTGAAATAGGAGCAACGAAAGTTGAACAAATGTGATAGAATTTCCCTGAATTCTTATATTAACCTTAATGTAAAATGATCTAATCGGGTCTCTGATTGCCCTATCATAGAAGATTAGTAGTGCATTTTACTCGCCATTCCACGCGCTTTAAGATGCCGCCTAGCCCAGTACGCTATCTGAAATAGGAGCGACCTAAATTGAACGAATGTGATAGAATTTTGCTGAATTCTTAAATTAACCATAATATAAAATGATCTAATCGGGTCTCTGCTTGCCCTACCCTAGAAGTTTAACAGTGCATTTTACTCGTCATTTCATGCGCTTTGAGATGCCGCTTTGCCCAATACGCTATCTGAAATAGGAGCGACGTAAATTGAACGAATGTGATAGAATTTCGCTCAATTCTTAAATTAACCATAATATAAAATGATCTAATCGGGTCTCTGTTTGCCCTACCCTAGAACTTTAATAGTGCATTTTACTCGTCATTTCATGCGCTTTGAGATGCCGCTTTGCACAATACGCTATCTGAAATAGGAGCGACGTAAATTGAACAAATGTGATAGAATTACACTGAATTCTTATATTAACCAAAATATAAAATGATCTAATCGGGTCTCTGATAGCCCTATAATAGAAGTTTAATAGGGCATTTTACTCGCCATTTCGTGCGCTTTAAGATGCCGCCTAGCCCAGTACGCTATCTGAAATAGGAGCGACGTAAATTGAACAAGTGTGATAGAATCTCGCTGAATACTTATATTAACATTAATGTAAAATGATGTAATCGGGTCTCTGTTCACCCTACCCTAGAAGTTTAATAGTGCATTTCACTCGTCATTTCATGCGCTTTTAGATGACGCTTAACCCAATACGCTATCTGAAATAGGAGCGACGTAAGTTGAACAAATGGGACAGAATTACGCTGCATTCTTATATTCACCTTAATGTAAAATGATCTCTCCGGGTCTCTGTTCACCCTACCCTAGATGTATAATAGTGCATTTCACTCGTCATTTCATGCGCTTTGAGATGCCGCTTAGCCCAATACGATATCTGAAATAGGAGCGACGTAAATTGAACAAATGTGATAGAATTTCCCTGAATTCTTATATTAACCAAAATATAAAATAATCTAATCGGGTCTCTGATTGCCCTATCATAGAAGTTTAATAGTGCATTTTACTCGCCATTTCACGCGCTCTAAGATGCCGCCTAGCCCAGTACGCTATCTGAAATAGGAGCGACGTAAATTGAACAAATGCGATAGAATTACGCTGAATTCTTATATTAACCGTAATATAAAATGAACTAATCGGGTCTCTGTTTGCACTACCCTAGAAGTTTAAAAGTGCATTCTACTCGCCATTTCATGCGCTTTGAGATGCCGCTTAGCCCAATACGCTATCTGAAATATGAGCGACGTAAATTGAACAAATGTGATAGAATTTCCCTGAAATCTTATATTAAACAAAATATAAAATGATCTAATCGGGTCTGTGAATGCCCTATCATAGAAGCTTAATAGTGCATTTTACTCGCCATTCCACGCGGTTTAAGATGCCGGCCAGCCCAGTACGCTATCTGAAATAGGAGCGACGTAATTTGAAGAAATGTGATAGAATTACGCTGAATTCTTATATTAACCATAATATAAAATGATCTAATCGGGTCTCTGTTTGCTCTACCCTAGAAGTTTAATAGTGCATTTTACTCGCAATTTCATGCGCTTTGAGGTGCCGCTTAACCCAATACGCTATCTGCAATAGGAGCGACGTAAATTGAACAAATGTGATAGAATATCGCTGAATTCTTAAATTAACTATAATATAAAATGATCTAATCGGGTCACTGATTGCCCTACCCTAGAAGTTTAATAGTGCATTTTACTCGCCATTTCATGCGCTTTGAGATGCCGCTTAGCCCAATACGCTATCGGAAATATGAGCGACGTAAATTGAACAAATGTGATAGAATTTCGCTGAATTCTTATATTAACAAAAATATAAAATGATCTAATCGGGTCTCTGTTTGCCTTATCCTAGAAGTTTAGTATTGCATTTTACTCGCCATTTCATGCGCTTTGAGATGCCGCTTAGCCCATTACGCTATCTGAAACAGGTGCGACGTAAATTGAACAAATGTGATAGAATTTCGCTGAATTCTTAAATTAACTATAATATAAAATGATCTAATCGGGTCACTGATTGCCCTATCATAGAAGTTTAATAGTGCATTTTACTCGCCATTCCACGCGCTTTAAGATGCCGGCCAGCCCAGTACGCTATCTGAAATAGGAGCGACGTAATTTGAAGAAATGTGATAGAATTACGCTGAATTCTTATATTAACCGTAATATAAAATGATCTAATCGGGTCTCTGTTTGCCCTACCCTAGAAGTTTAATAGTCCATTTTATTCGCCATTTCATGCGCTTTGAGATGCCGGTTAGCCCAATACGCTAACTGAAATAGGAGCGACGTAAATAGAACAAATGTGATAGGATTTCCCTGAAATCTTATATTAAACAAAATATAAAATGATCTAATCGGGTCTCTGACTGCCCTATCATTGAAGTTTAACAGTGCATTTTACTCGCGATTCCACGCGCTTTAAGAAGCCGCCTAGCCCAGTACGCTATCTGAAATAGGAGCGACGTAAATTCAACAAATGTGATAGAATCTTGTTGAATTCTTAAATTAACCATAATATAAAATGATCTAATCGGGGCTCTGTTTGCCCTACCCTAGGAGTTTAATAGTGCATTTTACTCGCCATTTCATGCGCTTTGAGATGCCGCTTAGCCCAATAAGCTATCTGAAATATCAGCGACACGAATTGAACAAATGTGATAGGATTTCCCTGAAATCTTGTATTAAACAAAATATAAAATGATCTAATCGCGTCTCTGATTGCCCTATCATACAAGTTTAATAGTGCATTTTACTCGCCACTCCACGCGCTTTAGGATGCCGCCTAGCCCAGTACGCTATCCGAAATAGGAGCGACGTAAATTGAACAAATGTGATAGAATTTTGCTGAATTCTTAAATTAACCATAATATAAAATGATCTAATCGGGTCTCTGTTTGCCCTACCCTAGAAGTTTAATAGTGCATTTTACTCGCCATTTCATGCGCTTTGAGATGCCGCGTAACCCAATACGCTATCTGAAATAGGAGCAACGAAAGTTGAACAAATGTGATTGAATTTCGCTGAATTATTTTATTAACCAGAATGTAAAATGATCTAATCGGGTCTCTGTTCGCCCTAGCCTAGAAGTTTCATAGTGCATCTTATTCGCCATTTCATGCGCTTTGTGATGCCGCGTAGCCCAATACGCTATCTGAAATAGGAGCGACGTAAATTGAACAAATGTGATAGAATTTCCCTGAATTCTTATATTAACCTTAATGTAAAATGATCTAATCGGGTCTCTGTTCGCCCTACCATAGAAGTTTAATAGTGCATTTCACTAGTCATTTCATGCGCTTTCAGTTGCCGCTTAGCCCAATACGCTATCTGAAATAGGAGCGACGTAAATTGAACAAATGTGATAGAATTTCCCTGAAACCTTATATTAAACAAAATATAAAATGATCTAATCGGGTCTCTGATTGCCCTATCATAGAAGATTAGTAGTGCATTTTACTCGCCATTCCACGCGCCTTAAGATGCCGCCTAGCCCAGTACGCTATCTGAAATAGGAGCGACGTAACTTGAACAAATGTGATAGAATTACGCTGCATTCTTATATTAACCGTAATATAAAATGATCTAATCGGGTCTGTGTTTGCCTTATCCTAGAAGTTTAATAGCGCATTTTACTCGCCATTTCATGCGCTTTGAGATGCCGCTTAGCCCAATACGCTATCTGGAATAGGAGCGACGTAAATTGAACAAATGTGATAGAATTTCGCTGAATTCTTATATTAACCAAAATATAAAATGATCTAATCGGGTCTGTGTTTGCCCTACCCTAGAAGTTTAATCGTGCATTTTACACGCCATTTCATGCGCTTTGAGATGCCGCTTAGCCCAATACGCTATCTGAAATAGGAGCAACGAAAGTTGAACAAATGTGATAGAATTTCCCTGAATTCTTATATTAACCTTAATGTAAAATGATCTAATCGGGTCTCTGATTGCCCTATCATAGAAGATTAGTAGTGCATTTTACTCGCCATTCCACGCGCTTTAAGATGCCGCCTAGCCCAGTACGCTATCTGAAATAGGAGCGACCTAAATTGAACGAATGTGATAGAATTTTGCTGAATTCTTAAATTAACCATAATATAAAATGATCTAATCGGGTCTCTGCTTGCCCTACCCTAGAAGTTTAACAGTGCATTTTACTCGTCATTTCATGCGCTTTGAGATGCCGCTTTGCCCAATACGCTATCTGAAATAGGAGCGACGTAAATTGAACGAATGTGATAGAATTTCGCTCAATTCTTAAATTAACCATAATATAAAATGATCTAATCGGGTCTCTGTTTGCCCTACCCTAGAACTTTAATAGTGCATTTTACTCGTCATTTCATGCGCTTTGAGATGCCGCTTTGCCCAATACGCTATCTGAAATAGGAGCGACGTAAATTGAACAAATGTGATAGAATTACACTGAATTCTTATATTAACCAAAATATAAAATGATCTAATCGGGTCTCTGATTGCCCTAGCATAGAAGTTTAATAGTGCATTTTACTCGCCATTCCGAGCGCTTTAAGATGCCGCATAGCCCAATACGCTATCTGAAATAGGAGCGACGTAAATTGAACAAATGTGATAGAATTTCGCTGAATTCTTAAATTAACTATAATATAAAATGATCTCATCGGGTCACTGATTGCCCTACCCTAGAAGTTTAATAGTGCATTTTATTCGCCATTTCATGCGCTTTGAGATGCCGCTTAGCCCAATACGCTATCTGAAATAGGAGCGACGTAAATTGAACGAATGTGTTAGAATTTCGCTGAATTCTTAAATTAACTATAATATAAAATGATCTAATCAGGTCACTGATTGCCCTATCATAGAAGTTTAATAGTGCATTTTACTCGCCATTCCACGCGCTTTAAGATGCCGGCCAGCCCAGTACGCTATCTGAAATAGGAGCGACGTAATTTGAAGAAATGTGATAGAATTACGCTGCATTCTTATATTAACCGTAGTATAAAATGATCTAACCGGGTATCTGTTTGCCCTACCCTAGAAGTTTAATAGTGCATTTCACTCGTCATTTCATGCGCTTTGAGATGACGCTTAACCCAATACGCTATCTGAAATAGGAGCGACGTAAGTTGAACAAATGTGACAGAATTACGCTGCATTCTTATATTCACCTTAATGTAAAATGATCTCTCCGGGTCTCTGTTCACCCTACCCTAGATGTATAATAGTGCATTTCACTCGTCATTTCATGCGCTTTGAGATGCCGCTTAGCCCAATACGATATCTGAAATATCAGCGACGTAAATTGAACAAATGTGATACAATTTCGCTGAATTCTTATATTAACAAAAATATAAAATGATCTAATCGGGTCTCTGTTTGCCCTACCCTAGAAGTTTAATAGTCCATTTCATTCGCCATTTCATGCGCTTTGAGATGCCGCGTAACCCAATACGCTATCTGAAATAGGAGCAACGAAAGTTGAACAAATGTGATAGAATTTCCCTGAATTCTTATATTAACCTTAATGTAAAATGATCTAATCGGGTCTCTGATTGCCCTATCATAGAAGATTAGTAGTGCATTTTACTCGCCATTCCACGCGCTTTAAGATGCCGCCTAGCCCAGTACGCTATCTGAAATAGGAGCGACCTAAATTGAACGAATGTGATAGAATTTTGCTGAATTCTTAAATTAACCATAATATAAAATGATCTAATCGGGTCTCTGCTTGCCCTACCCTAGAAGTTTAACAGTGCATTTTACTCGTCATTTCATGCGCTTTGAGATGCCGCTTTGCCCAATACGCTATCTGAAATAGGAGCGACGTAAATTGAACGAATGTGATAGAATTTCGCTCAATTCTTAAATTAACCATAATATAAAATGATCTAATCGGGTCTCTGTTTGCCCTACCCTAGAACTTTAATAGTGCATTTTACTCGTCATTTCATGCGCTTTGAGATGCCGCTTTGCCCAATACGCTATCTGAAATAGGAGCGACGTAAATTGAACAAATGTGATAGAATTACACTGAATTCTTATATTAACCAAAATATAAAATGATCTAATCGGGTCTCTGATTGCCCTAGCATAGAAGTTTAATAGTGCATTTTACTCGCCATTCCGAGCGCTTTAAGATGCCGCATAGCCCAATACGCTATCTGAAATAGGAGCGACGTAAATTGAACAAATGTGATAGAATTTCGCTGAATTCTTAAATTAACTATAATATAAAATGATCTCATCGGGTCACTGATTGCCCTACCCTAGAAGTTTAATAGTGCATTTTATTCGCCATTTCATGCGCTTTGAGATGCCGCTTAGCCCAATACGCTATCTGAAATAGGAGCGACGTAGATTGAACGAATGTGATAGAATTTCGCTGAATTCTTAAATTAACTATAATATAAAATGATCTAATCAGGTCACTGATTGCCCTATCATAGAAGTTTAATAGTGCATTTTACTCGCCATTCCACGCGCTTTAAGATGCCGGCCAGCCCAGTACGCTATCTGAAATAGGAGCGACGTAATTTGAAGAAATGTGATAGAATTACGCTGCATTCTTATATTAACCGTAGTGTAAAATGATCTAACCGGGTATCTGTTTGCCCTACCCTAGAAGTTTAATAGTGCATTTTACTCGCCATTTCATGCGCTTTGAGATGCCGCTTAACCCAATACGCTATCTGAAATAGGAGCAACGAAAGTTGAACAAATGTGATAGAATTTCGCTGAATTATTTTATTAACCAGAATGTAAAATGATCTAATCGGGTCTCTGTTCGCCCTAGCCTAGAAGTTTAATAGTGCATTTTATTCGCCATTTCATGCGCTTTGAGATGCCGCTTAGCCCAATACGCTATCTGAAATAGGAGCGACGTAAATTGAACAAATGTGATAGAATTTCACTGAATTCTTATATTAACCAAAATATAAAATGATCTAATCGGGTCTCTGATTGCCCTATCGTAGAAGTTTAGTAGTGCATTTTACTCGCCATTCCACGCGCTTTAAGATGCCGCCTAGCCCAGTATGCTATCTGAAATAGGAGCGACGTAAATTGAACAAATGTGATAGAATTTCGCTGAATTCTTAAATTAACTATTAAATAAAATGATCTCATCGGGTCACTGATTGCCCTACCCTAGAAGTTTAATAGTGCATTTTACTTGCCATTTCATGCGCTTTGAGATGCCGCTTAGCCCAATACGCTATCTGAAATATGAGCGACGTAAAATGAACAAATGTGATAGAATTTCGCTGAATTCTTATATTAACCATAATATAAAATGATCTAATCGGGTATCTGTTTGCCTTATCCTAGAAGTTTAATAGTGAATTATTCTCGCCATTTCATGCGCTTCGAGATGCCGCTTAACCCAACACGCTATCTGCAATAGGAGCGACGTAAATTGAACAAACGTGATAGAATTTTGCTGAATTCTTAAATTAACCATAGTACAAAATGATCTAATCGGGTCTCTGTTTGCCCTACCCTAGAAGTTTAATAGTGCATTTTACTCGCCATTCCACGCGCTTTAAGATGCCGGCCAGCCCAGTACGCTATCTGAAATAGGAGCGACGTAATTTGAAGAAATGTGATAGAATTACGCTGAATTCTTATATTAACCGTAATATAAAATGATCTAATCGGGTCTCCGTTTGCCATACCCTAGAAGTTTAATAGTCCATTTTATTCGCCATTTCATGCGCTTTGAGATGCCGCGTAGCCCAATACGCTATCTGAAATAGGAGCGACGTAAATTGAACAAATGTGATAGAATTTCCCTGAATTCTTATATAAACCTTAATGTAAAATGATCTAATCGGGTCTCTGTTCGCCCTACCCTAGAAGTTTAATAGTGCGTTTCACTCGTCATTTGATGCGCTTTCAGTTGCCGCTTAGCCCAATACGCTATCTGAAATAGGAGCGACGTAAATTGAACAAATGTGATAGAATTTTCCTGAAATCTTATATTAAATAAAATATAAAATGATCTAATCGGGTCTCTGATTCCCCTATCATAGAAGATTAGTAGTGCATTTTACTCGCCATTCCACGCGCTTTAAGATGCCGCCTAGCCCAGTACGCTATCTGAAATAGGAGCGACGTAACATGAACAAATGAGATAGAATTACGCTGCATTCTTATATTAACCGTAATATAAAATGATCTAATCGGGTATCTGTTTTCCTTATCCTAGAAGTTTAATAGTGCATTATACTCGCCATTTCATGCGCTTCGAGATGCCGCTTAGCTCAATACGCTATCTGAAATAGGAGCGACGAAAGTTGAACAAATGTGATAGAATTTCGCTGAATTATTTTATTAACCAGAATGTAAAATGATCTAATCTGGTCTCTGTTTGCCCTACCATAGAAGTCTTGTAGTGCATTTCACTCGCCATTTCATGCGCTTTGAGATGCCGCTTAGCCCAATACGCTATCTGAAATAGGAGCGACATAAATTGAACGAATGTGATAGGATTTTGCTGAATTCTTAAATTAACCATAATATAAAATGATCTAATCGGGTCTCTGCTTGCCCTACCCTAGAGGTTTAATAGTGCATTTTACTCGTCATTTCATGCGCTTTGAGATGCCGCTTTGCCCAATACGCTATCTGAAATAGGAGCGACGTAAATTGCACGAATGTGATAGAATTTCGCTCGATTCTTAAATTAACCATAATATAAAATGATCTAATCGGGTCTCTGTTTGCCCTACCCTAGAACTTTAATAGTGCATTTTACTCGTCATTTCATGCGCTTTGAGATGACGCTTAGCCTAATACGCTATCTGAAATTGGAGCGATATAAGTTGAACAAATGTGATAGAATTTCGCTGAATTCTTTTATTAACCATAATGTAAAACGATCTAATCTGGTCTCTGTTCGCCCTACCATAGAAGTCTTATAATGCATTTCACTCGCCATTTCATGCGCTTTGAGATGCCGCTTAGCCCAATACGCTATCTGAAATAGGAGCGAGCTAAATTGAACGAATGTGATAGAATTTTGCTGAATTCTTAAATTAACCATAATATAAAATGATCTAATCGGGTCTCTGCTTGCCCTAACCTAGAAGTTTAATAGCGCATTTTACTCGTCATTTCATGCGCTTTGAGATGCCGCTTAGCCGAATACGCTATCTGGAATAGGAGCGACGTAAATTGAACAAATGTGATACTATTTCCCTGAAATCTTATATTAAACAAAATATAAAATGATCTAATCGGGTCTCTGATTGCCCTATCATAGAAGTTTAGTAGTGCATTTTACTCGCCATTCCACGGGCTTTAAGCTGCCGCCTAGCCCAGTACGCTATCTGAAATAGGAGCGACGTAAGTTGAACAAATGTGATAGAATTTTGCTGAATTCTTAAATTAACCATAACATAAAATGATCTAATCGGGTCTCTGTTTGCCCTACCCTAGAAGTTTAATAGTGCATTTTCGTCGCCATTTCATGCGCTTTGAGATCCGGCTTAGCCCAATACGCTATCTGAAATAGGAGCGACGTAAATTGAACAAATGTGGTAGTATTTCCCTGAAATCTTATATTAATCAAAATATAAAATGATCTAATCGGGTCTCTGATTGCCCTATCATAGAAGATTAGTAGTGCATTTTACTCGCCATTCCACGCGCTTTGAGATGCCGCCTAGCCCAGTACACTATCTGAAATAGGAGCGTCGTAACTTGAACAAATGTGATAGAATTACGCTGAATTCTTATATTAAGCGTAATATAAAATGATCTAATCGGGTCTCTGTTTGCCTTATCCTAGAAGTTTAATAGCGCATTTTTCTCGCCATTTCATGCGCTTTGAGATGCCGCTTAGCCCAATACGCTATCTGGAATAGGAGCGACGTAAATTGAACAAATGTGATAGAATTTCCGTGAATTCTTATATTAACCTTAATGTAAAATGATCCAATCGGGTCTCTGTTCGCCCTACCATAGAAGTCTAATAGTGCATTTCTCTCGCCATTTCATGCGCCTTGAGATGCCGCTTAGCCCAATACGCTATCTGAAATAGGAGCGACGTAAGTTGAACAAATGTGATAGAATTACGCTGAATTCTTTTATTAACCATAATGTAAAATGATCTGCTCGCGTCTCTGTTCGCCCTAGCCTAGAAGTTTAATAGTGCATTTTATTCGCCATTTCATGCGCTTTGAGATCCCGCTTAGCCCAATACGCTATCTGAAATTGGAGCGACGTAAATGGAACAAATGTGAAAGAATTTCGCTGAATTCTTAAATTAACCATAATATAAAATGATCTAATCGGGTCTCTGCTTGCCATACCCTAGAAGTTTAATAGTGCATTTCACTCGTCACTTCATGCGCTTTGAAATGCCGCTAAGCCCAATAAGCTATCTGAAATAGGAGCGACGTAAATAGAACAAATGTGATAGAATTTCGCAGAATTCTTATGTTAACCAAAATATAAAATGATCTAATCTGATCTCTGTTCGCCATAGCCTAGAAGTTTAATAGTGCATTTTGTTCACCATTTCATGTGCTTTCTGATGCCGCTTAGCCCAATACGCTATCTGAAATAGGAGCGACGTAAATTGAACAAATGTGATAGAATTTCCCTGAAATCTTATATTAAACAAAATATAATATGATCTAATCGGGTCTCTGATTGCTCTATCATAGAAGTTTAGTAGTGCATTTTACTCGCCCTTCCACGCGCTTTAAGATGCCGCCTAGTCCAGTAGGCTATCTGAAATAGGAGCGACGTAAGATGAACAAATGTGATAGAATTACGCTGAATTCTTATATTAACCCTAATATAAAATGATCTAATCGGGTCTCTGCTTGCCCTACCCTAGAAGTTTAATAGTGCATTTTACTCGTCATTTCATGCGCTTTGAGATGCCGCTTTGCCCAATACGCTATCTGAAATAGGAACGACGTAAATTGCACGAATGTGATAGAATTTCGCTCGATTCTTAAATTAACCATAATATAAAATGATCTAATCGGGTCTCTGTTTGCCCTACCCTAGAACTTTAATAGTGCATTTTACTCCTCATTTCATGCGCTTTGAGATGCCGCTTAGCCCAATACGCTATCTGAAATAGGAGCGAGCTAAATTGAACGAATGTGATAGAATTTTGCTGAATTCTTAAATTAACCATAATATAAAATGATCTAATCGGGTCTCTGCTTGCCCTAACCTAGAAGTTTAATAGCGCATTTTACTCGTCATTTCATGCGCTTTGAGATGCCGCTTAGCCGAATACGCTATCTGGAATAGGAGCGACGTAAATTGAACAAATGTGATACTATTTCCCTGAAATCTTATATTAAACAAAATATAAAATGATCTAATCGGGTCTCTGATTGCCCTATCATAGAAGTTTAGTAGTGCATTTTACTCGCCATTCCACGGGCTTTAAGCTGCCGCCTAGCCCAGTACGCTATCTGAAATAGGAGCGACGTAAGTTGAACAAATGTGATAGAATTTTGCTGAATTCTTAAATTAACCATAACATAAAATGATCTAATCGGGTCTCTGTTTGCCCTACCCTAGAAGTTTAATAGTGCATTTTAGTCGCCATTTCATGCGCTTTGAGATCCGGCTTAGCCCAATACGCTATCTGAAATAGGAGCGACGTAAATTGAACAAATGTGATAGAATTTCCCTGAAATCTTATATTAATCAAAATATAAAATGATCTAATCGGGTCTCTGATTGCCCTATCATAGAAGATTAGTAGTGCATTTTACTCGACATTCCACGCGCTTTGAGATGTCGCCTAGCCCAGTACCCTATCTGAAATAGGAGCGTCGTAACTTGAACAAATGTGATAGAATGTCCGTGAATTCTTATATTAACCTTAATGTAAAATGATCCAATCGGGTCTCTGTTCGCCCTACCATAGAAGTCTAATAGTGCATTTCACTCGCCATTTCATGCGCCTTGAGATGCCGCTTAGCCCAATACGCTATCTGAAATAGGAGCGACGTAAATTGAACAAACGTGATAGAATATCGCTGATTTCTTAAATTAACTATAATATAAAATGATCTAATCGGGTCACTGATTGCCCTATCATAGAAGTTTAATAGTGCATTTTACTCGCCATTCCACGCGCTTTAAGATGCCGGCCAGCCCAGTACGCTATCTGAAATAGGAGCGACGTAATTTGAAGAAATATGATAGAATTGCGCTGAATTCTTATATTAACCGTAATATAAAATGATCTAATCGGGTCTCCGTTTGCCATACCCTAGAAGTTTAATAGTCCATTTTATTCGCCATTTCATGCGCTTTGAGATGCCGCGTAGCCCAATACGCTATCTGAAATAGGAGCGACGTAAATTGAACAAATGTGATAGAATTTCCCTGAATTCTTATATTAACCTTAATGTAAAATGATCTAATCGGGTCTCTGTTCGCCCTACCCTAGAAGTTTTATAGTGCGTTTCACTCGTCATTTGATGCGCTTTCAGTTGCCGCTTAGCCCAATACGCTATCTGAAATAGGAGCGACGTAAATTGAACAAATGTGATAGAATTTCCCTGAAATCTTATATTAAATAAAATATAAAATGATCTAATCGGGTCTCTGATTCCCCTATCATAGAAGATTAGTAGTGCATTTTACTCGCCATTCCACGCGCTTTAAGATGCCGCCTAGCCCAGTACGCTATCTGATATAGGAGCGACGTAACATGAACAAATGAGATAGAATTACGCTGCATTCTTATATTAACCGTAATATAAAATGATCTAATCGGGTATCTGTTTTCCTTATCCTAGAAGTTTAATAGTGCATTATACTCGCCATTTCATGCGCTTCGAGATTCCGCTTAGCTCAATACGCTATCTGAAATAGGAGCGACGAAAGTTGAACAAATGTGATAGAATTTCACTGAATTATTTTATTAACCAGAATGTAAAATGATCTAATCTGGTCTCTGTTTGCCCTACCATAGAAGTCTTGTAGTGCATTTCACTCGCCATTTCATGTGCCTTGAGATGCCGCTTAGCCCAATACGCTATCTGAAATAGGAGCGACGTAAGTTGAACAAATGTGATAGAATTACGCTGAATTCTTTTATTAACCATAATGTAAAATGATCGGCTCGGGTCTCTGTTCGCCCTAGCCTAGAAGTTTAATAGTGCATTTTATTCGCAATTTCATGCGCTTTGAGATGCCGCTTAGCCCAATACGCTATCTGAAATTGGAGCGACGTAAATGGAACAAATGTGATAGAATTTCGCTGAATTCTTGAATTAACCATAATATAAAATGATCTAATCGGGTCTCTGCTTGCCCTACCCTAGAAGTTTAATAGTGCATTTCACTCGTCACTTCATGCGCTTTGAGATGCCGCTAAGCCCAATAAGCTATCTGAAATAGGAGCGACGAAAATTGAACAAATGTGATAGAATTTCGCAGAATTCTTATGTTAACCAAAATATAAAATGATCTAATCTGATCTCTGTTCGCCATAGCCTAGAAGTTTAATAGTGCGTTTTGTTCGCCATTTCATGTGCTTTGTGATGCCGCTTAGCCCAATACGCTATCTGAAATAGGAGCGACGTAAATTGAACAAATGTGATAGAATTTCCCTGAAATCTTATATTAAACAAAATATAAAATGATCTAATCGGGTCTCTGATTGCTCTATCATAGAAGTTTAGTAGTGCATTTTACTCGCCCTTCCATGCGCTTTAAGATGCCGGCTAGGTCAGTAGGCTATCTGAAATAGGAGCGACGTAAGATGAACAAATGTGATAGAATTACGCTGAATTCTTATATTAACCGTAATATAAAATGAACTAATCGGGTCTCCGTTTGCCTTATCCCAGCAGTTTAATAGCGCATTTTACGTATCATTTCATGCGCTTTGACAGGCCGCTTAGCCCAATACGGTATCTGAAATAGGAGCGACGTAAATTGAACAAATGTGATAGAATTTCCATGAATTCTTATATAAACCTTAATGTAAAATGATCCAATCGGGTCTCTGTTCGCCCTACCCTAGAAGTTTAATAGTGCATTTCACTCTCCATTTCATGCGCTTTGAAGTGCCGCTTAGCCCAATACGCTATCTGAAATAGGAGCGACGTAAGTTGAACAAATGTGATAGAATTTCGCAGAATTCTTATGTTAACCAAAATATAAAATGATCTAATCGAGTCTCTGTTTGCCCTACCATAGAATTTTAATCGTGCATTTTACACGCCATTTCATGCGCTTTGAGATGCCGCTTAGCCCAATACGCTATCTGAAATAGGAGCGACGTAAATTGAACAAATGTGATAGAATTTCGCTGAATTCTCAAATTAACCATAATATAAAATGATCTAATCGGGTCCCTGTTTGCTCTACCCTAGAAGTTTAATAGTGCATTTTACTCGCAATTTCATGCGCTTTGAGGTGCCGCTTAACCCAATACGCTATCTGCAATAGGAGCGACGTAAATTGAACAAACGTGATAGAATTTTGCTGAATTCTTAAATTAACCATAGTACAAAATGATCTAATCGGGTCTCTGTTTGCCCTACCCTAGAAGTTTAATAGTGCATTCTGCTCGCCATTTCATGCGCTTTGATATGCCGCTTAGCCCAATACGCTATCTGAAATAGGAGCGACGTAAATTGATCAAATGTGATAGAATTTCGCTGAATTCTTAAATTAACTATAATATAAAATGATCTAATCGGGTCACTGATTGCCCTATCATAGAAGTTTAATAGTGCATTTTACTCGCCATTTCATGCGCTTTGAGATGCCGCTTAACCCAATACGCTATCTGAAATAGGAGCAACGAAAGTTGAACAAATGTGATAGAATTTCGCTGAATTATTTTATTAACCAGAATGTAAAATGATCTAATCGGGTCTCTGTTCGCCCTAGCCTAGAAGTTTAATGGTGCATTTTATTCGCCATTTCATGCGCTTTGTGATGCCGCGTAGCCCAGTACGCTATCTGAAATAGGAGCGACCTAAATTGAACGAATGTGATAGAATTTTGCTGAATTCTTAAATTAACCATAATATAAAATGATCTAATCGGGTCTCTGCTTGCCCTACCCTAGAAGTTTAACAGTGCATTTTACTCGTCATTTCCTGCGCTTTGAGATGCCGCTTTGCCCAATACGCTATCTGAAATAGGAGCGACGTAAATTGAACGAATGTGATAGAATTTCGCTCAATTCTTAAAGTAACCATAATATAAAATGATCTAATCGGGTCTCTGTTTGCCCTACCCTAAAACTTTAATAGTGCATTTTACTCGTCATTTCATGCGCTTTGAGATGCCGCTTTGCCCAATACGCTATCTGAAATAGGAGCGACGTAAATTGAACAAATGTGATAGAATTTCACTGAATTCTTATATTAACCAAATATAAAATGATCTAATCGGGTCTCTGATTGCCCTATCGTAGAAGATTAGTAGTGCATTTTACTCGCCATTCCACGCGCTTTACGATGCCGCCTAGCCCAGTATGCTATCTGAAATAGGAGCGACGTAAATTGAACAAATGTGATAGAATTTCGCTGAATTCTTAAATTAACTATTATATAAAATGATCTCATCGGGTCACTGATTGCCCTACCCTAGAAGTTTAATAGTGCATTTTACTTGCCATTTCATGCGCTTTGAGATGCCGCTTAGCCCAATACGCTATCTGAAATATGAGCGACGTAAATTGAACAAATGTGATAGAATTTCGCTGAATTCTTATATTAACCATAATATAAAATGATCTAATCGGGTATCTGTTTGCCTTATCCTAGAAGTTTAATAGTGAATTCTTATATTAACCGTAATATAAAATGATCTAATCGGGTCTCCGTTTGCCATACCCTAGAAGTTTAATAGTCCATTTTATTCGCCATTTCATGCGCTTTGAGATGCCGCGTAGCCCAATACGCTATCTGAAATAGGAGCGACGTAAATTGAACAAATGTGATAGAATTTCCCTGAATTCTTATATTAACCTTAATGTAAAATGATCTAATCGGGTCTCTGTTCGCCCTACCCTAGAAGTTTAATAGTGCGTTTCACTCGTCATTTGATGCGCTTTCAGTTGCCGCTTAGCCCAATACGCTAAATTGAACAAATGTGATAGAATTTCCCTGAAATCTTATATTAAATAAAATATAAAATGATCTAATCGGGTCTCTGATTCCCCTATCATAGAAGATTAGTAGTGCATTTTACTCGCCATTCCACGCGCTTTAAGATGCCGCCTAGCCCAGTACGCTATCTGATATAGGAGCGACGTAACATGAACAAATGAGATAGAATTACGCTGCATTCTTATATTAACCGTAATATAAAATGATCTAATCGGGTATCTGTTTTCCTTATCCTAGAAGTTTAATAGTGCATTATACTCGCCATTTCATGCGCTTCGAGATTCCGCTTAGCTCAATACGCTATCTGAAATAGGAGCGACGAAAGTTGAACAAATGTGATAGAATTTCACTGAATTCTTTTATTAACCATAATGTAAAACGATCTAATCTGGTCTCTGTTCGCCCTACCATAGAAGTCTTATAATGCATTTCACTCGCCATTTCATGCGCTTTGAGATGCCGCTTAGCCCAATACGCTATCTGAAATAGGAGCGAGCTAAATTGAACGAATGTGATAGAATTTTGCTGAATTCTTAAATTAACCATAATATAAAATGATCTAATCGGGTCTCTGCTTGCCCTAACCTAGAAGTTTAATAGCGCATTTTACTCGTCATATCATGCGCTTTGAGATGCCGCTTAGCCGAATACGCTATCTGGAATAGGAGCGACGTAAATTGAACAAATGTGATACTATTTCCCTGAAATCTTATATTAAACAAAATATAAAATGATCTAATCGGGTCTCTGATTGCCCTATCATAGAAGTTTAGTAGTGCATTTTACTCGCCATTCCACGGGCTTTAAGCTGCCGCCTAGCCCAGTACGCTATCTGAAATAGGAGCGACGTAAGTTGAACAAATGTGATAGAATTTTGCTGAATTCTTAAATTAACCATAACATAAAATGATCTAATCGGGTCTCTGTTTGCCCTACCCTAGAAGTTTAATAGTGCATTTTAGTCGCCATTTCATGCGCTTTGAGATCCGGCTTAGCCCAATACGCTATCTGAAATAGGAGCGACGTAAATTGAACAAATGTGGTAGTATTTCCCTGAAATCTTATATTAATCAAAATATAAAATGATCTAATCGGGTCTCTGATTGCCCTATCATAGAAGATTAGTAGTGCATTTTACTCGCCATTCCACGCGCTTTGAGATGCCGCCTAGCCCAGTACACTATCTGAAATAGGAGCGTCGTAACTTGAACAAATGTGATAGAATTACGCTGAATTCTTATATTAAGCGTAATATAAAATGATCTAATCGGGTCTCTGTTTGCCTTATCCTAGAAGTTTAATAGCGCATTTTTCTCGCCATTTCATGCGCTTTGAGATGCCGCTTAGCCCAATGCGCTATCTGGAATAGGAGCGACGTAAATTGAACAAATGTGATAGAATTTCCGTGAATTCTTATATTAACCTTAATGTAAAATGATCCAATCGGGTCTCTGTTCGCCCTACCATAGAAGTCTAATAGTGCATTTCTCTCGCCATTTCATGCGCCTTGAGATGCCGCTTAGCCCAATACGCTATCTGAAATAGGAGCGACGTAAGTTGAACAAATGTGATAGAGTTACGCTGAATTCTTTTATTAACCATAATGTAAAATGATCTGCTCGCGTCTCTGTTCGCCCTAGCCTAGAAGTTTAATAGTGCATTTTATTCGCCATTTCATGCGCTTTGAGATCCCGCTTAGCCCAATACGCTATCTGAAATTGGAGCGACGTAAATGGAACAAATGTGATAGAATTTCGCTGAATTCTTAAATTAACCATAATATAAAATGATCTAATCGGGTCTCTGCTTGCCATACCCTAGAAGTTTAATAGTGCATTTCACTCGTCACTTCATGCGCTTTGAAATGCCGCTAAGCCCAATAAGCTATCTGAAATAGGAGCGACGTAAATAGAACAAATGTGATAGAATTTCGCAGAATTCTTATGTTAACCAAAATATAAAATGATCTAATCTGATCTCTGTTCGCCATAGCCTAGAAGTTTAATAGTGCATTTTGTTCACCATTTCATGTGCTTTCTGATGCCGCTTAGCCCAATACGCTATCTGAAATAGGAGCGACGTAAATTGAACAAATGTGATAGAATTTCCCTGAAATCTTATATTAAACAAAATATAATATGATCTAATCGGGTCTCTGATTGCTCTATCATAGAAGTTTAGTAGTGCATTTTACTCGCCCTTCCACGCGCTTTAAGATGCCGCCTAGCCCAGTAGGCTATCTGAAATAGGAGCGACGTAAGATGAACAAATGTGATAGAATTACGCTGAATTCTTATATTAACCCTAATATAAAATGATCTAATCGGGTCTCTGCTTGCCCTACCCTAGAAGTTTAATAGTGCATTTTACTCGTCATTTCATGCGCTTTGAGATGCCGCTTTGCCCAATACGCTATCTGAAATAGGAACGACGTAAATTGCACGAATGTGATAGAATTTCGCTCGATTCTTAAATTAACCATAATATAAAATGATCTAATCGGGTCTCTGTTTGCCCTACCCTAGAACTTTAATAGTGCATTTTACTCCTCATTTCATGCGCTTTGAGATGCCGCTTAACCTAATACGCTATCTGAAATTGGAGCGACATAAGTTGAACAAATGTGATAGAATTTCGCTGAATTCTTTTATTAACCATAATGTAAAATGATCTAATCGGGTCTCTGATTGCCCTAGCATAGAAGTTTAATAGTGCATTTTACTCGCCATTCCGAGCGCTTTAAGATGCCGCATAGCCCAATACGCTATCTGAAATAGGAGCGACGTAAATTGAACAAATGTGATAGAATTTCGCTGAATTCTTAAATTAACTATAATATAAAATGATCTCATCGGGTCTCTGCTTGCCCCAACCTAGAAGTTTAATAGTGCATTTTACTCGTCATTTCATGCGCTTTGAGATGCCGCTTAGCCGAATACGCTATCTGGAATAGGAGCGACGTAAATTGAACAAATGTGATACTATTTCCCTGAAATCTTATATTAAACAAAATATAAAATGATCTAATCGGGTCTCTGATTGCCCTATCATAGAAGTTTAGTAGTGCATTTTACTCGCCATTCCACGGGCTTTAAGCTGCCGCCTAGCCCAGTACGCTATCTGAAATAGGAGCGACGTAAGTTGAACAAATGTGATAGAATTTTGCTGAATTCTTAAATTAACCATAACATAAAATGATCTAATCGGGTCTCTGCTTGCCCTAACCTAGAAGTTTAATAGCGCATTTTACTCGTCATATCATGCGCTTTGAGATGCCGCTTAGCCGAATACGCTATCTGAAATAGGAGCGACGTAAATTGAACAAATGTGATAGAATTTCCCTGAAATATTATATTAATCAAAATATAAAATGATCTAATCGGGTTTCTGATTGCCCTATCATAGAAGATTAGTAGTGCATTTTACTCGACATTCCACGCGCTTTGAGATGTCGCCTAGCCCAGTACCCTATCTGAAATAGGAGCGTCGTAACTTGAACAAATGTGATAGAATGTCCGTGAATTCTTATATTAACCTTAATGTAAAATGATCCAATCGGGTCTCTGTTCGCCCTACCATAGAAGTCTAATAGTGCATTTCACTCGCCATTTCATGCGCCTTGAGATGCCGCTTAGCCCAATACGCTATCTGAAATAGGAGCGACGTAAGTTGAACAAATGTGATAGAATTACGCTGCATTCTTTTATTAACCATAATGTAAAATGATCGGCTCGGGTCTCTGTTCGCCCTAGCCTAGAAGTTTAATAGTGCATTTTATTCGCCATTTCATGCGCTTTGAGATGCCGCTTAGCCCAATACGCTATCTGAAATTGGAGCGACGTAAATGGAACAAATGTGATAGAATTTCGCTGAATTCTTGAATTAACCATAATATAAAATGATCTAATCGGGTCTCTGCTTGCCCTACCCTAGAAGTTTAATAGTGCATTTCACTCGTCACTTCATGCGCTTTGAGATGCCGCTAAGCCCAATAAGCTATCTGAAATAGGAGCGACGAAAATTGAACAAATGTGATAGAATTTCGCAGAATTCTTATGTTAACCAAAATATAAAATGATCTAATCTGATCTCTGTTCGCCATAGCCTAGAAGTTTAATAGTGCGTTTTGTTCGCCATTTCATGTGCTTTGTGATGCCGCTTAGCCCAATACGCTATCTGAAATAGGAGCGACGTAAATTGAACAAATGTGATAGAATTTCCCTGAAATCTTATATTAAACAAAATATAAAATGATCTAATCGGGTCTCTGATTGCTCTATCATAGAAGTTTAGTAGTGCATTTTACTCGCCCTTCCATGCGCTTTAAGATGCCGGCTAGGTCAGTAGGCTATCTGAAATAGGAGCGACGTAAGATGAACAAATGTGATAGAATTACGCTGAATTCTTATATTAACCGTAATATAAAATGAACTAATCGGGTCTCCGTTTGCCTTATCCTAGCAGTTTAATAGCGCATTTTACGTATCATTTCATGCGCTTTGACAGGCCGCTTAGCCCAATACGGTATCTGAAATAGGAGCGACGTAAATTGAACAAATGTGATAGAATTTCCATGAATTCTTATATAAACCTTAATGTAAAATGATCCAATCGGGTCTCTGTTCGCCCTACCCTAGAAGTTTAATAGTGCATTTCACTCTCCATTTCATGCGCTTTGAGGTGCCGCTTAGCCCAATACGCTATCTGAAATAGGAGCGACGTAAGTTGAACAAATGTGATAGAATTTCGCAGAATTCTTATGTTAACCAAAATATAAAATGATCTAATCGAGTCTCTGTTTGCCCTACCATAGAATTTTAATCGTGCATTTTACACGCCATTTCATGCGCTTTGAGATGCCGCTTAGCCCAATACGCTATCTGAAATAGGAGCGACGTAAATTGAACAAATGTGATAGAATTTCGCTGAATTCTCAAATTAACCATAATATAAAATGATCTAATCGGGTCCCTGTTTGCTCTACCCTAGAAGTTTAATAGTGCATTTTACTCGCAATTTCATGCGCTTTGAGGTGCCGCTTAACCCAATACGCTATCTGCAATAGGAGCGACGTAAATTGAACAAACGTGATAGAATTTTGCTGAATTCTTAAATTAACCATAGTACAAAATGATCTAATCGGGTCTCTGTTTGCCCTACCCTAGAAGTTTAATAGTGCATTCTGCTCGCCATTTCATGCGCTTTGATATGCCGCTTAGCCCAATACGCTATCTGAAATAGGAGCGACGTAAATTGATCAAATGTGATAGAATTTCGCTGAATTCTTAAATTAACTATAATATAAAATGATCTAATCGGGTCACTGATTGCCCTATCATAGAAGTTTAATAGTGCATTTTACTCGCCATTCCACGCGCTTTAAGATGCCGGCCAGCCCAGTACGCTATCTGAAATAGGAGCGACGTAATTTGAAGAAATGTGATAGAATTACGCTGAATTCTTATATTAACCGTAATATAAAATGATCTAACCGGGTATCTGTTTGCCCTACCCTAGAAGTTTAATAGTGCATTTTACTCGCCATTTCATGCGCTTTGAGATGCCGCTTAACCCAATACGCTATCTGAAATAGGAGCAACGAAAGTTGAACAAATGTGATAGAATTTCGCTGAATTATTTTATTAACCAGAATGTAAAATGATCTAATCGGGTCTCTGTTCGCCCTAGCCTAGAAGTTTAATGGTGCATTTTATTCGCCATTTCATGCGCTTTGTGATGCCGCGTAGCCCAGTACGCTATCTGAAGTAGGAGCGACCTAAATTGAACGAATGTGATAGAATTTCACTGAATTCTTATATTAACCAAAATATAAAATGATCTAATCGGGTCTCTGATTGCCCTATCGTAGAAGTTTAGTAGTGCATTTTACTCGCCATTCCACGCGCTTTACGATGCCGCCTAGCCCAGTATGCTATCTGAAATAGGAGCGACGTAAATTGAACAAATGTGATAGAATTTCGCTGAATTCTTAAATTAACTATTATATAAAATGATCTCATCGGGTCACTGATTGCCCTACCCTAGAAGTTTAATAGTGCATTTTACTTGCCATTTCATGCGCTTTGAGATGCCGCTTAGCCCAATACGCTATCTGAAATATGAGCGACGTAAATTGAACAAATGTGATAGAATTTCGCTGAATTCTTATATTAACCATAATATAAAATGATCTAATCGGGTATCTGTTTGCCTTATCCTAGAAGTTTAATAGTGAATTATTCTCGCCATTTCATGCGCTTTGAGATGCCGCTTAACCCAACACGCTATCTGCAATAGGAGCGACGTAAATTGAACAAACGTGATAGAATTTTGCTGAATTCTTAAATTAACCATAGTACAAAATGATCTAATCGGGTCTCTGTTTGCCCTACCCTAGAAGTTTAATAGTGCATTTTGCTCGCCATTTCATGCGCTTTGAGATGCCGCTTAGCCCAATACGCTATCTGAAATAGGAGCGACGTAAATTGAACAAATGTGATAGAATATCGCTGATTTCTTAAATTAACTATAATATAAAATGATCTAATCGGGTCACTGATTGCCCTATCATAGAAGTTTAATAGTGCATTTTACTCGCCATTCCACGCGCTTTAAGATGCCGGCCAGCCCAGTACGCTATCTGAAATAGGAGCGACGTAATTTGTAGAAATATGATAGAATTGCGCTGAATTCTTATATTAACCGTAATATAAAATGATCTAATCGGGTCTCCGTTTGCCATACCCTAGAAGTTTAATAGTCCATTTTATTCGCCATTTCATGCGCTTTGAGATGCCGCGTAGCCCAATACGCTATCTGAAATAGGAGCGACGTAAATTGAACAAATGTGATAGAATTTCCCTGAATTCTTATATTAACCTTAATGTAAAATGATCTAATCGGGTCTCTGTTCGCCCTACCCTAGAAGTTTAATAGTGCGTTTCACTCGTCATTTGATGCGCTTTCAGTTGCCGCTTAGCCCAATACGCTATCTGAAATAGGAGCGACGTAAATTGAACAAATGTGATAGAATTTCCCTGAAATCTTATATTAAATAAAATATAAAATGATCTAATCGGGTCTCTGATTCCCCTATCATACAAGATTAGTAGTGCATTTTACTCGCCATTCCACGCGCTTTAAGATGCCGCCTAGCCCAGTACGCTATCTGATATAGGAGCGACGTAACATGAACAAATGAGATAGAATTACGCTGCATTCGTATATTAACCGTAATATAAAATGATCTAATCGGGTATCTGTTTTCCTTATCCTAGAAGTTTAATAGTGCATTATACTCGCCATTTCATGCGCTTCGAGATTCCGCTTAGCTCAATACGCTATCTGAAATAGGAGCGACGAAAGTTGAACAAATGTGATAGAATTTCACTGAATTATTTTATTAACCAGAATGTAAAATGATCTAATCTGGTCTCTGTTTGCCCTACCATAGAAGTCTTGTAGTGCATTTCACTCGCCATTTCATGCGCCTTGAGATGCCGCTTAGCCCAATACGCTATCTGAAATAGGAGCGACGTAAGTTGAACAAATGTGATAGAATTACGCTGAATTCTTTTATTAACCATAATGTAAAATGATCGGCTCGGGTCTCTGTTCGCCCTAGCCTAGAAGTTTAATAGTGCATTTTATTCGCCATTTCATGCGCTTTGAGATGCCGCTTAGCCCAATACGCTATCTGAAATTGGAGCGACGTAAATGGAACAAATGTGATAGAATTTCGCTGAATTCTTGAATTAACCATAATATAAAATGATCTAATCGGGTCTCTGCTTGCCCTACCCTAGAAGTTTAATAGTGCATTTCACTCGTCACTTCATGCGCTTTGAGATGCCGCTAAGCCCAATAAGCTATCTGAAATAGGAGCGACGAAAATTGAACAAATGTGATAGAATTTCGCAGAATTCTTATGTTAACCAAAATATAAAATGATCTAATCTGATCTCTGTTCGCCATAGCCTAGAAGTTTAATAGTGCGTTTTGTTCGTCATTTCATGTGCTTTGTGATGCCGCTTAGCCCAATACGCTATCTGAAATAGGAGCGACGTAAATTGAACAAATGTGATAGAATTTCCCTGAAATCTTATATTAAACAAAATATAAAATGATCTAATCGGGTCTCTGATTGCTCTATCATAGAAGTTTAGTAGTGCATTTTACTCGCCCTTCCATGCGCTTTAAGATGCCGGCTAGGTCAGTAGGCTATCTGAAATAGGAGCGACGTAAGATGAACAAATGTGATAGAATTACGCTGAATTCTTATATTAACCGTAATATAAAATGAACTAATCGGGTCTCCGTTTGCCTTATCCCAGCAGTTTAATAGCGCATTTTACGTATCATTTCATGCGCTTTGACAGGCCGCTTAGCCCAATACGCTATCTGAAATAGGAGCGACGTAAATTGAACAAATGTGATAGAATTTCCATGAATTCTTATATAAACCTTAATGTAAAATGATCCAATCGGGTCTCTGTTCGCCCTACCCTAGAAGTTTAATAGTGCATTTCACTCTCCATTTCATGCGCTTTGAGGTGCCGCTTAGCCCAATACGCTATCTGAAATAGGAGCGACGTAAGTTGAACAAATGTGATAGAATTTCGCAGAATTCTTATGTTAACCAAAATATAAAATGATCTAATCGAGTCTCTGTTTGCCCTACCATAGAATTTTAATCGTGCATTTTACACGCCATTTCATGCGCTTTGAGATGCCGCTTAGCCCAATACGCTATCTGAAATAGGAGCGACGTAAATTGAACAAATGTGATAGAATTTCGCTGAATTCTCAAATTAACCATAATATAAAATGATCTAATCGGGTCCCTGTTTGCTCTACCCTAGAAGTTTAATAGTGCATTTTACTCGCAATTTCATGCGCTTTGAGGTGCCGCTTAACCCAATACGCTATCTGCAATAGGAGCGACGTAAATTGAACAAACGTGATAGAATTTTGCTGAATTCTTAAATTAACCATAGTACAAAATGATCTAATCGGGTCTCTGTTTGCCCTACCCTAGAAGTTTAATAGTGCATTCTGCTCGCCATTTCATGCGCTTTGATATGCCGCTTAGCCCAATACGCTATCTGAAATAGGAGCGACGTAAATTGATCAAATGTGATAGAATTTCGCTGAATTCTTAAATTAACTATAATATAAAATGATCTAATCGGGTCACTGATTGCCCTATCATAGAAGTTTAATAGTGCATTTTACTCGCCATTTCATGCGCTTTGAGATGCCGCTTAACCCAATACGCTATCTGAAATAGGAGCAACGAAAGTTGAACAAATGTGATAGAATTTCGCTGAATTATTTTATTAACCAGAATGTAAAATGATCTAATCTGGTCTCTGTTTGCCCTACCATAGAAGTCTTGTAGTGCATTTCACTCGCCATTCCACGCGCTTTGAGATGCCGCTTTGCCCAATACGCTATCTGAAATAGGAGCGACGTAAATTGCACGAATGTGATAGAATTTCGCTCGATTCTTAAATTAACCATAATATAAAATGATCTAATCGGGTCTCTGTTTGCCCTACCCTAGAACTTTAATAGTGCATTTTACTCGTCATTTCATGCGCTTTGAGATGCCGCTTAGCCTAATACGCTATCTGAAATTGGAGCGATATAAGTTGAACAAATGTGATAGAATTTCGCTGAATTCTTTTATTAACCATAATGTAAAATGATCTAATCTGGTCTCTGTTCGCCCTACCATAGAAGTCTTATAGTGCATTTCACTCGCCATTTCATGCGCTTTGAGATGCCGCTTAGCCCAATACGCTATCTGAAATAGGAGCGACGTAAATTGAACAAATGTGATAGAATTTTGCTGAATTCTTAAATTAACCATAATATAAAATGATCTAATCGTGTCTCTGTTTGCCTTATCCTAGAAGTTTAATAGGGCATTTTACTCGCCATTTCATGCGCCTTGAGATGCCGCTAAGCACAATAAGCTATCTGGAATAGCAGCGACGTAAATTGAACAAATGTGATAGAATTACGCCGAATTCTTATATTAACCGTAATATAAAATGATCTAATCGGGTCTCTGTTTGCCTTATCCTAGAAGTTTAATAGTGCATTCTACTCGCCATTCCACGCGCTTTAAGATGCCGCCTAGCCCAGTACGCTATCTGAAATAGGAGCGACGTAAGTTGAACAAATGTGATAGAATTACGCTGAATTCTTATATTAACCGTAATATAAAATGATCTAATCGGGTCTCTGATTGCAATATCATAGAAGTTTAACAGTGCATTTCACTCGTCATTTCATGCGCTTTGACATGCCGCTTAGCCCAATAAGCTATCTGAAATAGGAGCGACGTAAATTGAACAAGTGTGATAGAATTTCCATGAAATCTTATATTAAACAAAATATAAAATGAGCTAATCGGGTCTCTGATTGCCCTATCATAAAAGTTGAGCTGTGCATTTTACTCGCCATTCCACGCGCTTTAAGATGCCGCCTAGCCCAGTACGCTATCTGAAATAGGAGCGACGTAAGATGAACAAATGTGATAGAATTACGCTGAATTCTTATATTAACCGTAATATAAAATGATCTAATCGGGTCTCCGTTTGCCTTGTCCTAAAAGATTAATAGCGCATTTTACTCGCCATTTCATGCGCTTTGAGATGCCGCCTAGCCCAATACGCTATCTGAAATAGGAGCGACGTAAATTGAACAAATGTGATAGAATTTCTCTGAATTCTTTTACTAACCATAATGTAAAATGATCTGACCGGGTCTCTGTTCGCCCTAGCCTAGAAGTTGAGCAGTGCATTTTACTCGCCATTCCACGCGCTTTAAGATGGCGCCTAGCGCAGTACGCTATCTGAAATAGGAGCGACGTAAGTTGAACAAATGTGATAGAATTTTGCTGAATTCTTAAATTAACCATAATATAAAATGATCTAATCGGGTCTCTGTTTGCCCTACCCTAGAAGTTTAATAGTGCATTTCACTCGTCACTTCATGCGCTTTGAGATGCCGCTAAGCCCAATAAGCTATCTGAAATAGGAGCGACGTAAGTTGAACAAATGTGATAGAATTTCGCTGAATTCTTTTATTAACCATAATGTAAAATGATCTAATCGGGACTCTGTTCGCCCTAGCCTAGAAGTTTAATAGTGCATTTTATTCGCCATTTCATGCGCTTTGAGATGCCGCTTAGCCCAATACGCTATCTGAAATAGGAGCGACGTAAATTGAACAAATGTGATAGAATTTCCCTGAAATCTTATATTAAACAAAATATAAAATGATGTAATCGGGTCTCTGATTACTGTATCATAGAAGTTTAGTATTGCATTTTACTCGCCCTTCCACCCGCTTTAAGATGCCGCCTAGCCCAGTACGCTATCTGAAATAGGAGCGACGTAAGATGATCAAATGTGATAGAATTACGCTGAATTCTTATATTAACCGTAATATAAAATGATCTAATCAGGTCTCTGTTTGCCTTATCCTAGAAGTTTAATAGTGCATTTTACTCGCCATTTCATGCACTTTGAAATGCCGCTTAGCCCAATACGCTATCTGAAATAGGAGCGACGTAAATTGAACAGATGTGATAGAATTTCCGTGAAATCTTATATTAACCTTAATGTAAAATGATCTAATCGGGTCTCTGTTCGCCCTACCATAGAAGTCTAATAGTGCATTTCACTCGCCATTTCATGCACTTTGAGATGCCGCTTAGCCCAATACGCTATCTGAAATAGGAGCGACGTAATTTGAACAAATGTGATAGAATTACGCTGAATTCTTACATTAACCATAATGTAAAATGATCTAATCGGGTCTCTGTTTGCACTACCCTAGAAGTTTAATAGTGCATTTCACTCGTCACTTCATGCGCTTTGAGATGCCGCTAAGCACAATAAGTTATCTGTAATAGGAGCGACGTAAATTGAACAAATGTGATAGAATTTCGCTGAATTCTTATATTAACCAAAATATAAAATGATCTAATCGGGTCTCTGATTGCCCTATCATAGAAGTTTAGTTGTGCATATTACACGCCATTCCACGCGCTTTAAGATGCCGCCTAGCCCAGTACGCTATCTGAAATAGGAGCGACGTAAATTGAACAAATGTGATAAAATTTTGCTGACATTTTAAATTAACCATAATATAAAATGATCTCATCGGGTCTCTGTTTGCCCTACCCTAGAAGTTTAATAGTGCACTTTACTCGCCATTTCATGCGCCTTCAGATGCCGCTTAGCCCAATAAGCTATCTGAAATAGGAGCGACGTAAATTGAACAAATGTGATAGAATTTCCCTGAAATCTTATATTAAACAAAATATAAAATGATCTAATCGGGTCTCTGATTGCAATATTATAGAAGTTTAACAGTGCATTTCACTGGTCATTTCATGCGCTTTGACATGCCGCTTAGCCCAATAAGCTATCTGAAATAGGAGCGACGTAAATTGAACAAATGTGATAGAATTTCCATGAAATCTTATATTAAACAAAATATAAAATGAGCTAATCGGGTCTCTGATTGCCCTATCATAAAAGTTGAGCTGTGCATTTTACTCGCCATTCCACGCGCTTTAAGATGGCGCCTAGCCCAGTACGCTATCTGAAATAGGAGCGACGTAAATTGAACAAATGTGATAGAATTTTGCTGAATTCTTAAATTAACCATAATATAAAATGATCTAATCGTGTCTCTGTTCGCCCTACCACAGAAGTCTAATAGTCCATTTCACTCGCCATTTCATGCGCCCTCAGATGCCGCTTAGCCCAATACGCTATCTGAAATAGGGGCGACGTAAATTGAACAAATGTGATAGAATTTCGCTGAATTCTTAAATTAACCATAATATAAAATGATCTAATCGGGTCTCTGTTTGCCCTACCCTAGAAGTTTAATAGTGCATTTCACTCGTCATTTCATGCGCTTTGTGATGCCGCTAAGCACAATAAGCTATCTGGAATAGCAGCGACGTAAATTGAACAAATGTGATAGAATTACGCCGCATTCTTATATTTACCGTGATATAAAATGATCTAATCGGGTCTCTGTTTGCCTTATCCTAGAAGCTTAATAGGGCATTTTACTCGCCATTTCATGCGCTTTGAAATGCCGCTTAGCCCAATACGCTATCTGAAATAGGAGCGACGTAAATTGAACAAATGTGATAGAGTTTTGCTGAATTCTTAAATTAACCATAATATAAAATGATCTAATCGGGTGTCTGTTTGCCCTACCCTCGAAGCTTAATATTGCATTTTACTCGCCATTTCATGAGGTTTGAGCTGCCGCTTAGCCCAATACGCTATCTGAAATAGGAGCGACGTAAGTTGAAAAAATGTGATAGAATTTCGCTGAATTCTTTTATTAACCATAATGTAAAATGATCTGATCGGGTCTCTGTTCGCCCAAGCCTAAAAGTTTAAGAGTGCATTTCATTCGCCATTTCATGCGCTTTGAGATGCCGCTTAGCCGAATACGCTATCTGAATTAGGAGCGACGTAAATTGAACAAATGTGATAGAAATTCCCTGAAATCTGATATTATACAAAATATAAAATGATCTAATCGGGTCTCTGATTGCCCTATCATAGAAGTTTAGTAGTGCATTTTACTCGCCATTTATGCGCTTTAAGATGCCGCCTAGCCCAGTACGCTATCTGGAATAGGAGCGACGTAAATTGAACAAGTGTGATAGAATTTTGCTGAATTCTTAAATTAACCATAATATAAAATGATCTGATCGGGTCTCTGTTCGCCCAAGCCTAAAAGTTTAAGAGTGCATTTCATTCGCCATTCCACGCGCTTTAAGATGCCGCCGATCCCAATACGCTATCTGAAATAGGAGCGACGTAAATTGAACAAATGTGATAGAATTTTGCTGAATTCTTAAATTAACGGTAATATAAAATGATCTAATCGGGTCTCTGTTTGCCCTAGCCAAGAAGTTTAAGAGTGCATTTTATACGCCATTTCATGCGCTTTGAGATGCCGCTTAGCCGAATACGCTATCTGAATAAGGAGCGACGTAAATTGAACAGATGTGATAAAATTTAGCTGACATCTTAAATTAACCATAATATAAAATGATCTAATCGGCTCTCTGTTTGCCCAACCCTAGAAGTTTAATAGTGCATTTTACTCGCCATTTCATGCGCCTTCAGATGCCTCTTAGCCCAATACGCTATCTGAAATAGGAGCGACGTAAATTGAACAAATGTGATAGGATTTCCCTGAAATCTTATATTAAACAAAATATAAAATGATCTAATCGGGTCACTGATTGCCCTATCATAGAAGTTTAATAGTGCATTTTACTCGCCATTCCACGCGCTTTAAGTTGCCGCCTAACCCAGTACGCTATCTGAAATAGGAGCGACGTAAATTGAACAAATGTGATAGAATTTTGCTGAACTCTTAAATTAACCATAATATGAGATGATGTAATCGGGTCTCTGCTTGCCCTACCCTAGAAGTTTAATAGTGCATTTTCCTCGCCATTTCATGCGCTTTGAGATGCCGCTTAGCCCAATACGCTATCTGAAATAGGAGCGACGTAAATTGAACAAATGTGATAGAATTTTGCTGAATTCTTAAATTAACCATAATATAAAATGATCTAATCGGGTCTCTGTTTGACCTACCCTAGAAGTTTAATAGGGCATTTTACTCGCCATTTCATGTGCTTTGAGATGCCGCATAGCCCAATACGCTATCTGGAATAGGAGCGACGTAAATTGATCAAATGTGATAGAATTTCCCTGAATTCTTATATTAACCTTAATGTAAAATGATCTAATCGGGTCTCTGTTCGCCCTACCATAGAAGTCTAATAGTGCATTTCACTCGCCATTTCATGCGCTTTGAGATGCCGCTTAGCCCAATACGCTATCTCAAATAGGAGCGACGTAAATTGAACAAATGTGATAGAATTTTGCTGAATTCTTAAATTTACCATAATATGAGATGATGTAATCGGGTCTCTGCTTGCCCTACCCTAGAAGTTTAATAGCGCATTTTACTCGCCATTTCATGCGCTTTGAGATGCCGCTTAGCCCAATACGCTATCTGAAATAGGAGCGACGTAAGTTGAAAAAATGTGATAGAGTTTCGCTGAATTCGTTTATGAACCATAATGTAAAATGATCTAATCGGGTCTCTGTTCTCCCTAGCCTAGAAGTTTAATAGTGCATTTTATTCTCCATTTCATGCGCTTTGAGATGCCGCTTAGCCCAATACGCTATCTCAAATAGAAGCGACGTAAATTGAACAAATGTGATAGAATTTTGCTGAATTCTTAAATTAACCATAACATAAAATGATCTAATCGGGTCTCTGTTTGCCCTACCCTAGACGTTTAATAGTGCATTTTACTCGCCATTTCATGCGCCTTCAGATGCCTCTTAGCCCAATACGCTATCTGAAATAGGAGCGACGTAAATTGAACAAATGTGATAGAATTTTGCTGAATTCTTAAATTAACCATAATATAAAATGATCTAATCGGGTCTCTGATCGCCCTACCATAGAAGTCTAATAGTGCATTTCACTCGCCGTTCCACGCGCTTTAAGATGCCGCCGAACCCAATACGCTATCTGAAATAGGAGCGACGTAAATTGAAAAAATGTGATAGAATTCCGCTGAATTATTTTATTAACCAGAATGTAAAATGATCTAATCTGGTCTCTGTTCGCCCTAGCCTAGAAGTTTAATAGTGGATTTTACTCGGCATTCCACGCGCTTTAAGATGCCGCCTAGCCCAGTACGCAATCTGAAATGGGAGCGACCTAAATTGAACGAATGTGATAGAATTTTGCTGAATTCTTAAATTAACCATAATATAAAATGATCTAATCTGGTCTCTGCTTGCGCTACCCTAGAAGTTAAATAGTGCATTTTAGTCGCCATTTCTTGCGCTTTGAGATGCCGCATCGCCCAATACGCTATCTGAAATAGGAGCGACGAAAGTTAAACAAATGTGATAGAATTTCCCTGAAATCTTATATTAAACAAAATATAAAATGATCTAATCGGGTCTCTGATTGCAATATCATAGAAGTTTAACAGTGCATTTCACTCGTCATTTCATGCGCTTTGACATGCCGCTTAGCCCAATAAGCTATCTGAAATACGAGCGACGTAAATTGAACAAATGTGATAGAATTTCGCTGAATTCTTATATTAACCAAAATATAAAATGATCTAATCGGGTCTCTGATTGCCCTATCATAGAAGATTAATAGTGAATTTTACTAGCCACTCCACGCGGTTTAGGATGCCGCCTAGCCCAGTACGCTATCCGACATAGGAGCGACGTAAATTGAACAAATGTGATAGAATTTCGCTGAATTCTTTTATTAACCATAATGTAAAATGATCTGATCGGGTCTCTGTTCGCCCTAGCCTAATAGTTTGAGAGTGCATTTTATTCGCCATTTCATGCACTTTGAGATGCCGCCTAGCCGAGTACGCTATCTGAAATAGGAGCGACGTAAATTGAACAGATGTGATAAAATTTAGCTGACATCTTAAATTAACCATAATATAAAATGATCTAATCGGCTCTCTGTTTGCCCAACCCTAGAAGTTTAATAGTGCATTTTACTCGCCATTTCATGCGCCTTCAGATGCCTCTTAGCCCAATACGCTATCTGAAATAGGAGCGACGTAAATTGAACAAATGTGATAGGATTTCCCTGAAATCTTATATTAAACAAAATATAAAATGATCTAATCGGGTCACTGATTGCCCTATCATAGAAGTTTAATAGTGCATTTTACTCGCCATTCCACGCGCTCTAAGTTGCCGCCTAGCCCAGTACGCTATCTGAAATAGGAGCGACGTAAATTGAACAAATGTGATAGAATTTTGCTGAATTCTTAAATTAACCATAATATGAGATGATGTAATCGGGTCTCTGCTTTCCCTACCCTAGAAGTTTAATAGTGCATTTTCCTCGCCATTTCATGCGCTTTGAGATGCCGCTTAGCCCAATACGCTATCTGAAATAGGAGCGACGTAAATTGAACAAATGTGATAGAATTTTGCTGAATTCTTAAATTAACCATAATATAAAATGATCTAATCGGGTCTCTGTTTGACCTACCCTAGAAGTTTAATAGGGCATTTTACTCGCCATTTCATGTGCTTTGAGATGCCGCATAGCCCAATACGCTATCTGAAATAGGAGCGACGTAAATTGAACAAATGTGATAGAATTTTGCTGAATTCTTAAATTTACCATAATATGAGATGATGTAATCGGGTCTCTGCTTGCCCTACCCTAGAAGTTTAATAGTGCATTTTACTCGCCATTTCATGCGCTTTGAGATGCCGCTTAGCCCAATACGCTATCTGAAATAGGAGCGACGTAAGTTGAAAAAATGTGATAGAGTTTCGCTGAATTCGTTTATGAACCATAATGTAAAATGATCTAATCGGGTCTCTGTTCTCCCTAGCCTAGACGTTTAATAGTGCATTTTCCTCGCCATTTCATGCGCTTTGAGATGCCGCTTAGCCCAATACGCTATCTGAAATACGAGCGACGTAAATTGAACAAATCTGATAGAATTTCGCTGAATTCTTATATTAACCAAAATATAAAATGATCAAATCGGGTCTCTGATTGCCCTATCATAGAAGATTAATAGTGCATTTTACTCGCCACTCCACGCGCTTTAGGATGCCGCCTAGCCCAGTACGCTATCCGAATTAGGAGCGACGTAAATTGAACAAATGTGATAGAATTTTGCTGAATTCTTAAATTAACCATACTATAAAATGATCTAATCGGGTCTCTGCTTGCCCTACCCTAGAAGTTTAATAGTGCATTTTAGTCGCCATTTCATTCGCTTTGAGATGCCGCTTCGCCCAATACGCTATCTGAAATAGGAGCGACGTAAATTAAACAAATGTGATAGAATTTCCCTGAAATCTTATATTATCCTTAATGTAAAATGATCTAATCGGGTCTCTGTTCGACCCACCCTAGAAGTTTAATAGTGCATTTCACTCGTCATTTCATGTGCTTTGAGATGCCGCTTAGCCCTATAAGCTATCTGAAATAGGAGCGACGTAAATTGAATAAATGTGATAGAATTTCGCTGAATTCTTATATTAACCAAATTATAAAATGATCTAATCGGGTCTCTGATTGCCCTATTATAGAAGTTCAATAGTGCATTTTACTCGCCATTCCACGCGCTTTAAGATGCCGCTTAGTCCAGTACGCTATCCGAAATAGGAGCGACGTAAATTGAACAAATGTGATAGAATTACGCTTAATTCTTATATTAACATTAATTTAAAATGATCTAATCGGGTCTCTGATTGCCCTATCATAGAAGGCTAATAGTGAATTTTACTCGCCATTCCACGCGCTTTAAGATGCCGCCTCGCCCAGTACGCTATCTGAAATAGGAGCGACGTAAATTGAACAAATGTGATAGAATTTTGCTGAATTCTTAAATTAACCATAATATAAAATGATCTAATCGGGTCTCTGTTTGCCCTACCCTAGAAGTTTAATAGTGCATTTTATTCGCCATTCCATGCGCTTTGAGATGCCGCCTGGCCCAATTCGCTATCTGAATAGGAGCGACGTAAATTGAACAAATGTGATGGGATTTCGCTGAATTCTTATATTAACCAAAATATAAAATGATCTAATCGGGTCTCTGATTGCCCTATCATAGAAGGCTAATAGTGCATTTTACCCGCTATTCCACGCGCTTTAAGATGGCGGCTAGCCCAGTACCCTAACTCAAGCAGGTGCGGCGTAAGTTGAACAAATGTGATAGAATTACGCTGAATTTTTATATTATCCGTAATATAAAATGATCTAATTGGTTCTCTGTTTGCCTTATCCTAGAAGTTTAATAGTACATCTTACTCGCCATTTCATGCGCTTTGAGATGCCGCCTAACCCAATACGCTATCTGAAATAGGAGAGACGTAAATTGAACAAATGCGATAGAATTTCCCTGAATTCTTATATTAACCTTAATGTAAAATGATCTACTCGGGTCTCTGTTCGCCCTACCCTAGAAGTTTAATAGTGCATTTCAGTCCTCATTTCATGAGCTTTGAGATGCCGCTTAGCCCAATAAGCTATCTGAAATAGGAGCGACGTAAATTGAATAAATGTGATAGAATTTCGCTGAATACTTATATTAACCACAATATAAAATGATCTAATCGGGTCTCTTATTGCCCTATCATAGAAGCTTAATAGTGCATTTTACTCGCCATTCCACGCGCTTTAAGGTGCCGCCTAGCCCAGTACGCTATCTGAAATAGGAACGACGTAAATTGAACAAAAGTGATAGAATTTTGCTGAATGATTAAATTAACCATAATATAAAATGATCTAATCGGGTTTCTGTTCGCCCTACCCTAGAAGTTTAATAGTGCATTTCACTCGTCATTTCATGCGCTTTGAGATGCCGCTTAGCACTATAATCTATCTGAAATTGGAGCGACGTAAATTGAATAAATGTGATAGAATTTCGCTGAATTCTTATATTAACCAAAATATAAAATGATCTAATCGGGTCTCTTATTGCCCTATCATAGAAGTTTCATAGTGCATTTTACTGGCCCTTCCACGCGCTTTAAGATGCCGTCTAGCCCAGTACGCTATCTGAAATAGGAGCGACGTAAGTTGAACAAATGTGACACTATTACGCTGCATTCTTATATTAACCATAATATAAAATGATCTAATCGGGTCTCTGTTTGCCCTACCCTAGAAGTTTAATAGTGCATTTTACTCGCCATTGCATGCTCTTTGAGGTGCCGCTTAGTCCAATACGCTATCTGAAATAGGAGCGACGTAAGTTGAACAAATGTGATAGAATTTCGCTGAATTCTTTTATTAACCATAATGTAAAATGATCTAATCAGGTCTCTGTTCGCCCTAGCCTAGAAGTTTAATAGTGGATGTTACTCGCCATTCCACGCGCTTTAAGATGCCGCCTAGCCCAGTACGCTATCTGAAATAGGAGCGACGTAAATTGAACAAATGTGATAGAATTTTGCTGAATTCTTAAATTAACCATAATATAAAATGATCTAATCGGGTCTCTGATCGCCCTACCATAGAAGTCTAATAGTGCATTTCACTCGCCGTTCCACGCGCTTTAAGATGCCGCCGAACCCAATACGCTATCTGAAATAGGAGCGACGTAAATTGAAAAAATGTGATAGAATTCCGCTGAATTATTTTATTAACCAGAATGTAAAATGATCTAATCTGGTCTCTGTTCGCCCTAGCCTAGAAGTTTAATAGTGGATTTTACTCGGCATTCCACGCGCTTTAAGATGCCGCCTAGCCCAGTACGCAATCTGAAATGGGAGCGACCTAAATTGAACGAATGTGATAGAATTTTGCTGAATTCTTAAATTAACCATAATATAAAATGATCTAATCTGGTCTCTGCTTGCGCTACCCTAGAAGTTAAATAGTGCATTTTAGTCGCCATTTCTTGCGCTTTGAGATGCCGCATCGCCCAATACGCTATCTGAAATAGGAGCGACGAAAGTTAAACAAATGTGATAGAATTTCCCTGAAATCTTATATTAAACAAAATATAAAATGATCTAATCGGGTCTCTGATTGCAATATCATAGAAGTTTAACAGTGCATTTCACTCGTCATTTCATGCGCTTTGACATGCCGCTTAGCCCAATAAGCTATCTGAAATAGGAGCGACGTAAATTGAACAAATGTGATAGAATTTCGCTGAATTCTTATATTAACCAAAATATAAAATGATCTAATCGGGTCTCTGATTGCCCTATCATAGAAGATTAATAGTGAATTTTACTAGCCACTCCACGCGGTTTAGGATGCCGCCTAGCCCAGTACGCTATCCGACATAGGAGCGACGTAAATTGAACAAATGTGATAGAATTTCGCTGAATTCTTTTATTAACCATAATGTAAAATGATCTGATCGGGTCTCTGTTCGCCCTAGCCTAATAGTTTGAGAGTGCATTTTATTCGCCATTTCATGCACTTTGAGATGCCGCCTAGCCGAGTACGCTATCTGAAATAGGAGCGACGTAAATTGAACAGATGTGATAAAATTTAGCTGACATCTTAAATTAACCATAATATAAAATGATCTAATCGGCTCTCTGTTTGCCCAACCCTAGAAGTTTAATAGTGCATTTTACTCGCCATTTCATGCGCCTTCAGATGCCTCTTAGCCCAATACGCTATCTGAAATAGGAGCGACGTAAATTGAACAAATGTGATAGGATTTCCCTGAAATCTTATATTAAACAAAATATAAAATGATCTAATCGGGTCACTGATTGCCCTATCATAGAAGTTTAATAGTGCATTTTACTCGCCATTCCACGCGCTCTAAGTTGCCGCCTAGCCCAGTACGCTATCTGAAATAGGAGCGACGTAAATTGAACAAATGTGATAGAATTTTGCTGAATTCTTAAATTAACCATAATATGAGATGATGTAATCGGGTCTCTGCTTTCCCTACCCTAGAAGTTTAATAGTGCATTTTCCTCGCCATTTCATGCGCTTTGAGATGCCGCTTAGCCCAATACGCTATCTGAAATAGGAGCGACGTAAATTGAACAAATGTGATAGAATTTTGCTGAATTCTTAAATTAACCATAATATAAAATGATCTAATCGGGTCTCTGTTTGACCTACCCTAGAAGTTTAATAGGGCATTTTACTCGCCATTTCATGTGCTTTGAGATGCCGCATAGCCCAATACGCTATCTGAAATAGGAGCGACGTAAATTGAACAAATGTGATAGAATTTTGCTGAATTCTTAAATTTACCATAATATGAGATGATGTAATCGGGTCTCTGCTTGCCCTACCCTAGAAGTTTAATAGTGCATTTTACTCGCCATTTCATGCGCTTTGAGATGCCGCTTAGCCCAATACGCTATCTGAAATAGGAGCGACGTAAGTTGAAAAAATGTGATAGAGTTTCGCTGAATTCGTTTATGAACCATAATGTAAAATGATCTAATCGGGTCTCTGTTCTCCCTAGCCTAGACGTTTAATAGTGCATTTTCCTCGCCATTTCATGCGCTTTGAGATGCCGCTTAGCCCAATACGCTATCTGAAATACGAGCGACGTAAATTGAACAAATCTGATAGAATTTCGCTGAATTCTTATATTAACCAAAATATAAAATGATCAAATCGGGTCTCTGATTGCCCTATCATAGAAGATTAATAGTGCATTTTACTCGCCACTCCACGCGCTTTAGGATGCCGCCTAGCCCAGTACGCTATCCGAATTAGGAGCGACGTAAATTGAACAAATGTGATAGAATTTTGCTGAATTCTTAAATTAACCATACTATAAAATGATCTAATCGGGTCTCTGCTTGCCCTACCCTAGAAGTTTAATAGTGCATTTTAGTCGCCATTTCATTCGCTTTGAGATGCCGCTTCGCCCAATACGCTATCTGAAATAGGAGCGACGTAAATTAAACAAATGTGATAGAATTTCCCTGAAATCTTATATTATCCTTAATGTAAAATGATCTAATCGGGTCTCTGTTCGACCCACCCTAGAAGTTTAATAGTGCATTTCACTCGTCATTTCATGTGCTTTGAGATGCCGCTTAGCCCTATAAGCTATCTGAAATAGGAGCGACGTAAATTGAATAAATGTGATAGAATTTCGCTGAATTCTTATATTAACCAAATTATAAAATGATCTAATCGGGTCTCTGATTGCCCTATTATAGAAGTTCAATAGTGCATTTTACTCGCCATTCCACGCGCTTTAAGATGCCGCTTAGTCCAGTACGCTATCCGAAATAGGAGCGACGTAAATTGAACAAATGTGATAGAATTACGCTTAATTCTTATATTAACATTAATTTAAAATGATCTAATCGGGTCTCTGATTGCCCTATCATAGAAGGCTAATAGTGAATTTTACTCGCCATTCCACGCGCTTTAAGATGCCGCCTCGCCCAGTACGCTATCTGAAATAGGAGCGACGTAAATTGAACAAATGTGATAGAATTTTGCTGAATTCTTAAATTAACCATAATATAAAATGATCTAATCGGGTCTCTGTTTGCCCTACCCTAGAAGTTTAATAGTGCATTTTATTCGCCATTCCATGCGCTTTGAGATGCCGCCTGGCCCAATTCGCTATCTGAATAGGAGCGACGTAAATTGAACAAATGTGATGGGATTTCGCTGAATTCTTATATTAACCAAAATATAAAATGATCTAATCGGGTCTCTGATTGCCCTATCATAGAAGGCTAATAGTGCATTTTACCCGCTATTCCACGCGCTTTAAGATGGCGGCTAGCCCAGTACCCTAACTCAAGCAGGTGCGGCGTAAGTTGAACAAATGTGATAGAATTACGCTGAATTTTTATATTATCCGTAATATAAAATGATCTAATTGGTTCTCTGTTTGCCTTATCCTAGAAGTTTAATAGTACATCTTACTCGCCATTTCATGCGCTTTGAGATGCCGCCTAACCCAATACGCTATCTGAAATAGGAGAGACGTAAATTGAACAAATGCGATAGAATTTCCCTGAATTCTTATATTAACCTTAATGTAAAATGATCTACTCGGGTCTCTGTTCGCCCTACCCTAGAAGTTTAATAGTGCATTTCAGTCCTCATTTCATGAGCTTTGAGATGCCGCTTAGCCCAATAAGCTATCTGAAATAGGAGCGACGTAAATTGAATAAATGTGATAGAATTTCGCTGAATACTTATATTAACCACAATATAAAATGATCTAATCGGGTCTCTTATTGCCCTATCATAGAAGCTTAATAGTGCATTTTACTCGCCATTCCACGCGCTTTAAGGTGCCGCCTAGCCCAGTACGCTATCTGAAATAGGAACGACGTAAATTGAACAAAAGTGATAGAATTTTGCTGAATGATTAAATTAACCATAATATAAAATGATCTAATCGGGTTTCTGTTCGCCCTACCCTAGAAGTTTAATAGTGCATTTCACTCGTCATTTCATGCGCTTTGAGATGCCGCTTAGCACTATAATCTATCTGAAATTGGAGCGACGTAAATTGAATAAATGTGATAGAATTTCGCTGAATTCTTATATTAACCAAAATATAAAATGATCTAATCGGGTCTCTTATTGCCCTATCATAGAAGTTTCATAGTGCATTTTACTGGCCCTTCCACGCGCTTTAAGATGCCGTCTAGCCCAGTACGCTATCTGAAATAGGAGCGACGTAAGTTGAACAAATGTGACACTATTACGCTGCATTCTTATATTAACCATAATATAAAATGATCTAATCGGGTCTCTGTTTGCCCTACCCTAGAAGTTTAATAGTGCATTTTACTCGCCATTGCATGCTCTTTGAGGTGCCGCTTAGTCCAATACGCTATCTGAAATAGGAGCGACGTAAGTTGAACAAATGTGATAGAATTTCGCTGAATTCTTTTATTAACCATAATGTAAAATGATCTAATCAGGTCTCTGTTCGCCCTAGCCTAGAAGTTTAATAGTGGATGTTACTCGCCATTCCACGCGCTTTAAGATGCCGCCTAGCCCAGTACGCTATCTGAAATAGGAGCGACGTAAATTGAACAAATGTGATAGAATTTGGCTGAATTCTTATATAAACCAAAATATAAAATGATCTAATCGGGTCTCTGATTGCCCTATCATAGAAGTTTAATAGTGCATTTTACTCGCCATTCCGCACGCTTTAAGATGCCGCCTAGCCCAGTACGCTATCTGAAATAGGAACGACGTAAATTGAACAAATGTGATATAATTTTGCTGAATTCTTAAATTAACCATAATACAAAATGATCTAATCGGGTCTCTGTTTGCCGTACCCTAGAAGTATAATAGTGCATTTTACTCGACATTTCATGCGCTTTGAGATGCCGCTTAGCCCAGTACGCTATCTTAAATAGGAGCGACGTAAATTGAACAAATGTGATAGAATTTCGCTGAATTCTTAAATTAACCATAATACAAAATGATCTAATCGGGTCTCTGTTTGCCCTACCCTAGAAGTTTAATAGTGCATTTTACTCGCCATTCCATGCGCTTTGAGATGCCGGTTAGCCCAGTACGCTATCTGGAATAGGAGCGACGTAAATTGATCAAATTTGATAGAACTTCCCTGAATTCTTATATTAACCTTAATGTAAAATGATCTAATCGGGTCTCTGTTTGACCTACCCTAGAAGTTTAATAGTGCATTTCACTCGTCATTTCATGCGCTTTGTGATGCCGCTAAGCACAATAAGCTATCTGGAATAGCAGCGACGTAAATTGAACAAATGTGATAGAATTACGCCGCATTCTTATATTTACCGTGATATAAAATGATCTAATCGGGTCTCTGTTTGCCTTATCCTAGAAGTTTAATAGGGCATTTTACTCGCCATTTCATGCGCTTTGAAATGCCGCTTAGCCCAATACGCTATCTGAAATAGGAGTGACGTAAATTGAACAAGTGTGATAGAATTTCACTGAATTCTTAAATTAACCATAATATAAAATGATCTAATCGGGTCTCTGTTTGACCTACCCTAGAAGTTTAATAGTGCATTTTAGTCGCCATTTCTTGCGCTTTGAGATGCCGCGTCGCCCAATACGCTATCTGAAATAGGAGCGACGAAAATTAAACAAATGTGATAGAATTTTGCTGAATTCTTAAATTAACCATAATATAAAATGATCTAATCGGGTCTCTGTTTGACCTACCCTAGAAGTTTAATAGGGCATTTTACTCGCCATTTCATGTGCTTTGAGATGCCGCATAGCCCAATACGCTATCTGGAATAGGAGCGACGTAAATTGATCAAATGTGATAGAATTTCCCTGAATTCTTATATTAACCTTAATGTAAAATGATCTAATCGGGTCTCTGTTCGCCCTACCATAGAAGTCTAATAGTGCATTTCACTCGCCATTTCATGCGCTTTGAGATGCCGCTTAGCCCAATACGCTATCTGAAATAGGAGCGACGTAAATTGAACAAATGTGATAGAATTTTGCTGAATTCTTAAATTTACCATCATATGAGATGATGTAATCGGGTCTCTGCTTGCCCTACCCTGGAAGTTTAATAGTGCATTTTACTCGCCATTTCATGCGCTTTGAGATGCCGCTTAGCCCAATACGCTATCTGAAATAGGAGCGACGTAAGTTGAAAAAATGTGATAGAGTTTCGCTGAATTCGGTTATGAACCATAATGTAAAATGATCTAATCGGGTCTCTGTTCTCCCTAGCCTAGAAGTTTAATAGTGCATTTTATTCTCCATTTCATGCGCTTTGAGATGCCGCTTAGCCCAATACGCTATCTGAAATAGGAGCGACGTAAATTGAACAAATGTGATAGAATTTTGCTGAATTCTTAAATTAACCATAACATAAAATGATCTAATCGGGTCTCTGTTTGCCCTACCCTAGACGATTAATAGTGCATTTTCCTTGCCATTTCATGCGCTTTGAGATGCCGCTTAGCCCAATACGCTATCTGAAATAGGAGCGACGTAAATTGAACAAATGTGATAGAATTTTGCTGAATTCTTAAATTAACCATAATATAAAGTGATCTAATCGGGTCTCTGTTTGACCTACCCTAGAAGTTTAATAGGGCATTTTACTCGCCATTTCATGTGCTTTGAGATGCCGCATAGCCCAATACGCTATCTGGAATAGGAGCGACGTAAATTGATCAAATGTGATAGAATTTCCCTGAATTCTTATATTAACCTTAATGTAAAATGATCTAATCGGGTCTCTGTTCGCCCTACCATAGAAGTCTAATAGTGCATTTCACTCGCCATTTCATGCGCTTTGAGATGCCGCTTAGCCCAATACGCTATCTGAAATAGGAGCGACGTAAATTGAACAAATGTGATAGAATTTTGCTGAATTCTTAAATTTACCATAATATGAGATGATGTAATCGGGTCTCAGCTTGCCCTACCCTAGAAGTTTAATAGTGCATTTTACTCGCCATTTCATGCGCTTTGAGATGCCGCTTAGCCCAATACGCTATCTGAAATAGGAGCGACGTAAGTTGAAAAAATGTGATAGAGTTTCGCTGAATTCGTTTATGAACCATAATGTAAAATGATCTAATCGGGTCTCTGTTCTCCCTAGCCTAGAAGTTTAATAGTGCATTTTATTCTCCATTTCATGCGCTTTGAGATGCCGCTTAGCCCAATACGCTATCTGAAATAGGAGCGACGTAAACTGAACAAATGTGATAGAATTTTGCTGAATTCTTAAATTAACCATAACATAAAATGATCTAATTGGGTCTCTGTTTGCCCTACCCTAGACGTTTAATAGTGCATTCTCCTCGCCATTTCATGCGCTTTGAGATGCCGCTTAGCCCAATACGCTATCTGAAATACGAGCGACGTAAATTGAACAAATCTGATAGAATTTCGCTGAATTCTTATATTAACCAAAATATAAAATGATCAAATCGGGTCTCTGATTGCCCTATCATAGAAGATTAATAGTGCATTTTACTCGCCACTCCACGCGCTTTAGGATGCCGCCTAGCCCAGTACGCTATCCGAAATAGGAGCGACGTAAATTGAACAAATGTGATAGAATTTTGCTGAATTCTTAAATTAACCATACTATAAAATGATCTAATCGGGTCTCTGCTTGCCCTACCCTAGAAGTTTAATAGTGCATTTTAGTCGCCATTTCATTCGCTTTGAGATGCCGCTTCGCCCAATACGCTATCTGAAATAGGAGCGACGTAAATTAAACAAATGTGATAGAATTTCCCTGAAATCTTATATTAAACAAAATATAAAATGATCTAATCGGGTCTCTGATTGCCCTATCATAGAAGTTTAGCAGTGCATTTTACTCGCCATTCCACGCGCTTTAGGATGCCGCCTAGCCCAGTACGCTATCTAAATTAGGAGCGACGTAAGTTGAACAAATGTGATAGAATTTCGCTCAATTCTTAAATTAACCAGAATATGAAATGATCTAATCGGGTCTTTGTTTGCCCTACCCTAGAACTTTAATAGTGCATTTTACTCGTCATTTCATGCGCTTTCAGATGCCGCTTAGCATAATACGCTATCTGAAATAGGAGCGATATAAGTTGAACAAATGTGATAGAATTTCACTGAATTCTTATATGAACCAAAATATAAAATGATCTATTCGGGTCTCCGATTGCCCTAGCATAGAAGTTTAATAGTGCATTTTAATCACCATTCCGAGCGCTTTAAGGTGCCGCATAGCCCAGTTCGCTATCTGAAATAGGAGCGACGTAAGTTGAAAAAATGTGATAGAATTTCGCTGAATTCTTTTATTAACCATAATGTAAAATGATCTGATCGGGTCTCTGTTCGCCCTAGCCTAAAAGTTTAAGAGTGCATTTTATTCGCCATTTCATGCACTTTGAGATGCCGCTTAGCCGAATACGCTATCTGAATTAGGAGCGACGTAAATTGAACAAATGTGATACAAATTCCCTGAAATCTGATATTAAACAAAATATAAAATGATCTACTCGGGTCTCTGATTGCCCTATCATAGAAGTTTAGTAGTGCACTTTACTCGCCATTCCACGCGCTTTAAGATGCCGCCTAGCCGAGTACGCTATCTGAAATAGGAGCGACGTAAATTGAACAGATGTGATAAAATTTAGCTGACATCTTAAATTAACCATAATATAAAATGATCTAATCGGCTCTCTGTTTGCCCAACCCTTGAAGTTTAATAGTGCATTTTACTCGCCATTTCATGCGCCTTCAGATGCCTCTTAGCCCAATACGCTATCTGAAATAGGAGCGACGTAAATTGAACAAATGTGATAGGATTTCCCTGAAATCTTATATTAAACAAAATATAAAATGATCTAATCGGGTCACTGATTGCCCTATCATAGAAGTTTAATAGTGCATTTTACTCGCCATTCCACGCGCTTTAAGTTGCCGCCTAGCCCAGTACGCTATCTGAAATAGGAGCGACGTAAATTGAACAAATGTGATAGAATTTTGCTGAATTCTTAAATTAACCATAATATGAGATGATGTAATCGGGTCTCTGCTTGCCCTACCCTAGAAGTTTAATAGTGCATTTTCCTCGCCATTTCATGCGCTTTGAGATGCCGCTTAGCCCAATACGCTATCTGAAATAGGAGCGACGTAAATTGAACAAATGTGATAGAATTTTGCTGAATTCTTAAATTAACCATAATATAAAATGATCTAATCGGGTCTCTGTTTGACCTACCCTAGAAGTTTAATAGGGCATTTTACTCGCCATTTCATGTGCTTTGAGATGCCGCATAGCCCAATACGCTATCTGGAATAGGAGCGACGTAAATTGATCAAATGTGATAGAATTTCCCTGAATTCTTATATTAACCTTAATGTAAAATGATCTAATCGGGTCTCTGTTCGCCCTACCATAGAAGTCTAATAGTGCATTTCACTCGCCATTTCATGCGCTTTGAGATGCCGCTTAGCCCAATACGCTATCTGAAATAGGAGCGACGTAAATTGAACAAATGTGATAGAATTTTGCTGAATTCTTAAATTTACCATAATATGAGATGATGTAATCGGGTCTCTGCTTGCCCTACCCTGGAAGTTTAATAGTGCATTTTACTCGCCATTTCATGCGCTTTGAGATGCCGCTTAGCCCAATACGCTATCTGAAATAGGAGCGACGTAAGTTGAAAAAATGTGATAGAGTTTCGCTGAATTCGTTTATGAACCATAATGTAAAATGATCTAATCGGGTCTCTGTTCTCCCTAGCCTAGAAGTTTAATAGTGCATTTTATTCTCCATTTCATGCGCTTTGAGATGCCGCTTAGCCCAATACGCTATCTGAAATAGGAGCGACGTAAATTGAACAAATGTGATAGAATTTTGCTGAATTCTTAAATTAACCATAACATAAAATGATCTAATCGGGTCTCTGTTTGCCCTACCCTAGACGATTAATAGTGCATTTTCCTTGCCATTTCATGCGCTTTGAGATGCCGCTTAGCCCAATACGCTATCTGAAATACGAGCGACGTAAATTGAACAAATCTGATAGAATTTCGCTGAATTCTTATATTAACCAAAATATAAAATGATCAAATCGGGTCTCTGATTGCACTATCATAGAAGATTAATAGTGCATTTTACTCGCCACTCCACGCGCTTTAGGATGCCGCCTAGCCCAGTACGCTATCCGAAATAGGAGCGACGTAAATTGAACAAATGTGATAGAATTTTGCTGAATTCTTAAATTAACCATACTATAAAATGATCTAATCGGGTCTCTGCTTGCCCTACCCTAGAAGTTTAATAGTGCATTTTAGTCGCCATTTCATTCGCTTTGAGATGCCGCTTCGCCCAATACGCTATCTGAAATAGGAGCGACGTAAATTAAACAAATGTGATAGAATTTCCCTGAAATCTTATATTAAACAAAATATAAAATGATCTAATCGGGTCTCTGATTGCCCTATCATAGAAGTTTAGCAGTGCATTTTACTCGCCATTCCACGCGCTTTAGGATGCCGCCTAGCCCAGTACGCTATCTAAATTAGGAGCGACGTAAGTTGAACAAATGTGATAGAATTTCGCTCAATTCTTAAATTAACCAGAATATGAAATGATCTAATCGGGTCTTTGTTTGCCCTACCCTAGAACTTTAATAGTGCATTTTACTCGACATTTCATGCGCTTTGAGATGCCGCTTAAGCCAATACGCTATCTGAAATAGGAGCGATATAAGTTGAACAAATGTGATAGAATTTCACTGAATTCTTATATGAACCAAAATATAAAATGATCTATTCGGGTCTCCGATTGCCCTAGCATAGAAGTTTAATAGTGCATTTTAATCACCATTCCGAGCGCTTTAAGGTGCCGCATAGCCCAGTTCGCTATCTGAAATAGGAGCGACGTAAGTTGAAAAAATGTGATAGAATTTCGCTGAATTCTTTTATTAACCATAATGTAAAATGATCTGATCGGGTCTCTGTTCGCCCTAGCCTAAAAGTTTAAGAGTGCATTTTATTCGCCATTTCATGCACTTTGAGATGCCGCTTAGCCGAATACGCTATCTGAATTAGGAGCGACGTAAATTGAACAAATGTGATACAAATTCCCTGAAATCTGATATTAAACAAAATATAAAATGATCTACTCGGGTCTCTGATTGCCCTATCATAGAAGTTTAGTAGTGCACTTTACTCGCCATTCCACGCGCTTTAAGATGCCGCCTAGCCGAGTACGCTATCTGAAATAG